>CM075821.1:21935119-22152690 GCA_037975025.1 Excoecaria agallocha | reverse complement strand
TGTCTTTGGTTCACTTGACCCAGCATGATTTTTTTTATCTATATCTTGAGTTGTCGGACTGAAAATTGATTAATTCTAATTTGGTTCGAAACTAGACTCATATACCTAGATTTCAAATGCAGAAGACAAATTCTAACTCTACCTCTAACCTTGTCAAATGTAGCTTAAAAATCGGATTTTTCTGTCGCCCTATCATTGGGAGCAGTCTTCAGTGTTTTGTAAATATATTGATATTTAGAATCAAAATGAGGTGATTTTTAATGAACCAAAAATAGAAACATAAAGGAACAACTTTGTAGAAGACCATTTTGTTTGACTTTGGCTAGAAGTAAGTGAAAAAAAAAGCAAAACAAAAAGGAACTAGGGAAGCTATCTTATCATGAGTCGGCACCCTTGTGAGAAGTCAACACCTTTGGTCTCTGTAATTTGTCCTCACACCTATGGTGACTCATCACAGACCCATATCTTATTTTTTTACTTTTTAAATGCTAATCTTCTAGTCTAAAGTGACCAAATGTATTGTATGAACGAATCAAAGAAAGATTAAGAGGAAGTATGTTGCTAAAAATTATAAGGAAGAAAAGCTGAGGTAGTTTTTGAGCTTGAAACAGAGAGTTATGACCGTGGTAAAATATGAGAAAGAGTTTAGCCATTTGAGTAAATATGTTTTAGAGTTGATGCTAACTGAAGATTTCAAGTGTCGACAGTTTGAAGATAGATTGAATGAACGAATCAAAGAAAGGTTAATTAGACCTGCATCTTTGCAATATGTGAATTTTTATCAACTCGTTCAAGTAGCCATTGAGTAAAGAAAAATGAGCTGGCTAAGAGAGAAAGGGAGCAAAGAAGGAATGGGCCTAGAAGTGGATCTTCAACCAAGAAGAGACTTAGAGGAGTGCAGGGAAATCAGCCAGCTGAGTTCGTTAATAGTCCTACTACTAAGGGAAGATGTTAAGGATCATCTACAGTATCTAAATCTGACAGAGAAACATCAGTAAGGTAGAGTTGAGGTTAGCCACCAGTATGTTGTCAACATTCATGATAGCACTAGGGCATATGTAGGATGCTGATAGTTACATGTTTCAAGTGTGATAGCACTAACCACTATAGGAAAATTATCCTTCAAAATGGGAGTAAGGATCTATATAGTGGGTAATAAAGGAACTTCTAATGCACCCTCAATTGATAGAGGCCGAGGAAAAAGGTTTAGAGGATTGAGCCAATTTAGATCCCAGCCTAGAAATATATCTAAGATTGTTGATTGAACTATGGTTCCTATTATCCCTAGTCGAGCTTATACAATAATAGCTCATGGGGATGAAGATGCCCTATAAGTTACAACGACTATCTTCTCTTTATTTAACTCTGATGTTCATGCACTTATTGATCCTTACTCCACTCATTCTTATATTTGCATTAGCGATATGGGTAGAAATATGTCAACTATGCACTAGTTGGATTTTGATATTGTGTAACTAGCCCTTTGGGGCATAGTGTTTGTGTTGATAGAGTATGTAAAGATTGTCCATTATGATACAAGGAAAGGAATTTTTAACTAATCTCACCGAGTTGCCATTTCGGGAATTTAATGTAATATTAGGTATGGATTGGTTGTCAAAACATCATGCAGTAGTAAATTATGGGAAAAGATTGTAACACTTAGAGATGCTAGTTGGTAAAGAAGTTAGTAGTTTAAGGGCATTTGAACTAAACCCTTAGCAAATGTAATATCTACTATGCAAGCCTGGCATTTTCTTAGAAAGGGGTGTGAAGCATTTTTAGCTTTGGTACTTGACTCAAAAAGGAAGAAAGTTAAACTTTAAGATATACTTGTGGTCAATGAGTTTCTTGATGTAGTTCCAGAAGATTTACCTAGTCTTCCACCTAAAAGGGAAGTAGAGTTATCTATAGAAATTTTACCTGGTATGGCTCCCATTTCTAAGGTACCGTATAGAATGGCACCATCAGAATTAAAGGAGTTAAAAGTTCAATTACAAGAGTTACTAGATAAAGGCTTCATTAGACCTAGTGTGTCATTGTAGGGTGCACCAATCTTGTTTGTTAACAAAAAGGATGGCTCTATGAGAATGTGTATAGACTAATAACAGCTTAATAAAGTAACTTTGAAGAACAAGTACCTATTGCCATGAATAAAAGACTTATTTGATTAGTTAAAAGGTGCTAGTGTGTTTTTAAAGATTGATTTGCAATTAGGATACTATCAACTTCAAGTAAAGGATGAGGATATTCCAAAAACTACATTTAGAACTCAATACGGTCATTACAAATGTCTAGTCATGCCTTTTGGGTTAACCAATACACCAGTGACTTTTATAGATCTAATGAATAAGGTGTTTTGACCTTACTTAGAGTAGTTTGTAGTGGTGTTTATTGATGATATACTAGTCTATTCAAGAAATGAATCTTAGCATGTAGAGCATTTGAGGATTGTGTTGCAGACATTGCAAGAGAAACAATTATTTGCCAAACTAAGCAAGTGTGATTTTTGGCTTAAGGAACTTTCTTTCCTTGGACATATTATGTCATTTGAAGGTATTAGAGTGGATCCAAGTAAAGTTAAAGCCATTGTTAATTAGAAACCTCCTCGAAATGTGTTGAGGTAAGGAGTTTTTTTGGGTTTAACAAGTTATAATTGTTGCTTTGTGAAAGGATTTTCAGTCATTACTTCTCCACTCACTAAGTTACTATGGAAGGGTATCAATTTTGAGTGGACTAATTGATGTCAAGCCAGTTTTGAGAAGTTAAAGAAGATGTTAATAGAAGCTCCAGTTTTAACACTACGAGTTTCAGTGAAAGAGTATTTTATGTATAATGATGCTTCCAGAATTGGCTTAGGTTGTGTACTAATACAAGATGGCAAGGTGGTGGCTTATACATCAAGACAATTGAAACCACATGAGCAGAAATACCCTACGTATGATTTAGAGTTGATAGTAATAGGTATTTGCTTTGAAGATATAGTGACATTACTTTTATGGGGAAACATGTAGAGTTTATATAGATCACAAGAGTCTTAAATATTTGCTTACTTAGAGGGAACTTAATTTGAGATAATGTATATGGTTAGAATTATTTAAAGATTATAATTGTATAGTTGATTACCACTCGAGTAAAGCAAACATTGTATCTGATGCCCTAAGTCAAAAGATGATGGCAACTATGGTGTTACAGCACTGTAGATGGAAATTTACATTAGATGGTGCATTAATAGCACAATTGAAGGCTCGACCTCATGTGAGGCAAATAGTGATAGATGTTTAGAAGAATGATGGGAGGTTGTAGTAGATTGTGCAATCATTACATAAAGGGAACAAATTTGAGTATTTAGTAAAGGAAGATGGGAGTGTATATTATCAGAATAGGATATGTGTACCACATGACAAAGAATTGAAAAGAATATTGTTGTGAGAAGCGCACAACATAGTGTTAACTATACATCTTGGTGGTAATAAGATGTATCAGGATTTGAAGAAATTTTATTAGTGGCTTGGTATGAAGAAAGATGTGGTGGATTATGTTTTTAAGTGTTCAACTTGTCAACAAGTGAAAACGAAACATCAACTCCCTTTAGGATTGTAAAATCATATCCTAATTCCATAATGGAAATGGGATGATATCACTATGGATTTTTTTACAGGTTTGCCTCTCACACAGAGAAATCATAATACAGTATGGGTGATTGTTGATAGACTGACTAAAATATCTAATTTTATACTAGTCTGACTAGATTATTCAATGGATAAATTGGCTAAACTTTATGTAAATGAGATCATTTGGTTAAATGAAGTACCAATATCTAGAATTTCAGATCAAGATCAAAGGTTTACATCCAAATTCTGGCAAAGTTTATAGCAAGCTTTGGAAACTTAGCTTTGTTATAGCACTGTTTTACATCCTTAAACAAATGGGCAATCAGAAAGAGTTATACAAGTATTAAAAGTTATGTTTAGAGGATGTGTTCTAGAATTTTCGAGCAATTAGGACAAACATCTTGCTCTAATGGAGTTTGCATATAATAATAGTTATCATACTAGTATGGGTAGGGCACCTTATGAAGCTTTATATGGATGGAAATGTGGAACTCTAATTTGTTGGACTAAGTTAGCTAAACGTAAGATGATTAGTCCCGACATTATTAAGGACACAAAAGAGAAAGTATAGGTTATTAAGCAGAGATTGAAAGCAGCTAGTAACAGACAGAAGTCATATACAAATGTGGAGTGGAAAGAGATAGAGTACAAAGTTGGTGATAAAGTATTCTTAAAAGTGTCTTATTGGAGGAAAGTATTGAGATTTGGAAAAAAAAAGGGAAAACTTAGTCCAAGATACATCACCCCATATGATGTTTTGGAATGATTAGACTAGTTGCATATAGATTGGAACTTCCTTTAGAACTATCTAAATTATATGATGTTTTTCATGTCTCCATACTTCGAAGGTCTATCAGATAAATCCCCCATCTTACCTCTACAAAAGATAAAGGTTCAGTTTGATTATTCATATGATGAAAAACAAAAGGAAATTCTAGCTAGGGAAATAAAAAAAATTGAGGAACAAGCAGATTCCCTTAGTTAAAGTTTTGTGGTGACATCATGGCGTGAAATAAGCAACTTGGGAGCCTAAGTCAATCATAAAAGCACAATACCTCTAACTATTTAAATTAGGTATAAATTTCAAAGTAAAATTTATTTTAAGAGGAAGAGAATTGTGAGGCCCCAACATAGGCCCTAGGATATTATGCATGATTAAAATCGTTATTTAAATGTTAATAATGTTAGATTAATTGTTAAATTTGAATTAGGGCCTAAAGGGGTAAATTGGTAATTTTGTAATATGTTATACATGTGTGAATTACCATGTATGAGAGTAATTACCATGTATGATAAGTTATACATTTGTGAAATTACAACATAAGGGTGATTAAGGGTGTGATTGAAAGAAAAGAGGTGAGATTGGAGATATAATTAAGGCAAAGAGAGTTTGGTAGGCAGAATTTATAATTGAAAAGTTATTAAGGAGCTAAGTGAAAATTTTCCTTTTCCAATTAGTTTTTCTAAAATTTTCTTGTAAGAGAGAAAAAGTAGATAGTGAGTTTAAGAATGGGTTGTCCTGCCATTGAAAGGAAAAAAAGGCAGACTTAATTTCCTTCTCTTCTCCCTCTAAAAACATAATCCTCTCTTTCTAGTTTCTCTAAATTCTACTAAGGAAGAAGTAAAGAAAGGGGTTTTGTGGTTGGGTACTGTAAGGTAACGAAATTCTGCATCTTTTTCTTCTACTCATCTTTTTTTTTCTTTTTTTGTCTTCTTTGCTACATATACTGGAGATTGAATTTGAAGGAAGGAATGAGTGTTTACATATGTAACCTATTTTATGTAGAAGGAAAAGCAAATAAGAGTATGGGAAAAAAAGTTATGAAAGATTGAAGAAAAAAGCATTGGATTGCATTAAGAGTTATGGAAACTATACTCATTTTTGGTGTTGCATGTGCTTGATTTTATGATGATGGAGATGGAATTAAAGATTGGATAAAGAAACTATGTTGAAATGACAACATTGCTTCTGATCTTTCTTCAAGAGTATATTGCTCAAGTTTATTGAAATTCTTATGTTAAGATGTTTCTACAAGGTAACCTTGTGTTTAAATGGTACTTAGAGTTAAGGGGATACATAGGTTTTAAAGGTGTTGCAATAAAAATCAAATTGATGAAGATAACTCTTTCTTGACAAAAATCTATCTTTGTGTTCACTTGACCCAGCATGATTTTTTTATCTATATCTTAAGTTTTAGAATTGGAAATTGATTAATTATAGTTGGGTTAGAAATTAGACTCATCTACCTAGATTTCATACGAAGAAGACAAAGTCTAAATTTGCCTCTAAACTTGTCAAAACTTAGCTTAAAAACTAGATTTTCTTGCTACCCTATTATTGGGAGCAGTCTTTAGTGTTTTGTAAATATCTTGAGATTTGGAAGTGAATATGAGGTGATTTTTAATGATCCAAAAACTATAAACATATAGGAACACCTTGCAGGAGAACATTTTGTCTAAATTTGGCTATAAGTAAGTCGAAAATGCAAAGCAAAAAGGAACCAGGGAAGCTATCCTGTCATGAGTCGGCACCCTTGTGACAAGTTAGCACCTTTGGTCTCTATAACAGGTCATCACACTAACAACAACTCGTCAAAGACCCAAATCTTATTTTCTTGCTTTCAATATGCTAATCTTCTAGTCTAAAGTGACCAATGTATTCCTAACATGAGTTATGATAAAAAGAACTACAAATACACTATGTTAATTTAGAACTCTAATATAGTAAATAAACCTAAGTGAATACTTGACTAAGAATTTATTTATACTTTGATTGGAATTATATAAAAATGTGTTAATGTTATATATATATATGGCATTGGAGTTAATTCATATGTACTATGAAGAATATGAAAATGTTAATATATGTTAATGATCAAAACTACATTATTGTGATCATTTATAGATACTTATATGTGCACAAACATACATTGTGATGAATTGAATATGTCAAATGGAATCGCATAAGTATGCATATAATTAGCAAGAATGAAGATGTGCTAGAGAAGTTTTTGATTGAAAATCCCTTTGTTGGTAAATGCAGTATTCTAGCTGCTACTGCTGCTATTAGTATCATTAAGAAGCCTGAAATTGGTAAAAAGCTCCTTCCATTAAGGCAATTCAAGTAACTAAAAGTAAGTGAAACTATTTGGTGAGAGGTATGTACCTATTGTTCATTTTCATTTCATTTAATTTCTATTGATGTATCCATTTTATATGGACTTTAATTTCTTCTTTTAAATAAAGTCCTTAAAATTTAATTTTATTTAATAAAGTCCTTTATGAAATTTTAATTTAATTTCTTCTTTTTTCCTACAAATCAACATTTATATTTCCATGACTAACCTCTTATACTCTTTCGAACACCTATGATTTTTAGGATGTTATAACGACTAGGGATATTTTTGATATAAATAAACTTACATGCAATAGGAATATCTCATCTTGAACTCTTCATATCTCTCTTTGCACTATGAACATATAACAAGTACCTCATTAATTAGTTTAAGATTATAATGTTTTGGATATAATACTTTAATTTTCTAAAACTTATTTTGTGTCACTATTGTCTCAAGGTATATAGGCTGAAATGATTTGACCTGCGGGCTATTAGTTTCCAAAGGATAACTCGGTTATCTTGGTTGAGTGCCACGTACCTTGATGCAACTTAATTTTATGTCATGATGTTTTTAACCGATAAATCTAATTATGAAATTATCTTATTTGAATAACAGTTACGCAAGTATGAGTAATGTTGATAGATCTTGGATGTATAGGTGATTAATGCCAGATGGTTGCCTTAATATTGAGTTTGCTGAGGGAGTTCAATCATTCATTGAATATGCAAGTTTGCAATCTGCATATATGGATGGTCCAAAAATCGGATGTCCATGTAAAAAGTGCAAACATATTTGTTTCCTCCCTACCGATGAAGTGCACCTACATTTGTTAAAAAAGGGGTTTGTTCCAAATTATTTTAAATGGACACAGCACAGGAGCCAATAATTTGTAGCACCTCTATGGGTAATTAGGTATATTCACCAGTAAATATTGATGGATTTGCAGGGAGAGCTGGTAATCGACCAAATAATGTGGATGTAAATGAAAATCTTTACGTACAAATGGTTTATGATGCAACTGGTTATTCCTTTCAAGAAAATATGCATAATATTGAAGAGGAACCAAACCCAAATGCAAAAAGATTTTTTGACTTACTAGAGTCAGCTGACCAAGAATTATGGCCAAACTATGAGAAATGACTCAACTGTCTGTCATTGCCCGAATATTGAACATAAAGTCTGAAGGTCATATTTCTGAACGAAGTTTAGATAATATTCTTACATGGTACAATGATTCATTACCTCCTGAGCATAAAATGGTTGAGAATTTTTATGAAATAAAGAAGCTTATCAATGGGGTCTTGGTTTGCCCGTTGAACGAATAGATTGTTGCAGGTTGGGATGTATGTTGTTTTGGGGAGAAGATGTGGAATTAAACGAGTGCAAATACTGTAGTCAACCTAGGTTCAAACCAAGAATGCGTACTAGGAAGCAAAAATTAGTTCCTTGGTAGCGGATGTATTATTTTCTGCTAACTCCGAGGCTGCAAAGACTGTATGTCTCTGATGTTACTACAACCCACATGAGATGGCATAATGAACATGAACAAAATGATGGAAGTATGACCCATCCATCGGATGCACTCTCATGGAAACATTTCAATGACACACATACTGAGTTTGCAGCAGAAAGTTGAAATGCCAGGTTGGGATTATCCACATATGGGTTTCAGCCTTTTGGTCAATCAGGGCAACAATATTCCCCATGGCCAATCATAATTACTCCTTATAATTTACCTCCTTGGATGTGTATGCATGAGGCATATATGTTCTTGATAGTGATTGTGCCAGGACCTAAAAATACAAAGCATAAAATTGATGTATTCTTACAACCATTGATTTCTGAATTGAATCATCTATGGAATTTAGTGTTGAAACATACGATGTGTCCCTTAAACAAAATTTTCAGATGAAAGCAGCATTGATGTAGACTATTAGGGATTTTCTTGCCTATGTTATGCTATCTGGATGGAGCACAGTAGGGAAATTGGCTTGCCCTTACTTTGGCAATTATTTTGATGCATTTCATCTTCCCAACGGGGGTAAAACATCATAGTTTGACAATCACAGGAAATTTCTTCCTTTAGATCATCCATTTAAGCGCAATAAACAAAAGTTCATTAAGAATAGGATGGTACAAAAGCCTCCACCCCCAACTAAATTTGGTGAAGATATATTACAGGAGATTGATGAGTTAAGGCTTCAGAAAATCACCGACCTTAAAGCTGAAGAGGTTAATAGGACAATAAATCATAACTTCGATTGGAGAAAACGGAGTATATTTTGGGATTTGCCATATTGGAAAACTAATTTGATACAATATAATCTAGATGTGATGCATATTGAAAACATATTTTTGAAAATATTTTCAACACAATCATGAATATTAAAGGAAGGACAAAGGACAATACAAAATCAAGAGTTGATTTGAAATTTTTTTTGTAGAATTAGTGAGTTAGATAAAGATCCAAATGTAGGTAAATATCCAAAAGCATCTTACACTTTGGACAAAAAACAAAAGCAAATTTTGTGTGAATGGTTAAAAAGACTTAAATTTCCAGATGGATATGTTTCGAACTTGGCGAGGTGTTGATATGTGGAAGTACAAATTATTTGGAATGAAAAGTCATGATTGTCATGTATTTATGTAGAGACTAATTTCAAATGCATTTAGGGAGCTCCTACCGAACAATGTTTGGGAAGCTATAATAGAATTAAGTTTGTTTTTCAAAAGCTTAACTTCATCTAAAATTCAAATGTCTGATATGGAAAGACTAGAAATGGACATACCGATTACGTTTGCATACTAAGGGAATTGGTGAATTGTTAATGGATACAAATTCCATACAGAAAATTATGGGCATAGTATGGCAACAGTAAATAGCGAGATTTACATACTAAGGGAATTGGTGGATTATTTTGGCAAAATTATTTAGATACTTGAAATTGAATACCCCACATTACCGATAAAATGCTGTGTACTCTTTATGTGTAAATGGTTTGATCCTACTCCTAATGTTGGAACAAAAGTACATAACTAATATAATCTCATTGAAATCAACCAACGAAGAAGATTTAAACAATTTTAACCGTTCGTGTTGGTAATGCAAGCGACGTAGGTTTATTATGTCCCTTATCCTAGTTTAAGATGTGACAAGTCAGATTGGTTGGTAGTCTGTAAAGTAAAACCAAGAGGTATTTTTGAAGGACAGTCAAAAGGAGAAAGCAAGACAAATAAAAGTGAAGCATTTCAGGAAGAACTAGATGCCTATGAAATAAATGCATGTTTTGAGAATGAACCTTTAAATGATCCAAATAATGAATTTGTGGAAATTTTATCTAGAGGTAATGATGAATCCATAAATGGACCAAATTCTGAAGATGAGCCAGACTTTGATTTCAAATATTCTAAAACATAGGATGATTTTGATGTACAATTAAGTGATGAAATCAATTAATTTAAGTATGTTTTATTTTATTATATCATAATCCAAATATGTTATTATTGCATCAATTAATTATTATTATATATGATGTAATTATATTATTCTATTATAAAAAGAATGATTTATTTATTTGAGTTTCAGGTACGAAACATGCCACCCAAAAGAAAGAACAACTTGTTGCCGCCCAGGCTCAGATTAACATCGGATAAAGATGACGGTGCATAAGTGTACACATGTCAACCTGTAGGGTCTACAGGTTTAGGTCTGTATTTAGATTCTCAACAGCCATATCATGCATCACCTTCACCTACTACAAACCCTAATGGCTTTCCTAATCTACCAAGTGATTCAGCGTCAAACAATCCAAATATATCAGCACATGCTACTCCCGCACCAGACTTTGGATCTATACAAATAAATGAACCGACGGTAGATGCTAAGGATGAAGAAGAAGGCTTTCAACCTGGTGCGAAAGGAGTTGATGGAAGAATTTACATTAAGATTATCGATGATATGTGAGTATTGATCTAATTTTGTATTAGAAGATAACATTAGTTTATATATGTTGCTATGGATATCTAATTTAAAATTGATCTAAATTTGTTCATATTAATAGGTTTATTCCATCAGGTATTTGATCAAGAAAAATTAGATCCAAGTTCAAAGAGAGGATAGAAATTGAGGGTTATGTATGGAAGAATCTCTCTCTGCAGACAAGAGATTTTTACTATCAAAAGTTTGAGGTAAAAAAACAAATTGCATTATTTGTGATGAAATGGCTGATTTCATAGATTAATGGCATATCATTGTATTTTACATTAATTAAATTATGTTCTTTTTCAAAAAGAATTTTTTTGGGATGCAAAATTTAATGGTATCATTTATCAAGTTTGGGAAAAGCGTGCTCGTCAACGATATAAAGAATTTGTTGCTAAATTACACAAGAGTGGTATATGACCTTTTATTTATGAAGAAATATGGGGTCGTTGGCAGGAATAGTGGGCATCATCTGAAGCAATTGCCATTTTAGAGAGAAATTCTTCAAATAGACGGGGATGTTTAGATGGAGAGAGTTTAGCGGTGAACACTGGAGGAACTTTAAGCCATCATGAGCATGCAGATAAATTGGTAAGTATTTGAATTTTAGGAGATTTAGAACAATTTTTCAATGTATGAATTTAGAATAATGTTTGATAATGTTGGATAAAGATGATTTAATATATGTAAATTTCTATGTCACAGGAGGTAATGATAATGTTTGATAATGTTGGACAATGATAATATTTCATAATGTTAGACAATGATAATGTTGGATAATGATGTTTGATAATGATAATGTTTGATAACTGTTGGATAATGATAATGTTTGATAATGATGCATTTTTTAGATAAGTTTTTCATTTTATAGGAGGTAAATGTCATAAATTTAAAGGAAATTCTGTTGAATTTTTTATAAAATTTAGTTTATTTGGTTATTCAAGAAAAGTCATTGGGTAAGAGGCCAACATATCCTGAAGTTTTTATGTACACCCATACAAAAAAGCATGGTAGTTAGACATTTATTAATGCCCATTGCAGACAACTCAATGTACGTTAAATTTATATTTGTATATTAATTATTTAATGAAATATAGTTAATTCATTGTAACTATTGTAATTATAGGAGCAATTACAAGAGACTCTCAGTCAACAATGACAAAATTTTGAAAATGTGGATGAGAGTCGGATATTTCTTGATATAGTTGGTGGTAAGAATAACCGAGGAAGGATTTTTGGCTTAGGATCTATTGCAAATACATTCCATTCGCATTCCTCTGCATCATCAACAGCTGCTTGTAGTAGGCATTCTGAACCTTTTGAGAGAGTCATTCAGCTTGAGAATATTGTCAGCATGTTTATTGATACTGTAATCCAACTAAAGAATGACGTGGAAGAGTTGAAAAACAAGAACACCTCTCAACAGCCAGATCGTATGCCTTCACCAACTACATAGTTTATATTTGTAATATTTAGGTTTTCGTATTGATTTTGAGTTGCATTTCTATATATTAGCTTTTATGGATTCTACTATATTATTTAGGTATCGGTACTGAGTTTATGTTATGTTTCTATGGATTCTTATTCAGACTATGTATTATACTATGTTATAATTAAGTTAATAGCATTATATTTTTTTAATGACTAATCAATTTTGATTGAAATTGAAATTTTATTTAGATCCTTAAAATTTTGATGATTTCAATGGCTACATTTAGAATTGACAATTATCGAAAAATTGCTAAAATTAGCTACGAAATGAAAAATGTTATATTTCGATTGCTAAAATTAGCAACAGAATTTATTTTTCGTTGCTAACTTTAACAACGGAATTGCTTTTTCCGTTGCTAAAATTAGCGACAGAACTGCTATTTTCATTGCTAAAATTAGCATGAAATTACTATCTCCGTTGCTAAAATTAGCAACGGAGTTGCATATTTCGTTGCTAAATTTAGCAATGGAATTGCATTTTCGTTGCTAAAATTTACCATTTCATCGAAAATGAGTTGGTTGAATTTATCAAAGGAATGTTTTTTGTTGCTAAAAATAGCAACCGAATTTTCCGTTGCTATTTGTTTTTAGCAATAGAAAATTGGTATTTTCCGTTGCTAAATTGTATTTTTCTTTTAGTGAAACAAGTGAGAAAAATGCAAAAAATAAAAAAAAGAATCAGAAAAAACTGCCCAATTTTTATAGCTTGCACCTTTACACGAGCATGAAAATGGTTACATAGCCATGCATCCCTTGTAAGGGCAAGTAAACATCATGCACGGGCGTGTAAGGTGGAAAATTAGGAATTTGAAAAGATTTGAGCATAAACCCTTCCCATACATGCAAAAGTATACGTGAACAATGTTTGGCATAGGTTTTGGCCCAAACTCATGCAAGACATCTCCAATTTTTTTCAAAATATCTCTAAAATTATATTTTTTTTGGTTTTTACAATTTATCTGTCTTTCAAGATTATTTTTTTATTTAAATGGACCCATTTTGTATCAACATACATGTTACTACCAAATTTATTTTTTGTCCCTATTTTACACATTATACTATGTCCAAAATTTTATTATGCTTTCCTTTACTTATTGTTTACTCAATTTATTTATTACTATCATTATTTTTTTTCCTCATTTTTATTTATTTACAATCTTTATACAATTGAACACACGTGCAAAATATACTCCCTGAATTGTTGAGCATTCCTGATAATATTTATCATTTTGAATGGCAAACCAACTTTGAAATTCAAAATTAGATAAACAATCTGTAAAAGAGTTACATAGAAACTATACATGTTTTAATGGTGGAATGATGCAGCATAAGCTGGATACCATGCAGAGATGCCTTTTACTATTGACTTTTACCAGGTTGTAACTGGGGCTCGTGCATGGGAGTGTGAACAGGCTTACACGGCCATGCAAACCAACATATAAATAGCCTTCTGGATTTTCAGCTGCTCCCTTTTTACAACTCTTATCCACTTCATCTCATTTAACATTTCCATCTTTCTGCTTCAAATCTCTTCGATTTCTATTCCATTTTACTCATCATGACTCTATGTTCACAAAGGCTTACTCTATTACTTGACAACTATTTAACCTAGGACAACCCCATTCTATCTTTTTATTCTAATCCGCACTTCCTTCACAGGGTGGAGCTTAATAAGGACTTACTTATCATGTCAACTCATTATTGAGACCCTTGCTTTCATTTTTTTCTTCAACAATGTGGAGTTGTGCCCTTTACATGAAGAGTTTGCAACCATTCTTAGTGTCCTTTTTTCACCAGGTACCCTTCCTTGTGTGCCCAATTGTGTTCCCAACTACCCTCAAGAGGCGGTCCATGCTCTAGGGATATGCTTTTTAACACTAGAGTTCTAGCAGAGCTGTCAAAACCTATCATCCTCAATATTCTTTTAACAACCTATAATATTTTAATAAGAATGAAACCTATGTTGTTGGTGCAACCCTCTTTATATGTCTGGCCCATTATTTATGCATTACTAGTGGGGGAGGTATTTTGGGAAACTATTAACTTTTTGACAATTTCAATGACATCCATTTCAAATTCTTTTAAGAGTAAAATCCACTTTCCAATTTCCCCTGTAGGGATGGTGTTGACAAAAGGTACCTAAGTGGGTTATGCTTAGCCATTGCTTGAATCTTATAGATGTGGAAGTAGTGCCTTAACTTCTTCAAAGCCCATATCATCACTAAGCAAATCTTCTCAACATCTACATACTTTGCCTTATAGGCCAGGAACTTTTTACTCCGGTAGTATACGGCAAATTCTTCTCTAGTATCATTTTCTTGAGCCAACATAGCCTCTATTGAACCCTGCTCCACTATTATGTACAAAATTAAAGGCTTTGATGGTCTAGGTAGCTATAGAATAAGAGGATGCAATAAGTATTCCTTGATAGTATCAAAAGCTCTTTGATAGTCGTCATTCCACTTAATTGGCTTGTCCTTTCTTAGTAGTTTGAAAATTGGCTCACATATGGAGGTGAGCTTGGCAATGAACTAGCTGATGTATTGAATCCTCCCTAAGAACCCTTTAATCTCTTTCTTCTTTTCTGGCATGGGTATTTCTTGAATGGTCTTTGCCTTATTTGGGTCTACCTCTATCCCTCTCTGGCTAACGACAAATACTATTAGCTTACCTAAAGTGACTCAAAATACACACTTTTTCAGATTAAAGCCGAGGTTATATTTATCAATCCTCTACAAAAACTTCTCCAGAGCCTCAAAATGTCCTTCCCTAGTGACTGACTTGATCATCATATCATCAACACATTATCTTATACCATGTTATCAACATACACTTTGACTTCCTTACGGACCAAGTCAACAAGGATCTTAGTAGCCATTCACTAATAAGTAGCTCCCACATTGTTCAACCTAAACAACGTGACTTTGTAAGCATAAGTTGTAACACCCACTCTAATAGCCTATTTCTATCATTGTACATATTTGAAATATAACTATAACTTACTATAAGATCCTTATATTCACTTTACTGAACAAAAGTCTCAAGAAATTAAAACATAACATGTAAACTTTACCATTAGAACTTAACTTACAATAGTGCCTCTTTATACATTACAAAATTATCTCTTACAAAAACATCTTTACTTTACAAAATTACTAGTACAAAATAAAACATCATAAACCAAAGAAAACAAAAATAAAGACATTATACTTTTTATCTCTTCTATAACATGTGTTGGCCTCCCTATTACAGATAATATCCCTAAGAAAGAATCCTAGCTTGATAGCCTACACAAATAACCACCTGTGCTAAGCTATAAAACTTAGTGGGTAACATAAATCATGTGGATGACCTTTCTCAAAAGTTGTCAAAATAACACATACACTAAAAAGCATATAACTATGCATACGAACTTACTATTTTAAATAATAAGAATAAGATCGCAACATTTCAGGGTATTTTTCAATCTATAATATAATTCTTATATCTAACTTCATCACTTATTACCATTCCATTTACTTACCATTTATTTATTTCATTATTAATATTCATGTATTCTTAAGCTCTTATATATCAATTTGACTTTCTTTATCTCTATAATTTATTCTTGGTTGATCTTAGTTATTTACTCAACTTTCATTTATGCATTATAATATGAAACTAAATTCATATAAACCCCCATTATTTAATCATAAAAGAATAAGTTAATTAACTAGGTCCATCTAAATCCATCCTACAATTTCCATGATGTATAAATATTTATATTACTGTCTTATGCATCAAATGCATATATTAATAGACTTAATTATATTATATTTATTATGCCAATTTTTAATCTTTTGAATACATTTCTAAGTTATTAATGCATTGGAAAATAGCTTTGTATCAAATTCATGAATTAAGCCCGTTTGTATACATAAGCTGCAAGTTCATGATTCAAATGCGCTTATATATACAAGAAGTCACACATGTCATTTAACAATATCAAGCAAGCAACATATGACTATAAAGAATATGTATTCACAAATATGATTATTGACAAGACATAAATAAAGCCCGAGTTTATATACATATAACTTATAGTCCTAGTATATACAAGAGATATTACAATACTATATCTGCATATTTAAAATAGAACCTCATTATGTATCATATTTTCCCTATACAATATAGGGATTCATATAAAGATAATATGGAGATCAATTCAAGAACCATCATGTTTCTTTATCTTATAGTTTTACATATGCTTCTTTATTATTCATTAAGCCTGCACTTTTCTAAAGAAGTAGATAACAGGCGATACTATGATACTTAGAGGTACAACAAAGATACTAGAAGGTATCAAACTATAGACCCAAATAGGGTTAAAATTTATATTATGGACCAGTAAAGTGGACTCAAATGGGGTCAATACTGTATTGTGGACCCAAACAGGGTCAAAACTATGCTATAGACCTAAACGGGTCAAAATATGGCAGTTGTAATATGCCTTTATAGGCATGCATATCTATCCACAACTTAAACTTAGACCTAGGCACAATTAACCTTTTTTACTTTTACTTTATTTACTTTTCTCTTTCCAATCATACATATGTATATCATACATACATACATACATACATACATACATACATACATACATACATACATACATACATACATACATATATATGATATGTATAACTATGAGCAAGGCATTATATACTTGTTAATGTATAAACATTCTGTTACCATGATATCATTTACATGTTCGTGTTTGAGCATTTTGTACTTATCATGAATACAAAGATATGTAACTCATCATATGTATTTGATAGTGATACTTATCATCATGCTATCTCGAACTTCCTTATTCAAAAGATATGTGTAAACATATCTATATCTCATTTTTCTTCAAAGCATACGATATGATTTAGAAAAACATATTAAGTATGCTTATATTTTCATGCTTACACAATTTTACTATCATGATTGTGTGTGTGTGTGTATATATATATATTATCATTATAAAAATGCATATCTATATAATTCACTATGAACATATCCTTTGCATCTTTACATTTAAACATATTTCTTCATGTCCAATTGTCTAACATAACAAGCACACTCAATAAAAAAAATATAACAAAGTAAAGTTATTCACGTATACATGTCACTCACATTTCAGGGTTGATACACATTTATGCATATTAATACTATATTTATGTCTATACATACTCACACACCCTTGTAATCTCAGTACATCTTTGTACATGTGAAATTGACATTTTAAGAGATGGGCATATCTGTAATTTTTGAGAAATCAATATCAATCATGTACATTCTTAAGTCTATAATCATTTAGGTGTATGTATATTATCCCATTACAACATCTTAATCATGTTCATACATGAAGGTATAGGCATTTATGCATATTTTACTATTCCAATTAAACGTCTATAGTTAAACACATTCATGGATAAGTTATTCTAATAGATATATTAGCTTTAGGTTTATTAATGATTCATATATATAACAAGATACCATCATTTTTACATGTGATTCTATATCATTATATGCTTTCATTTTCTTGGTTAAATTACTCTAAATTCGTATGAACATTCATAGGTAACATTTTAGCATTGGAATGTCATGTACCAAGCAAAATAGAGGAGGTACATGGCTAAGAAAAAATGTTTTCAATCTTTTACAAATAATGCTAATCAATATAGAAGAGTCCACATGGCTAAGAAAAAATGGTCTCAGTCATATGCATCATTCTGCCTCAGGAATTTTGTAGATAACTTTTACAGTCTAATTTGCACATTAATTTAGACCTATTAAAAAAATTTTAGGCAAAGTGATCTCCTAAAAAGTTGTTCCTCTATGTTTCTAGTTATTGAAACAAAGAAAAAAAAATCTCATTTTCAATTTTAAATCTCAAGATATTTGAGAAATACTATAGGTTGTTCCCATTAACAAGGCAGTAGGTATATCTGATTTTTAAGCTAGATTATAATCATCTTAGAAGCAGAGTTAAACTTTGATTTCTCACACGAAATCTATGTCTAGGAGTCTAGTTTCTAACCCAACTTGCATTATTCAATTTGATGTTCTACAACTCAAGTTATTGGTAAAAGAGCATTGTTAGGTCAAGTGAGCCTATGACTAGAATTTTGTAATACACTTGCATGTCAATTTAAACATAAAAAATAATGTTTCCTAAGAAATTCCTTATCAAATATATTTTCATACACCCTTATGATTACCAATTTATCTAGAAATTACTTTAAACAAGCTTTCAATTTGGGTTTTACCAATTTTAATTCTTTAACTCTGTTTTTTTAAGCAACAACTCCATTATTCAAATAAACCTCAAGGTGCACACATGCAAAATTGTTTTCTATCCTATTAACACACCTATTACACATTATCATTTCAATCATTACACAAACAAGCACATGCAAAAGTGGTAGGAGTTCCCAAACCTGACATGCAATTCCTAAAACCTTCTTCAAATTCTCTTTCTCTCCACTTCTTCTTCCTTGTCCTTGCTTACTACACTTCTTGAATACATCCTTCCTCCAAATTTCCTCATATGTGTAATAAAAGAAATTTGAGGGTCTCTTTGGGGTGTAGAGGCCAAGTTTTATTAGAGAAAGAGAGGAATGAAAGTGACAGATTTTAGAGAGAGAGAGAAGTGTTTCTTTCCTTTTTTTCTTTGGAATGGCTAGCCTCAAGATTATCCCCCACTCTTAAATCCCTTCTTCCTTATATACTAAATTTCTAAAGGGTTTTGATTTGTAGATGACCTCATCCTATGGCCTATAAAACAGTTCTTACTTAAATACATTCTCTTTCTTATTTCACATTTTTACCCTAAATTTCTTTTATTGCAATTGAACACTAAATCATATTTTTGTTCCAATTATAAACATATATGTCTTGATTTAAAATGACTATTTTGCCTTTTTTTAATTAAAACAATAATCTTCTAGATCAAGACTTATAATAAATCAATTAATCAAGCATAAATTAACCATAGTACCATTATAATATACATGGATTTTCTTAAGGCCTATGTTGGGGGTTGTCAATTCTCTCCACCTTAAAGAATTTCATCCTCAAAATTCATAGTTGTAACATTTACCAATTTTTATCACTTATATATCAATAACTCTGTCTTTATCATAATCAAGCTTTATTTAATACTATCTCTTCTCTTTTTATCATATCATTATTGTGCTCAATGTACATCCTATCAGTTTCTTTTTTAGTTAGGGCTTATACATGTGATATGATGCTTTTCATGTCTTGTGAAATGATTTTTAATGATATGCTATAAGAGAATTATAATTTCATGCATGCAATAGAATACAAAGGCATATTCTCATGTCATGTACATGTTTGCCCCATCCCATACTATGAAATGTTTAGCCAACTGCCCATACTTGTTAAAGAGTCATTAACAGGTATACAAAGCATCATAATCAATTTGAACTTACCATCATATCAACTTCAAATATGGAAAACCTTATCAAGTATACACAAACTTTTTCTCATAAACCATATTGATATAATCTCTATATACTCTATTCACACACTTATTCTATAATCCAAATATTAGTCATATATACATATCATATACTATTCGATCTGGAGTTAGGGTCCCATTAAGTATACTACCCTTATACTTATACCAATATAGGTACAGGAGTCTAATCTATCACTCATACATTCTATCTTAAAAAAACTCTCATCTTATCTAATATTCCAAATATACATATATAGATTTCCATTATTAGAATATATCAGGACATATAATTAAATATCAAAAGAAGATAAGGTAAGTACTAGAAGCTTCTTTGGTGACATCTCGCTTCATTAGAACTTTAGTCCTCTTAGTCTGTACCAATATAGTTAATTTCATAGATCTGTCCCTTTCATTATGGTCTACTTTTTCTTTTTGATGTACATTTGAAACATTAAACTTCTTTTCACTCATTTGTGATGTATTAAAGATTCGTGTTTCCTGTGAAATATGAATTCTCTTTCCAGATGTGTTGCTAGAGGAACCTTTTACCAATACCCCTTTTCTTTTACTTACTTTCACATTTTTTGTACTCTCATTTCTATTTCTCTCAGTCTCATTTTTCCTTTTGACATCCTTTGATATCCTATGCTCAGTTATCTCTTATAAAATCTGAATCAACTTGTGGTTTATTTCCAATATACCTTCTACTATTGAAGCTAGTATCTCATCTTGAGATGCAACGGTAGGATTGGGATCAATTAAATTTAAAACCCTAAAGTTGCTGATTTCATCAATCTCTTTTTCAATTTCTTTCAAATCATTCATCCTTCAATATATAATGAAACAAAATAGGGATATCTACATTAGGCCAACACACTATAACTTTCTAGATAACTAATTCTAGACTCTTATTGACTAGAATTACCTAAACCTTGGGTCTAATACCAAATTGTAACATCCACTCTAACAGCCTATTTCTATTATCATACATATGCCAAATATAACCATAACTTACTATAAGATCTTTATATTTGCTTCACTAAACAAAAGTCTCAACAAATTAAAACATAACATGTAAACTTTACCATTAGAACTTAACTTACAAAAGTGCCTATTTACACATTACAAAATTATCAATTACTAAAACATCATTACTTTACAAAATTACTAGTACAAAATAAAGCTTCATAAACCAATGAAAACCAAAATAAGGACTTTATACTTTTAATCTCTTTTATGACTTGTGTTGGCCTCACGACTATAGATTATATCACTGAGAAAGAATCTTAGCTTGATAACCTACATGGATAAATACCCGTGTTAAGCTATAAAGCTTAATAGGAAATATAAATCATGTGGACAACCTTTATCAAAAGTCTTCAAAATAACAAATACATTTAAAAGCATATTATTATGCATACAAAATTACTATTTTAAACAACAAGAATAAGATCATAACATTTCAGGGTATTTTTCAATCTATAATATAATTCTTATATCTAACTTCATCACTTATTACCATTCCATTTTCTTACAATTTTTTTATTTCATTATTAATATTCATGTATTCTTAAGTTCTTATATATCAATTTGACTTTCTTGACCTCTATAATTTATTCTTTGTTAATCTTAGTGATTTGCTCAACTTTCATGTATGCATTTTAATATCAAACTAAATTCATAGAAACCCCTATTATTTAATCATAAAGGACTAAGTTAATTAACTAGGTCCATCTGCATCTATCCTATTTAACAATTTCCACGACATATAAATACTTGTATTACTGTCCTCTAGATCAAATGCATCTATTAATTATTTTATCATTATTATGCCAATTCTTTAACTCTCGAATACATTTCTAAGTTATTAATACAATAGAAAACAACTTGTATCAAATTCATTAATTAAGCCTATTTGTATACATAAGTTGCAAGTTCATGATTTAAATGCACTTATAAATACAAGAAGTCACACATATCATTTAACAATATAAAGCAAGCAACATATGACTATGGTGAATATATATTCACCAATATTATTACTAAAAAGACATCAATAATGCACAAGTTCATATGCATATAACTTATAGACCTAGTATATACATGCGATATTACAATTCTATATCTGCATATTTAAAAGGAAACCTCATTTTATATCATATTTTCCATATAAAATATAGGGATTCATATAAAGATAATATGGAAATCAAGTTAAGAACTATCATGTTTCTTTATCTTTTAGTTTTACATGATGTTTTTCTATATTTTGTATTAAGCCTACACTTTTCTAAAGAAGTTAATAATGGGAAATACTATGGTACCTAGAGGTACAACAAAGATACCATAAGGTATCAAACTATAGACATAAACGGGGTCAAAATCTATACTATGGACCAGTCAAATAGACCTAAACGAGGTCAATACTGTATTATAGACCCAAACGAGGTCAATACTGTATTATAGACCCAAACAAGGTTATAACTGTGCTATGGACCTAAACGGATCAAACTATGGCAATTGCATTATACCTTTAAAGGCATGCCTATCTATCCACAACTTAGACATATACACAAGTACAGTTAACCTCTTTACTTTTACTTTCTTTACTTTTCTCTTTCTAATCATGTACATACATACATACACACACACACACACAAACACACACACATATATATATGTATAACTATGAGCATGGCATTATATACTTGTCTATGCATAAACATTATGTGAGTATGATATCATTTGCATGTTTGAGTATGAGTATTCTATACTTATAATCAATACAAAGGCATGTAACTCATCATATGTATATGATAGTGATACTTATCATCATGCTATCTCGAACTTCCTCATTCAAAAGATATGTGTAAATGTATCTACATCTCACTTTTCTTTAAAGCATATGCTATGATTTAAAAACACATAATAAGTATGCTTATATTTTCATGCTTACATAATTTTACTATTATGCTTGTGTGTGTGTGTGTGTGTGTGTGTGTTATCATTATAAAAATGCATATCCATACATTTCACTATGGTGATATCCTTTTGCTCTTTACATTTAAACATATTTCTTCATGTCCAATTTGTTAGCATAACAAGCACACTCAATCAATATATATATATATATATAACAAAGTAAAGTTATTCATCTATACATGTCACTCACATTTCAAGGTTGATACCCATTTATGCATGTTCATACTATATTTTTTTATACATACTTATACACCCTTGTAATCTCATTACATCTTTTGTACATGTGAAATTTACATTTCAAGCTATAGGCATATCTGTAATTTTGAGAAATCAATATCAAATATAAATGAGTCATTATTATGAGCATGCATGATGTAATCACATGAGACATCACACAAATAAGCAAAGTTATTCATCTTATTAACTTGAGCAGACAAAGCTACATCATAACAAAATAGTTTAGGATTATAAATTACATCAGCAAAAGAATCATCGTCTAGATTAGGGACGGCTAATGTAGTGGCAGATGCCTCACCTCCCTCTCCTAAGGGAATTGGTGGTAGGATCTCTTTGTCAGAAGCTGCAATCTCATACTCAATCTTTTCTTTCCCTTTAGCTTTGATGATTGATAAATTTGGCATCAGTACCTCCTCTGAGTGACCCAAATATAAATCAACGAGCTTGACCATAATCTTTTAATCCCAAAAGCCCAGTATAGGCTTGATGACTCAAGCTAACCAGTCAAAAACATCATTAAAGATCTCAAATGGTCAACCTCTCTTTGAACCACCATGGCCTCAGCTTCCCCTTAGCACTTGCATTCCTTAGGTGTTGGTTCAAAGCTTTCTAGGATATGAGGAATCCATCCTGGCTGCGGGTCAACTTTCTTCTCAATATTGCTTTTATAGTAGCCTAAACCCTTGCTGTCTCTCTGACCAATTAGAGCAACGGTTACATGGATCCCTTGAGAGTTCTTCCCTAACCTAGCACTTGGCAAGTAACTTATCTTCTTTATCATATTGGCAACTTAAAGGCTCATGAGATCTATTTTTTCTTCTTTAACACAGATCCCTACCACATGGAACCCATTGAATGTTTGGTTAGCTATACTTAGAGTAGAGATTGAATTTGCCCTTGCTGCCTTGATAATGACCATGCCACCTTCATGCAGAATTTTAACCATCTAGTGCAGGGTATAATGAACCCCTTCTAGCTTATAGAACTAAGTTTTCCTTAATGGCAAAGAGAGGTTAGCCTGTATCTAAAGCAATACAAATTTAGCCTTTGTCTCAATACGTCATATCTTCACTACTACTCTAAAAGTGCCAGTGGCTTGCCTTTGGAATTGTCATAAGCTATTATAGTGAGCCTAGACTTAGTGAGCATAGTCTCATTAATACCATAGGCTGCCATCATTATAAAGGGGCACATGTTGATAGAAGAGCCATCATCCACCATTACACATACAATATGTTTGCCATTTACCTTAGCTTTGAATACAAAGGGCAGTTATGCTCATATCCTTCCAGGGGTAGGTCCACATTAGTAAACATAATTTTCTCCTTAGAATTTCCTTTCACCATTTCTAATAGCTTAGAAGGAGATATGGTAGTAGCAATAGTTGATTCACACTAATCTTCAGTTAGTTTCTGTCGGTGGTAAGGTGATTGTCTTAATAGATCTAAGATCAAAATTTGAGTAGTTGTCTTTGTAAGTTGGTTTATGACCAGATTGTCTTCTAGAACTCTTTCTTTTATTGGCGCGGTAGGTTCCTGCTTCCTCTCAACCTCAGGCATAACCCTACCACTCTTTGTGATGTCTTGAACCACTTTTTCCTTTGCCACTTCCTTCTCATCTTTATCAATTTCCCACAGGTCCTTTGGCTTTTTTCAAGCCTTGATCAACCCCTTTTTACAATCTATGTCCCATATGTCTACCAGTCACACCGATCCCCCCACTTTTGTTGATTTTTTTGTGCTTGCATCTAAACTATCATGTTAGTGAGAGTGGTACTTTTTATAAGTAGGATATATTGCTTGATATGACCCATTAGGTCGGATTTACAATCAAACTTTATCAAATTAGGCATTTTAAATCTGCTAGGCAAAGCTTCTCACCATCCAGATCAATATTCTCAGGATTGACTCCTTTCTCGATCGATAACATCCTAGTCAAAGCCTCTAACTTCTCCTCCATGTTCTTCATGATGGGGTTCTCTTCCTTAGGGACAAGATTCTTCAATGCTTGAGAGGCCTACAATTCCTCTTCTTCATCAGTTATAAAGTCACATTCAAGACCACCTCGAATGATGTCTCCTTCTATCCCTCACGAAGCTATATTCCTAAGATTTACTGCTAATGGTGGTATCATGACGGCCTCTATTGGAATCCCTTCTACAGTGGTTGGTTTGACTCAAGCAATAGCAGGTGCAACAGGCTGAGAAAATGAAATTGAGGTTAGGCTAGCTATAAGATAAGAAAACATTGACATTATCTTCCTTTTAAGATCATCCATCCTTTTATCCACATATTGAAAACCAAAAGAACCAATAAGGGGTGTGATTAAGACACGTATTCCTTTTTTGACTGTTTTGAATACCCTTTTGAAAACTCTTTCGATGCACTATTTATACTCGACCCTGATCTTAGTTCTAAATCTAACTTGATACCAACTCTTCTGTCTGCTTAGAAAATTATTTCCTAAGCAAATGATCATTTGAGCCTCCAAACCACGTAGGTGATGATAGCTCTATTATGACTGCCAAAATAGGGTTTTCATTATGATGCATGAGTAAGTGCAGATGTATGATTGTGAGATACAACATCGACAACCACATGCAAGAATCCTCTCCACCTTGTTTCTCCCATACATAAGGTCAAAGTCTTCTTTACTAGGTGAACTTAATCCATGGATCAATAGGGGACCCCAATGAATACTTACGGCACATGATAAAAATTTAGTAGCATAATGCCTCTTAAGAAAGGCACACAAAAAGGTTTTGATTAATGGGTATTTGAGCGACCTAAGTAAATCAAAATAGGTTTCTTGAGATATGGCAGCCTTTGATAAGCAGACATATGGACTTGTTCATGTATGTTTAATACACAAAGACTCACATCAAAAGTAACATAAAATTATTATGGACATCCTAATGGAAAATTCTATGTCATTACATGGGCTTTTGGTCCAGGTACTCGACTATGAGGCTACCCAAGCATGGTCCTTACCAACAGTTTTATCTCATTAAAACATAACGACCAATTAGTTCACCATTTGATATACCAAGAGTACCTAGACTTAGGCTGGTGATTATCCTTAACACTATCCTTGGTTGAGTGAATGATAAGAGACTACTTCGAAAATGCACCAAAGTTAGAAAACTAGGACACCTAACACATTCTAAGGCTTTAGAATTATTTCAATGCAATTCAAAAAGAGATAAAATTTCTTAATCGAAAGCCTTTTATGTCACATAACCGAAAGACTTTTTATGCCATATAAATCAAAAGTAGTTTTGGAGTGAAGTCTCAAATTCTACCTAGTGGAGTCACCACTGTGATGTGCACTGATATCGATTCACCTCAAAACCAAGGGATCATCAAACTCAATAGAGGAAACCTTTGACCTTTAGTGGTTTGGTCCCACTTTTAGGGTCCAACCAGGTTAAGATTTCGTCACCCAAATTGATCGGTCACTTCACGATGGGAGGATGACTTAGCTTGATTTACAAGTCCTAAGCCTCATGAGACACAAAATAGTATTTTGAGGTACCCCTATCTCATCATTAATGATTGATAACTAGGAGGCATCTTGTTAGGCACCACAAGACTGATGTAAAGAGCCACCACCCAATAAGACAATAGGAAACGGTGTTTCGACCTCGTAAGACCAAAACCTAGAGATAGTTCAAAAATTCACTCTTATTTTTACTTTGATAAATGTGAAATAATAGCATTCAGATTAATCATGTTATCCCTTTTCTTATTAGCAATATTAGAGAAAATATATACATCAAAGGCACACCTAAGCATGTAGAAAAATGGTAAATCATGGCATAGAATAAAGTGATAAAGTCATCTATAAATTGAGTGGTTAATTGTAACCCTTTTTTATGAGGACTTTAGTCCTCACATACGGGTTGTAAAGAAGTATTTCATTATGTGGGTTGAAGATAGGGACTTGCTAGTCTAAGTGATATTAAGAAACTTCTGGTGTTATTTAACTATATATAAAATCTTTTACATTAATAAAAATTATTTTTTACACATGAATTTCCTAGGCAAGAAGTAGGACATTAGTCCAATTTTATTAACAAAATATCCCAATTTTTTACTATAAATATTTTTGTGAGATTTTCCATTTGCAATCAAAAAGGCCTTTTATAATAGCAAAAAAGGGAATGTGGGCTTACCTGTAGCACTTACCTGGCTGTACTCACAAAAGGTCATCTGCAAAAATAATGATAATACTAATAATAACAACATGAACAATATCCAAGAGGGGAAATGAAACAAATAATAATAAAAAAAATTATGCGTATGTCAAGAGAAGTGCTGGTATGTATTAGGCGACCTGGGTTCGATTTGTTCATCTTTAAAGGGCAGCAAAGCATATTTTTGGCCAAGCATCACATGACACATGGGTGTGCATCAAGTAATGCATGATCATACTTTCCTAAAAAAAGGATATTTATTTCATCCGTTTAAAATTAAAATCCTTATCAACAAACAGATCCAAAAGGGAGCAAAAAAGAGATTAGTAAAATGCATGGAAACAATTTTTAAATAAAACCTTTAAAAAGACTGACTAAAAAAATAAATGGGAATTCAAAGATAACAACCTAATAACTTCTACCACACAGAAAAATACCCTAGGAAAGGATTTCACAACCTAAATCTAGGAGAGAATAAAAACTCGACAAAAATACAGTAAATAAAATCAATTAATAAAATTTATAACATTTAAAACAATGAATGTATAAATTTTATAAACCTAGAAAACCAGATTGAGTGGAAGAGACTTTTTATATTACCTGCACTGTACTTACTTGATTAAACTATTGAATTTTGAATTCTTGGACATTTTTCATGTTGAAATAGTCAAAACTAGTTTAAAAATGAAGACCTAAACTCTAAAGAAAAACTTTTAAACTTTAAAAGCCTTTTACTTTTGAAAATTCCAACCCTTTGAAAATATCCAGGCAAAACCATATATAGCAAGGGTTACATGGCCGTACAAACCCATTGCATAGGTGTGCAAACACAAACAGTCAGCCAACTTGTTGATTTGCTTCCTTAAAGTTGACCTTCTATTTGCTTGCACAAGTGTGCAAACAGCTTACAGGGGTGTGTAATTCGAGTGTTGCAGGCCACTTGTATGAAAAGGCAGGAATCTTCAATTGCATGGCCGTGTAAGGCATTTACATAGGTGTGCAAATCCAAAAACAACAAACAAGTTAGCAATTGGCCAAATAATGATGATATTCTTTATATGCATCGGTGTCCAATCCCCTTAATGGGGTGTGTAAGGTTTTAAAGTTGTTGAGAATGACTTTTAAGTCCCTAATTCAAAATATTTCTCACTATTCAACCTTTTGCTTCCCTTGAGCACCCGAATTAAGCACAAAAATCATTTAAAACATTTTTGAAAAGGTTGTATTAGAAAAGGACCTCAAAATCCTTGATTTTCTATCTTTTAAGCATTAGATTTCCTCATTAGGTAACCCTGACAAAAGCCTTCTCTGGACCTAATGTCTATAAAAGCTGTAATTCTCCCCTTTGGGTATCGACGCTTGTTGGGTGTCCATAAAATCCTTAATATGTTCTTTTAGTGATGGTAATAATCAGTTGTATACCCTGTATAGTGGTGATAAGGACAGTACCAATCAGTTTTGTGTCTAGATTTCCCTTGACTCATGGCTCATTTTACTGGTATTAGTTGTAACTTCCCTTGCCTATTGAGATGAGTAAGGTACCAGGATAGCAATTCATCCATGATGGTGCAATGATACCCCTTTGTACTTATGGCTAAAACTTTTGCAACCCCACCATTGCCCTTAAAACTTGAGTTTCCATTTTTTTTCTTATTGCCATAGTTGTTTCTTTGCCTCTTTTCGGGGTCAAAAATCTGCTTGTGTGTCTATAAGGTCTTGGATCTAATTGCTCAGAGTCCAACATTTATCTGTTAAAAGCCTTATTCAATGATGAAAGGTAGACTAGTAATATGCTCAATGATATGGCTTTCCCTACCCCCTAGAGGATTTAGATGGGAGTGGCTATAACTTCCCTTCCTTCATTAGCTCCCCTAGCATCCAAAATAAAGGTCTATCTAGGCTGGAGTAATGCCTCCTATTTTCCATAATAGCAGGCACTTCTGATGTCTTTACCTCTTTAAACCTAGGACTTGCTTCCTTAATGAGGCGAGTGAGATACCAAAATAATGGTTTATTTGTGTCGATGTTGTGTTACGGAGCTATCTCGGTGGTGAAAGCTTTAACCATCTTGTCATCGTTGCCCTCATTGTAACCTTTGACATCTTATATCTTATTTTGCCCTTAATATTCACTATTTGCTTTCCCAAATGGCCATTCCCTTTCAGTTTCTTGCTCAACATTGATAACACGACCTCAGCAAGTGTGTTTAATCAGCATGTAATATAATGGAGTATTTTTAAGACATCAAAAATTATTGAACCCTAGAGATTGGATTATATGATAAAATTTGATTAAAAATAAGCGTAAAGAATTTCCCAATTAATTTGTTGATTAGGACTGTAGCTATTAAACTTAAGTGAACAAAATTAAAGTAATTTAAAGTGAAAATGAAGAACAAATAGTGTCAGTAAAGGCAGAGTAAAAAGACTTAAGTAAAACAATCATTAAAAACACAACTCAAGGATTAAATCCTCCCATTACCCAATGCAATGCATATTTTTAACATAAAATTTATATGATTCTGATGTGGATGACCCAACTAAACCCAAGTTTTCCATTCCAAAGCAAACTATTCTAACTACCCAATTTGTTTTTATTTCGAAGCCAATTTGATAGCTATTCTAGATATGATTGACTTCCTATTTTGGAGCTAACCAATTCAATACCCATTCATTTTCCCATGTATTTATGGATCTAAAATACATCAACTCCAGATTTAACAACCCCCATTTCAAAATCACCATCAAATATATAGTCAGAATATGTAAAAATAGAGCATACATGATATTTACTCCAAACAAGCAAAAACCCATTAAACTTTAATAAGATAATAGATATATATTTGAATAAAACCAATATCGAGATCATCATAAAGGAAAAGAAACATATGAATATAAATTTAATCAAATAAACTTCATAGTTTTACATGGGTATAGGGATTTAAAGATTCCTAAACAACAACAAAACTACTAACTATACATAGTATTAAATGCAAAGACAAAAGAGAATGTGACTCTTAAAATCATTTGTTGAAGATAGATTTGAAATTTAAAGGAGTTTTTTCTTTTCTAATCTAAGCAAGTGTTCATTAAAACTACAACTATATCTATTGTAAACTAAGCTAAAAATGATGTTTTTTATATTGAAACTATAAAACCTTAATAAAAATGAAGTTTTTACAATAAGAACAAAGCTAGAAAATCATAAAAATTTGAAGAGAAAATATAAAAAAAAAATTAAAAACTATATTCTAAAATTTAAAAACTCCTTCTTAAGACAAATAGAAAATTTGCTTTTATAATGTTTAAGGTGAGATACGGCTGAGGCTATTTAGTCTCTACCATATGTAATTAGTTAAAAGAGTACTATAGCATGACTTACAGTGAAGACTATTTAGTCTCTACCATGTATACCCTTTTGGATTGAAACCTTTCAAAAATTGCCTTATACACGGTAGAGACTGATTAGTTTCTACCATTTCCATTAGTAAACGGTGTGCTTTGCCAAATCTGTATGGGCACACAGTGGAGACTATTTAGTCTCTATCATGTGCCAAGTCAAAATTTTACAAAAATTCAAAATTTCACCATTTAGCACATCAAAGCTTAATATTTCTCAAAATAAATCAATTTGGCACAAAAAGAGGAATTTATCACACAAAAAACAAGCAAAATTAGACACAAACACACAAAAAATACAACGAAAGTAAATAGTAAATTGGAGTTATCAAATACCCCACACTTAACTTTTTCTCGCCCTTAAGCTATTAAACATACCACATTCCCGTGGACTCAAACTTAAAGAGAGAGAAATCACAAATTTAGAGAAAGTTGAACAACACTACAACAGAAGTCACTAAACAAAATTGTAAATTGAAAAGAATTCAAACTAAACCATACTAGCTAGTCTCCTTGTGCGTGTGTCCTAGGCCAAAATAATTAAAACAACTTTTAAAACCCAAAACTCTAGTGCAATCTAACAACTTAGAAAAGAATTTGTGTGTAGCAGATCACACATGTGGTTTCGCTCTTGAAACTCAAGAGATGCCATAAGCCTTTCCTTTAGCACTAGAACCCGAAGTCATCTCCGTAAATAACTTTAAACAAGGTAATATCTTTAGGACATAACAAGTTATAATGTGGGTAAGATATGGCTAACAAGAAAAGGATTAGGATACACAATTTAGAACAACCATTCTCTATTTCAACTGGCCATTTCTCTTACTCAAAAATAAGACCTCAACTCTACCCTAACTCAAGTCAACATCATTACCAAATGCTAAACTACCTAGAATGTAGAACAATTTTTCCATAGAAAGATCCCATAGAAGAAGAAATCTCTAAAAGTTTTCACTATAAGCACATTAGCTCAAATAATGCTTTAAAAGCTATTAACTCTTCTCCCTTAACAAATAAAATACCCTATACTTAGATCAAACCATGATTGCTAGCTCTGATTTTTTTTATGAGATAGAGCAATCAAAATTATACTATTACAAGTAGGGACGCACTAAAATTCCTTTTAAAGAAGAAACTACATTTTAAAAATTTCACAATCTCACTAGACATTGGCAATGTATCCCATCTCTAGAATCACACAATTGAAGCACAACCCTTTTCTCAATTGAATCACCCTAAAAAAATCTTACTCACTCACTCCTAAAATGGCCAGTCCTACAAGGGTGAGACAAAGGCTTTTTAGGTTATGGAATTAGCATTAGTGTAATAAAAAATCATAAAATTAGTAAGCATTTAGCATGCTCAAATAAGCTCAAAAGGGCTTGCAAGGAATATAATATAACAAAGATAAGTTAAAAGTCTTTTTAAAGTTCGATTAATAAAATTTTGCCTAAGTCATTTCTAGCCTAACTTTCGAGTTGTTTAATTTTTTTAAAGGGTGATGTGGAAGGTTCTAGCACTTTAGAATTCCTACTCAATCACTTTTAAACACTGGTTTTTCTTATTTCTAAAATAGGCCTAAAGTACACATTTATTAAGAGACCTACTGGTATTTATCTAATTGAACCTAACCGATAAAGAAAATACATTCAACAAATAACTACTCTTTGGCTATTAAAACTAAACTAAAAATGATTTAAGTTTAAGCTCATTCATAATGGGAACAACTACAAGGGTAAACTAGCTAAGATGTAAAGTATTTAATAGCAACAAAAACCACAAACTAAAAACAACCACAACTATACTAAAATAAAAACTTAAGCTGAAAACTAAAGTAAAAAAACTTAAAATTAAGTAAATTAAAAGCACAAAATAGTACATACTATAAAATTAAAACTCAAACAATAAAAGAAAATAAGAAACAAAATTAAAAATAAACATAATATTACTAACAATAAAAAGTTCAAGCAATATTCAATAACTTCTAAAATGTACAATCATAAAATAAAGCTAACTGTGGTGATAAAATTTAAAGCATGTCATCCTACAACTTCTCAACAAAATATTCAAACAATTTTACTCTCAAAATGCCCAAACCCCACAATTATAAATTTTGCTTCCCTTAGCAAAATACTATAATAACAACACAAAAATAATGGGGTGTTAAGGGTATCCGTAAAAAAATTGCTCATGTGGAGGTGGGGAAGGGGGAGCAAATGAAGATCGAATCTTGATTGCATGAGTAAAAAGGCTATATCTGGCGGTCAGAGTGTCTAACTTGCTCATAATCTCACAGTATTGTTGTAAGAATAAAGTGAATATTCCAACATCGACTTCCAGTAGCATCGTCTCAATCTTTACCACATTCTCCAAATAACTCCTTCTGTCGAAAACAACTTGATATCCTTGTTTTGGAATCCTGGGATCATCCACCAACACTAACATGTTCTCTAGCATTTTTGAACGATAAGGGAAGGGTTACCTACCTCTTTGCCTAAGGGTACATGGTTGATAGCTTTAGCTAACATTGTGACTATCCCACCCAGTTTGATCTTGGTTTGCCTCTTTCGAAATGTTTTCATCTCATCAATCTTTACAGCGACAAACACTGCCCCATTTAAAGGGATGGAATTATGCATGGTATAAAGGATCATAACTTCATTGGCATTCACATTGCCAAGACCTCTAAGATGTATAAAAATAGCCAAAGCTAGATAGCGATGTAGGATCCTTAATGGATGATTTCATAAAGGATGTGCCTTCTTATTTCCTATTACAAATTCTATTGGTTCTAGCTCATCAGAGATGCCATTCAAAATATTTTGTTTGATAGGCATTGCTTTGCAGCCAAAAACTCACTAAATCCTCATGCTCATGGCTATTTCATCCTATCTTGATGCGGACTGTAGCCAAAAAATTCCTTGTCAAATGCAGGGGTACTTTTTCTCTCTTGGTCATGAACTCTATTCACCCTACATTACCAATTAGTCTTTCCACTTTAGTTTTTAAGTTTAACTCATCTAAGACATTCATATCAATGTATGGAAACTTAAATCAAATTTCAACTGAACCTAGGCATGAAAACTTACTCTAAGCAATACATAGGTTCCAAAACATGCATTAATAAAGAAAAACTTATAGGAGAGTTTCTAACTCTATAAGAATCAAATAAAAGCAATAGTACATTTGAGAATTTAAATGAAAGAGAAGTTGGATTAGAAACTTACTTGGTATTGCTTGCTTAAAATGATGAGAAATACATAAGGAAAAGTGATGTTTGAGCCAAAAACACAGAGGGAAAAAGGAGAGAAATGAAATGGAATGCCAAAAGTTTGCAAAAAATAGGGTTTTAAAGTTAGACATTACTGAAAGCCCTTGACACAAAGCAGAGACTAAATAGTCGCTACCGTGTCTCTCACAAAATTTTAAAATACACCACATTAATTTTTCAAAGACACTGTGAAGATTAATTGGTCTCTATCATGTAACCCATTTTGGATTGAAAAATTCAACTTACACACGGCGGAGACTAAATGGCCTCTGTCGTGTACACCTTTTTATACTAAAACATGTATTTACACACGGTGGAGAGTAAACACTCTCTATCTACTCTAAACCACACTCAAGGAATTACACATGGTGGAGACAAATCAGTCTCAACCATGCACACCATTCTGTATCTAAAATATAAATTGCACATGGTGGAGACTAATCAGTCCCGGTTGTGTGACCCCTTCTGTATCTCAAATGCATCTTATGTGACCCTTTCTGTATCTTAAATGCATCTTACACACGGCTGAGACAAATCAGTCTCTACCATGCACAACCAAATTTTTACACGTTTTCAAATTTTAACACCCATTTTCATGCACACTTACACAACTAATTTCACACCTAACTTAGCAAGCATCTTTGCACAAATGATCACCTCACATTTAGCAAAAAAAAACACACACACACTTAACAAAACTAAAACTTAAAAATTTAAACATCAACAAAATTAAACAAATTAACTCGAGAGATAAAGTTAAAAATAGTTCTGAGTTTAACAAGTCATCATCTTAACTTTGAACACATTTACAACACATCCAAAGGCTCATATCTCATTGATTATACTTCAAACATGAGTTTGTCTCGTAAAATTAGTCAATGAGTTGAATTCTTGTATCTTCTTTCAAATTCTTGATCACAGGATGAAATCAATCAACATTTGGGGTCATCTCAATCCTTATAAGTTCCTAACCTTTTAGATTTCAACTTCCTTTAAAATTATTTTTGGGCATTATGACAAAGTGAAACTTTCTTTCTTGGTTCGAACTCATCCTTCATTAACTTTTTCTCATGGCACTTAGTCGTTCGGTTCTTATTCTCATCAACAATATCTATCTCTCCTTTAGGATACATTAACTATTTCTCGATAGTGTCATCCAAAACAACATCTTTAGGCTTTACTTTTATCCCCTTACGATCATCTTAAACACAATAAATTGATTTTATGAAATCATATGATGGACATTCTATCACTCTTTCTACATTAAAAACCATCTTCTCATCATTGAATTTCAAGTGACCATCTTTCCATGCACATCTATTAATGCTCTTATTGTGTTAAGAAATAGGCATCCGATAATTAATGGCACTGTCTTTTTCCATTTCTAAGACCACAACATCTATAGGAAAAATGAACTCTTCCACTTTCACCATTAAGTCTTCAATTATCCCTTTAGGCTTCTTGATGAATATATCTACCAATTACAGTGACATTTGTGTTTCCTTTAGATTCCTAAGATTTAACTTCCTGCAGACATAAGATTAATGCTTGCACCTAAATTACATAGAGCATGTCCAACAAAGTTGCCTTCTAATTCATATGGTATAGTAAAACTATTAAGGTCCTCTAATTTCTCAGGCGATTTGTTAGTTAAGATGGCACTATAATTTTTAGACAAATGAACTATCCTTAACCCTTTTAACTTCTTTTTGCTAGAACAAAGTTTTTTTATGAACTTAGCGTACTTTGGCATTGGAGCAAACCATCAACAAATGGTTGCTTTTTGTGTAACTTTTTCAACATATCAAAAAACTTTGCTAATTGATCATTCTTCTTATCTTTACTAGCAGAAGGTGGAAAAGGCAATAAAGACTTATCTATCACATGCCTCTTTATAAGTAAAACATGCTTACCTTGACCAACATATTTTTACACATCACTAATAATTTTTCAGTCAGAATCATTTACCTGCATTATAAGCTCCACTAAAATTGAAGAAGATTGATTACCTTTATCTTTAATTCCTAATTCTTTACCACTTCTTAACGTGATGGCTTTCACCTTCTCCCTTAGATTTTGATTAACATTCGATGAAAAAGCACTTGGTGGCCTTATAGAGATCAAATTGGCTAGTTGTTCAATTTGCATCTTTAAGTTTCATATAATCGTATCCTGATTCTTATTACACTACTCTTGTGACTTCGACCTTGCCACTGGACTTGACATAAACTAGATTTGATTAATAATAAAACTAGCAAACATATCTTTTATGCTAAATTTCTTTTTTTAAGGTGGGGGTTGTCTAGCTTTGATTTTAGGTGGTTGGAATTGTGTTTGGTGAGTAATAGGTGCTTGAAAATGAGTGTTTAGTACTGGAGATTGATATTGCTGATGATAACCTTGGTTATGATTATTTTTAGTATGTGTAGATGGATTGAATAATGATCTTAATTGAGTGTTTGAAGTGGATGCTTGGTTGATCTATATCTAAGAGAAATTAGGGTGATTCCTCTACCTAGGATTGTAGTTGTTGTTGAACAGGTAATTTCTTTTAAAGTCATGTAAAGCATTCACTTCTCCCATTCCTTGAGTGAAGAACTCTATTGATTTAGGTTCACTTTCCAAATTATCTCCTTTATAAGTATATCCATCTTATGAAATAGCCAATGCATTCTAAATTTTTAATCCATTTAGCTCATTCTTTAGTAACTCTATTTGAGCCTTTAACATAGTAACCTCATCTATGCTATGAACTCCCTATCTCTTATTCAATGCTCTTGCACTAATCCATTAAGCTTCATTCATTACCATCTCATCAAGTAGTAAGTACACCTCTTTAAGAATTGTGTTCATGAAGTTATCCTCGGATGTTGCATCTAATAAGGATCTTGTGTTGGAGTTGCAAGCTGCATAGAAGGTTGACATCAATTGGTGCATGGCAATTTCATAATGTAGATAGCTTTTCAGTAATCTTCTACACCTCTCCCATGCTTCATAGAAGGACTCATTACTTAATTGTTGAAAATTATAGATATTGTTCCTTATGCTCGCTGTCTTCATTGGTGGAAAGAATATAACCATGAATTTTTCTTGCATCTGCTCCTATTATCAAATAGACTAATTAGGAAGCATCGATAACCAATCTTTTACCTTTCCTATATGTGTGGAGGGAAATAGCTTTAACCAAATTGCATCCATTGATACCCCTTGTATTTGGATATATCATTTATCTCTAAGAATATATCCAAGTGATGTGTTGGGTCCTATATCTCCAATCTTAAAAATTAGTTCCTTTGAACAATGGTGATCATCACTGATTTAATCTCAAAATATTATTAATAAGGTAGCACAACCATTTTATGCTCCTCATTCCACCTTGCAGTGGCATAATCTCGAATGGCCATTGGTTTATAACCATTTTGATTTCTATCTTGTTGTTGCCCTTCTCTTTATTCATTCTCAAAAGGCACATCAGGATTAGGTGGATAATTTATGTTTCTAACAAGATTTTCTCTTCTCCTTTGATTTATAGTCCTCTCCATTTTAGGGTTAAATGTTGCTAGTTGTTGTTGCAAATGAAATCAAATCATACACCAATATCACCTAAAAAGAATAGGCAAACAAAAATAAATAAAAGAAAAACACATAAAAATAATCAATCAAATACTCACACAAATATGCCACTCCCTGGTAACACTTCCAAAAACTTTGCACAACCTCGATGATTGTACTGAATCGGTAAGTAATATAGTAGAGTATTTTTAAGACTCTAAAAATTATCAAACCATAGAGATTGGATTATGCAATTAAAATTGATTGATTAAAAATCTAGGCAAAGAATTTCCCAATTTGTTTAATGATTAGGAATATAGCTATTGAACTTAAGTGAACAAAATTAAAGTAATTTAAAGTGAAAATGGAAAGTAAAAAATGGCAGTAAAAGCATAGTAAAATGACTTAGATGTGGATAAACCAACTAAGCCTAAGTTCCCTATTTTAGAGCCATCTATTCTAACTACCCGATTTTCCATTTCAAAACCAATTCAAAGCTAGCCTAAGCACAGGTCTAATAAATTCTAGATATGGATTGACTTCACATTTTAGAGCCAATCAATTCACTACCCATTCATTTTGCCACCTATTTCTGGATTTTCAATGCATCAACTCTAAATCTAATAGCCCCTATTTCGGAATCTCCATTAAATATACAGTCAAAACATGCAAAAATAAAGTATACATGATATTTACTCCAAACAAGCATAAACCCATTAAAGTTGAATAAGATAATAGATAAATATTTGAATAAAACTAATATCAAAGTCATCACAAGGGAAAAGAAACTTCTGAATATATATTTAATCAAATAAACTTCATAGTCTTACATAGGTATGGGGATTCAAAGATCCCCAAACAACAAAAAGACTACTCATTATACATAGTATTAAGCACAAAGAGAAAAGAGAAGGAGACTCTTAAACCCATTTCTTAAAGATAAATCTAAAATCTAGAGTAGCCTTTTCTCTCTAATCCAAGCAAGTCTTCATTAAAACTAAACTATATATATTATAAACTAAGCTAAAAATGATGTTTTTGATATTGAAACTATAAAACCCTAATAAAAATGAAGTTTTTACAATAAGAACAAAGCTTAAAAACCCTAAAAAATTGAAGAGAAAATATAGAAAAATTTTAAAACTGTGTTCTAAAACATAAAAACTCCCTAAGCCAAACAAAAAATTTGCTTTTATAGTGTTTGAGGTGACACACAATGGAAACTATTTAGCCTCTACCATATGTAATTGATTAAAAAAGTATTATAGCATGGCACACGGCATAGACTATTTAGTATCTGCAGTTTATACCTTTTTGGACTAAAGCCATTTGAAAACTACCTTACACAAGGTAAAGACTAATTATTCTCTACCGTGTGCATTAGTGAAATAGTGTGCTTTGACAAATCTACTTGGGCACATGGTGGAGACTATTTAGTCTCTACCATATGCTAGGTTAAAATTCTACAAAAAGTCAAAATTTCACCATTTAGCACACCAAAACTTGATATTTCTCAAAATAAATCAATTCACACAAAAAGAGGAATTTAACACATAAAAAATAGAAAACACACGAAATGAGACACAAACATAAAAATACACTAAAAATAAAAAGTAAATTAAAGTTATCAATCGATTATGTCTTGGATATGATATCTTAAGATATGAAAGGTATTAGTCTCATACCCCATATATTAATGGAAAGTATAAAACCAATCTGACCTATGGCTTGGCTTGCTATAATCTTTAGCCGGCTTAAATTGTAGGGGTTGTAACTTTCCCTCTTTGACTAGTTACTTGAAAACCCAAGATAATAGTTTACCCAAATTAGAGTAGCACTTATGAGCTACTTCAATAGTTGACACTCTTTCTGCCCTTCATGTGCCACCTTTGCTACTAGTACCAACCCCGACATTGCCACTAAAAACAATGGCAGTTATAGGTGTCTCTTTGATGGTGGTTAGTTTGACTCGTGTATCTAAAGGTGTCACATACTATGGTCTAGCAGGTGGCACAAGTAGTCCTCTAATCTTGGCTAACAATCTCTCTTCAAACTCTATAAATCTCCTATCTAGCTCCTCAGAGATGATATCAAGGGTTTGTCAAGATGCCTCAACCATTTCTAAATCTAGTGCGGATTCAGAACTACCAAATCCCCTAAACCACTTAGATGAATAGTCTATAATGGCTAAAAAATTAAAGGGTTAGAATGGTGCATGATTTGTAACACCCTATATCCCATGTTTACTATATCCAATGCAAACTATGCCATTTTAATTCATCAAGTCATATGACTATATCATCATACTGTAGCTATTGTACTTTCATGCTTAGCATTCATCATATCAATACATTTATATAAAGTAATTCTAATTTCATCATGCATGCATATACTAGTATTTTCACTATGAGCTTATTACAGTCTTCACTTCCATATAATTTACATATACATATATTACAACCCTTATACATATTAAACATGTAAGGAACTAAACAAGATTTATCAAAAGTTTCCTACATCCACTTCTATAGACTGGTGTTGGCCTGTCCTGATGCAGAAATAGTTCCTATGCAAAAGCCTTGCCTACCAAAACCTACACGGATCAAAATAACCCGTGCTAAGCTATAAAGCTTAGTGGGAATTCTAAACATGAAAGACAACCACTCACAGCGGTTGTCAAAGATATAGAATAAACAAAACAATTGAAAATAATAATAGCTAGCCTATCAAGATAACCCTTCACACATAATTCAGCATACTTGAATTCATACTATTCATAATAAGATTTGCATATAATGTAAACAGATACCAAATCATGCTTAATTAACCATTGTTAAACATGTTAAGTCATATATCGGATGTAAAGTTCATACTGTAATTAACTGTAAAACATTATTGCTTTACTTTAGCCTGCCTAAGTTCTAAGAGTGGATAACGGGATCGGTGGATACCCGAAGGTATCAAAACTATGGACCCAAATCAGGGCCAATTGTACTATGGACCGGTCAAATACCCACACGAGGGCAAGAACAACCCTAATGGGCTGTGCAAGATCCAGCAGGATCAACTATACTGCGGACCTAAAAAGGTCGACTGTGGTAGCTGCAATTCCCTATAGGCGCCTATCTATCCACAATTGAACTCTATTGCAGGCAATACTTTATTTATGCTCATACATTCATATACATAATCATAAATGTACATACCTGTAGGTACATTCGCTCATAGTAGGCTTATTCTTATAAGCATGTTCATCAATGTGTATACATTTACCATTAATCAAATCATGAACCATACAAATATTGACATGTTTCCATGTGAGCATATGCATATGACATGGTCATAATGTTATGTTTCCTATTTCATAGCAAATGTATACATTCATAGCCAATTTCCAATGTAAATGATACAAATTTATATATACATGAGTATATGACTCTCGTATACTTGCATTCAAGGTCTATTTTGTTCAATCATATGTATAACACATGGGCGTAGCCTAATACACTGATAAAGGGAAATAAAAAAACATATTTATGGGCCAAAATCATGCTGTCGCGCTCGCGGCAAGTGTCGCGCTCGCGACAGTATGGTTGGCCATACGAATTTTCACCCTGATCCCAAAATCCTGCAAACTGCTTAATAATTTTATTTTGTACATCGTTTTCGATACACTAAACGACCTTTTTAGAAAAAGTTGTCTTCTACAAAGTTGTAGATATACATTTCTAGTTTCTAGAACATCAAAATTATTTTCAATATCATATATAGAACTCGAAATATGTAGAAATTACTAAAGACTGTTCAGCATAGTAGGCTACACAGAATTTCCGATTTTCAAGTGACAATTAGGCAATGTTGTAGGCATTATTTGACTTCGTTTTCTTCATAGAAATTGTAGGTTTTGAAGTCTATTTTAAGTAGGAATTAACCACATGTCATTATGATCATTTTACAATCAATTATGAAGATTTTTCCCCAAGCTGTTCAAAATCGGATTCAAAGATGTATCTAATATTCATTCCATGTAGAGATAAATTTAAAGGCCAAACCAGTGTTAATTTTCCAATACACCTTTATACTTATATCTCATGTTGAACTATCAAAATTACCAAAGTTTTCAATTAAGGACCTTAGCTCATTTTATAACTTAAATTACAGTCAATAATTTCCAGCAAATCTTCATACAATACTCATTGATACAAAGTCTAAATTCAAATCTCATTTCCACTGTTTCATCTATCACATATAAACACCTTGTTAATTCAATTATCAAACACATGCATGCATGGAGAGTACCATCCCATACCTTGGCCGAACCCTTTATCACCCTAGCTTTCAATCCCTTGCAATATCCTTCCCTTTATTCCTTCTACCTTCCTCTTCTTCTTCACAAACATCATTATCATCATCAATTATAATTTCTAGCATTTATCCATCACTTACCTCAACCAAGATGAGAGGAAGAAGAAGAAGATGATGATGATGAAATTTAGTAGAGACCACTTACCTTAGAGTTATGCACTTAATTGCCTTAATTAACCATCAAGATTTGTCACTTAAATTTCTTTAAGACTCAAAGACTTTGTATGAAGATTGAAAGGAATTAAATCTCTGGTTTTTCCTCTCCATTGCCGACCACACCACACTCCCTTCTCACTTTTGCCACTTTCTCTTTCTTTCCACTACATAAACTCATATATATAATACTTTGTCAAATCTCTCTTTAGGTCCTCCTAGAATTTGCATGTCACACTAAAACCATCCTATTCTTTGCATGTCACATTTCATACCCCACATTTACATTACTTATACATTAACCTCTCCATTGTTCTCTAATTCCAAATTGACCTCTTAAGTTTCTGAATTTACGAAATTACCCCACAATTAATACTTTTGCTTCAATTATACCCTCAATTAAAATTAAACCTTACTTTTAAATTTTATTTCCATGCAATTAACATAATAACTTACTCCATTGACCTTTACTTATACAAAATCCTCATTTAAAAATATGCAAATTAAATTTAGGGTCATGTTTGGGGCCTTACAAATCTCTCCCCCTTAAAGAATTTCGTCCTCGAAATTCATACCTGAATTAAACAAATGAGGATATTGCTTCTTCATGACTGCCTCTGGTTCCCAAGTTACTTCTTGTACACCATGATGTTGCCAAAGTACTTTAACAAGTGGAATTTGCTTATTCCTTAGCTTTCTAACTTCTCTAGCCAGAATCGCTATAGGCTCTTCATCCTTTTTTTTTAAGACAATGCCTAGCTTGCATTGCTGATATAACATTAGTTGATAGCTTAGAACAATTGCCTTATACAACCACTTCCTTTCCTTCAACATCCCTGAGAGTTACTATTTTTATTTCACAATCTACCACTGCATGATGCTTGGATAACCAATCCATTCCAAGAATTACATCAAATTCATGAAAAGGCAATACAATCAAATCTGCTGGAAACTCTCTCCCTTGAACTACTATAGGACAGTCTTTACACACCTTATTAACAATTATACTATGTCCCAATGGACTAGTTACACATACATCAAAATCTAACCGGCAAATTACTTTCAGCCGATTCTTCTATAGTATCCCTAGAGGAATTCTCCATCTTTAATCTATAAGAAAACAGGAACTTCTGCATTAGGCCAACACAATACTATCTCATATAAAAAGATCCTATACTCACATTGCCCAGAAAAGGCTAAACCTATGCTCTGATACCAAGTTGTAACACCCTATATCCCATGTTTACTATATCCAATGCAAACTATGCCATTTTAATTCATCAAGTCATATGACTATATCATCATACTGTAGCTATTGTACTTTCATGCTTAGCATTCATCATATCAATACATTTATATAAAGTAATTCTAATTTCATCATGCATGCATATACTAGTATTTTCACTATGAGCTTATTACAGTCTTCACTTCCATATAATTTACATATACATATATTACAACCCTTATACATATTAAACATGTAAGGAACTAAACAAGATTTATCAAAAGTTTCCTACATCCACTTCTATAGACTGGTGTTGGCCTGTCCTGATGCAGAAATAGTTCCTATGCAAAAGCCTTGCCTACCAAAACCTACACGGATCAAAATAACCCGTGCTAAGCTATAAAGCTTAGTGGGGATTCTAAACATGAAAGACAACCACTCACAGCGGTTGTCAAAGATATAGAATAAACAAAACAATTGAAAATAATAATAGCTAGCCTATCAAGATAACCCTTCACACATAATTCAGCATACTTGAATTCATACTATTCATAATAAGATTTGCATATAATGTAAACAGATACCAAATCATGCTTAATTAACCATTGTTAAACATGTTAAGTCATATATCGGATGCAAAGTTCATACTGTAATTAACTGTAAAACATTATTGCTTTACTTTAGCCTGCCTAAGTTCTAAGAGTGTATAACGGGATCGGTGGATACCCGAGGGTATCAAAACTATGGACCCAAATCAGGGCCAATTGTACTATGGACCGGTCAAATACCCACACGAGGGCAAGAACAACCCTAATGGGCTGTGCAAGATCCAGCAGGATCAACTATACTGTGGACCTAAAAAGGTCGACTGTGGCAGCTGCAATTCCCTATAGGCGCCTATCTATCCACAATTGAACTCTATTGCAGGCAATACTTTATTTATGCTCATACATTCATATACATAATCATAAATGTACATACCTGTAGGTACATTCGCTCATAGTAGGCTTATTCTTATAAGCATGTTCATCAATGTGTATACATTTACCATTAATCAAATCATGAACCATACAAATATTGACATGTTTCCATGTGAGCATATGCATATGACATGGTCATAATGTTATGTTTCCTATTTCATAGCAAATGTATACATTCATAGCCAATTTCCAATGTAAATGATACAAATTTATATATACATGAGTATATGACTCTCGTATACTTGCATTCAAGGTCTATTTTGTTCAATCATATGTATAACACATGGGGGTAGCCTAATACACTGATAAAGGGAAATAAAAAAAACATATTTATGGGCCAAAATCATGCTGTCGCGCTCGCGGCAAGTGTCGCGCTCGCGACAGTATGGTTGGCCATACGAATTTTCACCCTGATCCCAAAATCCTGCAAACTGCTTAATAATTTTATTTTGTACATCGTTTTCGATACACTAAACAACCTTTTTAGAAAAAGTTGTCTTCTACAAAGTTGTAGATATACATTTCTAGTTTCTAGAACATCAAAATTATTTTCAATATCATATATAGAACTCGAAATATGTTGAAATGACTAAAGACTGTTCAGCATAGTAGGCTACACAGAATTTCCGATTTTCAAGTGATAATTAGGCAATGTTGTAGGCATTATTTGACTTCGTTTTCTTCATAGAAATTGTAGGTTTTAAAGTCTATTTTAAGTAGGAATTAACCACATGTCATTATGATCATTTTACAATCAATTATGAAGATTTTGCCCCAAGCTGTTCAAAATCGGATTCAAAGATGTATCTAATATTCATTCCATGTAGAGATAAATTTAAAGGCCAAACCAGTGTTAATTTTCCAATACACCTTTATACTTATATCTCATGTTGAACTATCAAAATTACCAAAGTTTTAAATTAAGGACCTTAGCTCATTTTATATCTTAAATTACAGTCAATAATTTCCAGCAAATCTTCATACAATACTCATTGATACAAAGTCTAAATTCAAATCTCATTTCCACTGTTTCATCTATCACATATAAACACCTTGTTAATTCAATTATCAAACACATGCATGCATGGAGAGTACCATCCCATACCTTGGCCGAACCCTTTATCACCCTAGCTTTCAATCCCTTGCAATATCCTTACCTTTATTCCTTCTACCTTCCTCTTCTTCTTCACAAACATCATTATCATCATCAATTATAATTTCCAGCATTTATCCATCACTTACCTCAACCAAGATGAGAGGAAGAAGAAGAAGATGATGATGAAATTTAGTAGAGACCACTTACCTTAGAGTTATGCACTTAATTGCCTTAATTAACCATCAAGATTTGTCACTTAAATTTCTTTAAGACTCAAAGACTTTGTATGAAGATTGAAAGGAATTAAATCTCTGGTTTTTCCTCTCCATTGCCGACCACACCACACTCCCTTCTCACTTTTGCCACTTTCTCTTTCTTTCCACTACATAAACTCATATATATAATACTTTGTCAAATCTCTCTTTAGGTCCTCCTAGAATTTGCATGTCACACTAAAACCATCCTATTCTTTGCATGTCACATTTCATACCCCACATTTACATTACTTATACATTAACCTCTCCATTGTTCTCTAATTCCAAATTGACCTCTTAAGTTTCTGAATTTACGAAATTACCCCACAATTAATACTTTTGCTTCAATTATACCCTCAATTAAAATTAAACCTTACTTTTAAATTTTATTTCCATGCAATTAACATAATAACTTACTCCATTGACCTTTACTTATACAAAATCCTCATTTAAAAATATGCAAATTAAATTTAGGGTCATGTTTGGGGCCTTACATGATTAGTGTTCATTTTTATGATATGCATGCTAACATGGTGATGATGTATAAGTATAATATATAAGATGATGTATAAGTGTGAACATGTTATACACATGATGTATGAGAGTGGATGCACATGAATAAAATACATGTATATGATGCATGATAATACAAGATGACATATGATGTATGATATATGTTAGGGATGCATATAGTGCATAGGTTAATCATTAAAATGATGATCGTGATGCATATGCATAATAGGGCTACATATGATGTGAGTCAATACATGATGATGTAAGTGACTAATATATATATAAGCATGCTGTGCATATATACATAATGCATGGTATGAGTATACATAGGATGCATGAACGTGAATAAGTTATACATATAATGCATGACTTTAATGATGTGTGAGAGGGCTATACTTATGATATACATAAGATGTTCGATGTATGAGCATGCTAGGCATAACCATGATGAGCATACACTTGGTATGTGATGCATGTCGATGCATATGATTGATATACATATGGTATGCTAAGTATGCCTATGGTGTGTGGCATATATATAATGCATAAGGGCGATGCATGTGCACAATACACATATAGTGCATGAGTCAATCATTAGGATGATGCATACGAATATTATAATGCATGATGCATGGCTGTGTTACACATATGACACACGAGGGCGATACACATGAATGGTACACATATGATATGTGAGTCAATCATTAGAATGATGTGTGATGATGCATATGAATGATATAAATGTAACTTGTGATTTATGAGTGTATTAGGTGTACACATGATGTGCAGTATATGTTAGGTATACATATGGTGTGTGACATTTGTGTGACGTATAATATATGTGAGGGATACCTAGGATGCATGGTATACATATGATGGGTGAGTCAAACCATCATGTATGGGAACGATATACATAATATGCACAAAGTTTAAATGTGTTAGGTATATGTATGATGCATGGTATGGATATACATATTATGTGTGATGCGATAAGTGATGATTCATGTGAATGATATACATATGATGCATGATAATGCATGTGGCTAATATATGACACATGATGTATAAGCATGTTAGGTATACACATGAGACATAGTATAGGTGTACATATGGAGCATGAGTCAATCATTAAGATGATGCATGATACATGTTAGGGGTGCATATGATGCATGGTATACATATGACACAGATATATGAGTGTGAGTACATTATACATGATGAATGAAGAAATGCATGTGAATGATATACATGTGATGCATGAATGTGTTAGATGTTAATCACAACCATATACAAGCATAAAAATAGCCTTTCAACCTTATCAGTCCCACACACATAGTTATGCAGTCTCTATCCTAGGCAGGCTTAGTTAAAGGATCAATAGGGAAACCAATGAACACATATGATGCACGGTGAAAAATTGGTAACATAACACTCATAATGTAGGTGCAAGCATATGATTTTTGGCCATCATGTATTTAAACAATTTGAATAAATCAGGTTAGGCCTACCGGGGCATTACAACCTTTGATGAGTACAACCTAAAATGGGCTTGAGTCCAGTGTTGAAACATTAGAACTACCCAAGCATGGTCCTTGCCAATAGTTCTAGCCATCATAAGTATAATGACCAATGGATTACCATTTTATGTACCAACTGGTATGAGACTTGAGCTGGTGGTTCTCCTTGACACATCCTTACATTGAGTGAAATGTAAGGCATGCTTTAAGATAGCATAACGACTGAAATCGGGATGCCTAACATAATTCTAGAGCTCTAGCATGAATGCAATGCAATTTTTTGAAGAAAGATAAAATTTCTTAATTTTAAGCCCTTTTATATTAAACTAATCAAAAGTACTTTCAGAGCAAAGTCTCATGGTCTCTAGTGGAGTTGCCACTATGATGCACTTGCTTTTTGAGAAGGGATGATACACACATGGGATAATAACCATTTCATCTGAAACAAGATCTACTTTTAGGACTGGCTAAACAAAAGGGTCTCCCAAACCAAGTGATCGGCATGTGTTTATGTTGGGCACCATAAGGCAGGTATAAAGGAGTCATCACATAATAAAACATTATGAAATAATGTTCCGACCTTATGAGGCCAAAACTAAATATGGTTTGGAAAGTGATAAAGCATGGTATATAAAAGTAGTAAAATAATGGCATAAAATATTATTTACTAAATAATAATTAAAGATACATAAAACGGGTGGCTCATTTATGATCCATCTTGATGGGATTATTGGTTCCTGCATGCATATTTATAAAAAAGTTTTTGTGGTGTATTTTGAATAAAAGTGGGATAAGTGATCCCATTTTATTAGAAAAATCCCATGTTAATTAATTATGTACAAGATAATTTTATGTTATTTACAAAAACTTATTACTCATATGTGTGATTTTTAGACTTCATGTAGAACATTGGTCCAGTTTTATTAATAAAAATTTCAATTATTTAATATAAATATTTTTATGTGACTTTTATTTTTAACGGTCGAAAACTTCTTTTTTTATTACAGACCTAAAATAATAAATAAATGAAAAGGAAAATAATTAATTACATATTAAGGAAAATATCTATAACTATCTAAAAAAATCTGAAAGCTTGTTACGCTTTACTTGCTAGACTGCACTCACAAACACACATTAGATGCATGAAGTGGTACAATAAAATAAGCAAAATAAATAAATAAGCAAGATATAAATGGTGAGATAAATCAATGCATATATAATAATATAATGTAATATAATAATATTATAATAAACATCATATAATAATAATAGTAATAATAATTATTATTATTATTAATATAATATAATATAATATAATATAATATAATATAATATAATATAATATAATATAATATAATATAATATAATATAATATAATAATAACAAGATAATATAATAATCTAATAAATATCTTAATGCAATAATGTTATAGTAACAAATATCAACATATAATAATAATATAATAATGAATATTAACATAAAATAAAGATAACATGAACATAAAAATTATAAACATAATATATAAAATAAATCAAAAGACAATATTAAATAATACATGGGTGACTTATGTTGTGATCCTAGCAAGTGCACTAGATCGACAAGTAATAAAGTGGGGTATAGTTAGGACCCTCAATATCGAACCCAAGGAAAATGTGTGTGTGAAGACTGTGAAGATTAATTGTATGCTAAAGAATTTCCAATTGTTTGTGTGTATGAGTTGTTTGATTTATATAATGTAACTTTAAAGCTTAAGTATGTAATCTAGAGAAATTTAAATTTAGTATATTAAATTCTAAAAAATTAGCAAATGTAAAAATCTATAGAAATCAAGCATTGCTCGGGTTCACTTATCCACCCCATACCCAAATGTGAATAAATTTTTACCTAAAAGTATACATGAATGAACTCGGGATAACCCTTCTTAACCCAAACGTCTCATTTCGGATCCAGCTATTCTAGTTGCTAAACGTCCCATTCCGGAGCCAGCCCAACAACTAGCCTAAACCCGAGTCTAAAATCCTAAGTTCGGTCTACCGCCCATTCTGGAGCCAGACAATCCAAAACCCATCTATTTCACTCCCTACTCTAGTTTTGAAATCACAAATACCACACATCTGGAGTCCCATTCCGGAGCCATCCAAAATAGACGATATTCATGATAGAAAAACTGAGCAAAATCATTCATAAATTCCAATCTATTAGGCTTAATAACCATCAAGACATATGATAAACACCATTCATCCATGGATACAAAATAACTTAATAGATCGAAAAATCAATGATAAACAAATAAGTACATGTGAAATAGACCATCCATTCATGTAAAAATCAATTTGAGTTCAAGATTCACATTATGAGTAGGGGATTCAAAGATCCCCAAGCAATAAAAAGGACTACTCACAATCCATAATAAAATGAAAAGAGAAAAAGATAGAATAACCCCTAAAATTCATGGTGAAGAAAACCCAGCTGAATCCAAGCTCTTCAATCTCTTTCTCCAAAGCTTACAGGAAAAATGAGCTTCAAATATATGGATCTATACTTGTAAACTATATATCTATGTTTAATCTAAGTGTTTCTATATAAATCCCTCTATTTTCAAGTATATCTATGTATCTATGTGTGTAAAATGAACAAAAAGCTAAAAACCTAAAAACTAAAAACTAAAAACTAAAAATTACCCAAAAACTCCATATCTCCCGATTTTGCAGAAAACTCTGCCTTATAAAGGTCAACATGGGTCACGGTTACTACTAAATCCGTGGTAACCATGACCTCTAATGAAAACCCTCTTTTGATTAAAATAGGTCATGGTTACTATGAAATTCGTAGTAACTGTGAGATGGCTCGGAGCTGAAATTCAAGATTTGGTCACGGTTACCATGAAATTCCTGGTAACCATGAGATAACTCTCCTCTTCATTCTGGACTGAAATTATGCCTCCCTCACGGTTACTATGAAATCCTTAGTAACCGTGAGATGCTTCTCCTTTTTCTTTTGTACTGAAAACTCTATAGGTCACAGTTACCACTCTATCATGCATAATTTCCATGCTGATCGTGACAAGCTTCAAAACGGTGCATTTTGACAAAATACATGGGTCACGATTACTAGAAAATTCCTGGTAACCGTGAGGTACCTAAAAATCACAAAATTCTGTCAAAAACTCTCAAAATCACGCAAAAGCTCGAATTAACTGAGAATCAGATAAATTATTAAATGCTAGTAAAAACAAAGCAAAAGATGATAAAAGATCAATGAAAACTAGACTCAAATTAAACTAAAGCTAAATACTGAAATTGAGTTATCAAAATACCCCACACTTAGACTTTGCTTGCCCTCAAGCAAATGAATTATCCACAATCTTGAAAAACTCAAGACTTTAATTCAGAACAGGAAAAATCAGAAGTGCCAGAACAACACTTAGCAGAAGTCACTCAGAAGAAGAACTTCATCAGAAAGACACAAATTGATCTATATCAAACAATTTCTCTTGTGTGTGTGTGAGGCTAAAACATATTTATTTTCCTTCAAAATCAAAACTACCAGTGAATTCCAGCAATCAAGCAAACAAAGAATTATGACAATTTTGTGTTTGTAACTTAGAATAATCATAAGCCTCTCCTTTAGCACCTGAACCACAAAGGTCATCTCCACTAAACAATTTAGAGCAAAATAGGATCACCAGGGCTTACATTAAGGTTGTAATGGGGATAAGGCAAAGGTTTCAAGAATTTTATAAGTTAGTAAGACAGAATTAGCCACACTATCCAGAAACACAACCCACCTAACTTTCTCAAGGAACTTCTTCAAAATCCATACCCTATCATCATAAGAAGGAAAAATTGATCTTAGGACATTAGTTGGATTCTCAAAATCATAGGAAGTAAGATAAATGACACTTCCTATAAATGCTAGGTACCCCACACTTATTTTTTGCAATCATGAATCAATTTAAAATTTCTGCAGCATAACATCTGATTTTGTGTTTTTTTTTAATGTACCAAAAGCACTAATTGTTTATCATCCTTGTCCCAAAATATTTAACACGTTTAAGCTCAACAATTCCTAAATTTTATTCAACTTCCCCCTTTTTGACTGACAATCATAAATTCATCAAACCCAATATGCAAATTTCATTACCTAATGTAGAGTGGCCAATTCCAAAATGGGAAAGACAAAAGCATTTAGGCTATATGGTTAAGCATTTGTGCAATAAAAAAATGTAGTACACTTTTAGCATACCAATTAAGCTCATAGGGGCTAACAAAGGTAAAATTTACTAAGGGTAGGTCAAAAGTCATTTAAAAGTTGGTTACCAAAGAAGGCTGCCTGGGTCATATCCTAAACCTGCCTAAATTGAATATTTGTTTCGAAGGGTGATGAGGAAGGTTCTAGCTATTCCAAAATTCCTTCACTTAACTACTTTCACTCACTAGATTTTTATTATTATTATTATTATTATTATTATTATTATTATTATTATTTTATGTCTTAGCCTATTGTGCTCATTACATAAGAATATTGAATGATATATTATTAACTCAGATCAATTTAAAAAAGAAACTCTTTACTAAACAAACTACTACTCTCCGGCTATCCAATCTTTCTAATTTATCCGTGCCAAAGAACTTGAGTCTAAGTTAATTCAATTCAGGATCACATGGCAGCTCAAGCTAATGGTAAGGTGATTAATAACTCAATGGAAAAATTTTTTATTCTAACTTAAATTAAAGATTTTAGAACATAACAATCTACTTAAAACTAGAAGGAAATGCAAACCATAAAATAAATTCACTTGAAGCCAAACAAATTCCATTAAATCAACACAAACAAACATTCATAATGCAAAATTTATAAAGAAAGACTAAACAACTGAAAAAAAAATTTAAAAAGAGTTGTGATTTAAGAGTTTCACAATTTTCGCCATTTAAATCCCAACTTGTTCCTTTGAATAGATAATCTGCACAAAGCAATCTTTTCGCAACAAAATTAACTTCCAACAATTGTTCAAATTTCCACCATATTTACACAATTCAAAAACATCAATATCAATAAAGGGAAAATATATTCTCCCACCCCACACTTCAAAACATGTTGTCTTCAGTATGGGGCAAACAAAAGAAACTCAAAAGAGAGAGGGGAAAAGGAACTTCTTGCTTAGGGGTGTGGGGGAACTTGGGAATCAAACCGGGCGTTCAAGGCAGCCAATGCTTCAATGATTTGCTGCTGTTGATGCTTGAATTCCTCCTAATTGGCAGTTAAAGTGTCCATGCGGTCCATCAAGGCAGTATATTGGGCAGAGGACAAAGTGACAGAATCGTGATCCAGGGCAAGTGGAGGATTACACAGGCTGTGTTCTATCTTGTGCAAATACTCTTCTCTCTCGATCAGCCGGAACCCATGCTCGGTAGTAGCATCATTTACAAGGATCTTCATATTTTTCAACATTTTGGCATCGATAAAATCAATTACAAAGAAGCTCTTATCTATATCTAATGGATGCCCGAAATGCCGAGCAATCAGTGTCACCCAGCCACCAAAAGAAATCTTCTTCACTTTTGTCGGCTTTTGCTGCATCTCCTTTATTTTGTTCCACCAATGGTATACATAATTGATACGACAATGTCTTACCATACAAGAGAGAATGAGAGCCTCTGGGAGATTAATTTGCCCTGCACTCTGCACATGAGACATGAAAGACATAGAGAAAAAACGATGTAAGATTTGCAAAGCATGATCCCGCAGTAAATGGGATTTTGTGGTACCGACCACATAAGGGCCTCCAATCAGCAGGTCTCTTATGTCTTCCCAAGCTCTGTCTTTTGAATAATCTTCATAGGCATAAATCCCATCTGGTGGAAATCCTAGTGCTTCGGTGACATCAGCCAAAGAGACTTTATAAAATTTTCCTTCCAAGAAAAAGGTCACCATATCTGGCTTGTTATCACGTCCGAAATGAAATTGCACAGTACAAAGGAAATCTCTGGTCAAATTTGGATAAACCAGTTCCCTGCAGTTGAAGAAATTTTCCCAACTGATGGCTGCAATGTGGCTGTCAATCTCCTCCTTGATTCCTAGCTTTTCCAACAGACTCAAATTGAGATAAACTGAAGGTAGGTACTCACAATTGGAAAATATGTTATAGTTGGTCCGCATCTTTTCAGGAACCCAGCTTGGTACTTTTGGTCCTTTCTTCTTTCATGGCTTCTGTTACACAGGGGCTGGTTGTTGTTGCTGACTAGCTTCGGCATGCTCGACAGATGGTAAGGGCTGGCTGGAAAGTGGGAGGATTTTTGGTGCTTGAGAAGAACTGGAAGCATGAGCTCTTTTAGGTGCCACTGCCCAAAAACAACAAAATGGAAAGTTTACAATGTTGAGGAAGGAAAATAAACACAAAGACATTAGGAGTAGATGAGAATGCATATATGAGTTTATGTAACACACAAATTCCTTGAGGTACGTGGCACTCAACCACGATGACTAAGTCAACCTTTAGAAACCAGTAACCCACAGGTCGAATCATTTCAGCCTATATACTGCAAGGACAAAAATGGGCATACATATGCATGCAAATGCAATTGCTAACTTAGACAAAAGATGGTTGATTTGGCATGCTTATTTGAGTATAAGATATGCTTGATAAATGAAGGACTAACTAAGTGTGCATTCGTGCAACAATTCAGAATCATTACCAGTAATTGGGTTACAAGTCAAACAATTCATGGTAAAGCAATGCATTTAACAACATTAAATAAATTTGTAAGCATGACAATTTTGATGTATCAATGTAAGCAAGAATTCAAAGTTTGCACTCATCATACCCAGTAAGATTAAAATGCAGTGCACTAAAAGGAAAGAAACAGGGCTCAATTGGCAAAAATTAGACAAAAAAGAAAGTGAAAATTATAAATGCTTCAAGGACACACATGAAACACAACAGAACAAAATGACCAAACAAATGCCATCACTTCTTTAAATCAATCGCCAAACACAAAAAAAATAAAAGAAAGAACAAAAGGGAAAGGAATGAGGTGGGATACGAGAACATACCTGTAGGTTGTGTACCTTACATGCAAAATTTTTTTCATAACAAAACACAAATAAGACTCCAAGAGGGAAAACAATGAAAACAAAACCAAAACAAAGGAAAAACGCACTAAAAAGGAAATAAAATAAAGGAATGACTACATAAAAAAAATAAGAAATAAGAATAAATCCTAAAGAGGAATAAATGAAAAACTTCACTAAACAACAAACATGACAATCAAAAGGCAAAAAGGCTTGATTTTTTTTCATATACAAAATATAAAATAAAAGAACATTTAAGAAGGAGAAAAAGAGAACAAAACATCAAAACGAAAGAGAAAAAAACAACTACAAAAGCTACTAGAAAGCAATTGAGATAAAGAGAAAATACACAAACTCCCAAAAAATAAAAATAAATATATATATATATAATTAAAAAGGAAAGGAGACTTACTTGGTTGTGATGATGATGTGGAAGAAGAAAATAACTAAAAACAACCATAACCAAAAAATAAAATGTTAGAGAAGATGAAGGTTGAACAAAGGAGTCAAATCAACTAGATCTAAACAACAACTATGACAAATAGAAACTAGATCTAACCAACAAGAAAAAAAGAAAAAGAAGAAAACGAATAAAAAGAAGAAAAAAGAAGACGAAGAAGAAAAAGAAGAAAAAGAAAAAAAATAATAACAAAGGAAAAATAAACTCACCAGAGAAGATGGCGGCCAGCGGCGGAGAACGGCAAAGAAGAAGAGGGGAGGATGAAAAAGAGAGAAAATAAAAGAGAGAGAGAGAGAACAAGAGATGAAATGAAAAAGGGTTTCATAAAATTAAGGTTTCATTTTTTTTTAATACAACACGGTTACTATGAAATCCTTAGTAACCATGAGGTAACTTAACTAAAGTTTCTGGACTAAAAACTGACCTGGGTCACGATTACTATAAATTTTATAGTAACCGTGAGATAAAATGGAATTTGCTTCTAGACTAAAATGAAGGTAACTCATGGTCATCATGAAAATCATAGTAATCGTGAGATACACCACACATTTCTACTAGAACAAAAATAGACATTGGGCACGGTTACTATGAAAACCACAATAACTGTGAGATAAAATGGATTTCAGTTCTGGACTAAATTGAAGGGACCTCACGGTTACTATGATTTTTATAGTAACCGTGAGCCCCTAGAAATTATTTGGAAAATTTTTCATTTCTCTCACTCTCTTTTAACAATTGAACAAACCTTTCTTCTCCACTAAATTTCCAGAAAACACAAACAAATTGAATGAAACTCACAATCCTTGAACCACTACCCTTAACACAACTACTAAAAAGAAACTAACACAAAACATTGTTCAAAAGTATGAATTAGAGGTAGTTCTACATTTATCAAGTATGCAGCTGGACTTTCAAATACCGTCAAGGGTCTTGAAGAGTGACAATCACCGAAGCACCTTCAAATGTTGGCTTGAAATAGGGCTTCACGCGATGTCCGTTTACCTTGTATTCTTTCTCATCTCTTGGGTGTTTAAGAGTCACCACCCCAAATTTGTCTTCTCTCACTAGCACATAGGGCCCTTTCCACCTCGATTTCAATTTCCCTAGAAATAATTTTAATCTACTATCATAAAGCAGCACTTTCATTCCAAGTGCAAGTTCCTTCTTGGCTATTCTTTGATCATGCCACTTCTTTGTGTTGTCTTTGTATTTCTTGGCATGTTCATAAGCCCAGAATCGAATCTCCTCTAACTCGTTTAACTGCAAAGACCTGTACTTTCCTACATTCTCAAGGTTAAGATTTAAGAACTTAGTAGCCCAATAAGCCTTGTGCTCTAACTCCACCAATAAGTGACATGACTTGCCAAACACTAGCCTAAAAGGTGACATTCATATTGGTGTCTTAAAGGCTGTCCTATATGCCCACAAAGCTTCATCTAGCTTAAGGTACCAATCCTTCCTAGATGCATTCGTTTTCTCCAAAATTGCCTTCAAGTCTCGGTTAGAAACCTCAACTTGCCCATTAGCTTGGGCATGATATAGGGTAGTTATTTTGTGCCTCACTCCAAATCTTTTCAATAAGGATTTGAATTGGTGGTTGACAAAATGTTTCCCACCATCACTAATAATGGTTCTCGAGGCTCCATAGCGGTTGAATATATTCTTCCTTAGGAATTCTAAAACAACATTTGCATCACAAGTCCTAGTGGCTTTAGCTTTTACCCACTTACTCACATAATCGACTACCACTAAGATATATTCAAACCCGTAAGAAATTGGAAAAGGCCCCATGAAATCTATCCCCCATAAATCAAATAGTTCAACCACAAGCATGTTGGTCAATGGCATTTCATCTCTCCTGGTTATATTTCCCACCCTTTGACATCGATCACAAGTTTGAATGAACATTTTAACATTATGAAATAAGGTGGGCCAATATAATCCAGAAGAAAGAATTTTTGATACCGTTCTGTTAGGGCCATGATGTCCACCAGCTTCCCCACTATGACAAGCTTGCATGATTTCTACTTGCTCTTCCTTGGGAATGCACCTTCTAAGAACTTGATCAGCACAAAGATGGAAAAGATAAGGATCATCCCAGATGTAGTGCTTCGCATCAGCTTTAAGCTTCTTCCTTTGTTGCCATGTGAAGTCCCTTGGCATATAACCTCTTGCAAGAAAATTTGCAACATTAGTGAACCAAGGTAAAGAAACTTCACAAACAAATAATGCACAAATTCGTTCATCATGGAATAAATCCAAAATCTCCCCTTTTTCAATATGATTATGCTCTATTCTCGACAGATGATCTGCTACATGGTTTTCTGCCCCCTTCTTGTCTTTAATCTCTAAATCGAACTCTTGCAATAGGATTACACATCTTATCAATCTTGGCTTGGATTCCTTCTTGGCAAAGAGATGCCTTGGTGCTGCATGATCAGTCCACACCATAATTTTTGCTCCCAGTAGATATGGTCGAAATTTCTCAAATGCAAATACAAAAGCAATAAGCTCTTTTTCAGTTGTGGTATAATTGACTTGAGCTCATGTCAAAGTATGGCTCGCATAATAAATAGCACAAAAGACTTTCTCTTGCCTTTGTATGACCATTGCTCCCAGTGCAAAATCACTTGCATCACACATTAGCTCAAAGGGAAAATTCCAATCCGGAGATATAATCACCGAAGTTGAAATAAGCCTCTACTTCAATAGTTAAAAGGCCAATAAACATTCAACATCAAAGTCAAAAGGAGCATCTTTCATTAACAAATTCGACAAAGGTTTCACAATTTTTGAAAAATCTTTTATAAACCTTCAATAAAAACCTGCATGCCCTAGAAAACTCCTAACTCCCTTAACATTAGTCGGTGGTGAAAGCTTCTCTATAACCTCAATCATTGCTTTGTCCACCTCAATCCCCTTCTTAGAAATCTTGTGCCCTAACACTATGCCCTCCCTTGCCATAAAGTGGCATTTTTCCCAATTTAGTACTAAGTTGGTCTTCTTACACCTACCTAATACTAAATCGAGATGCTCTAAGCAACTCTCAAAAGTCTAGCCCATAAATGGTAAAGTCATCCATGAATACCTCCATAAATTTCTCTATAAAATCATGGAAAATTGCCATCATGCACCGCTGAAATGTAGCCGGCGCATTACACAAGCCAAAAGGCATCCTCCTATAGGCGAATGTGCCATAATGGCAGGTAAAGGTTGTTTTCTCCTGATCTTTAGGGGCTATAGGGATTTGCAAGTATCCCGAATACCCATCTAAGAAACAATAAAATCTATTACCAGCTAGCCTCTCTAACATCTGATCAATGAATGGCAATGAAAAATGACCTTTTCGGGTGGAATGGTTCAATCTCCTATAATCTATGTATACCCTCCAACCCATAATTGTCCGAGTTGGAATGAGTTCATCTAATTCATTCTTCACCACTGTCATTCCCCCTTTCTTAGGGACACACTGCACTGGGCTAACCCATTTACTATCAAAGATTGGATAGATTATACCTGCATCAAGTAGTTTAAGTACCTTTTTCTTTACCACCTCTTGCATAGCAGGATTGAGCCTTCTTTGGGGTTGAGCTACTGGTTTACAATCTTCCTCCATAGGATCCAATGAGTATAATAGCTTGGGTTAATGCCCTTTAAATCTGTTGTCTCCCATCTTATAGCCTCCTTGTGCTTCTTCAACACCTTGAGCAGTGTCTCCTCTTCAACACCTATTAACAAAGAAGAGATAATTACTGGTTTTTCTTGTTTTCTAAAAATACATACTTTAAATGAGGAGGAAGAGGTTTAAGTTCAGATTTCAACTCCCCCTCTTGTAAAGTAGTTCTCTCTTGCTTTAGATTCTCCTCTTCGCATCCTTTCTCCATAGCTGCTATATGTTCTTCTTTTACTCCATCCAACTCTTCATTTTCCAAGGAATGCATTAAGCTTGAATTTATTGAATCATTTAGTAGTAATTTTTCGTGCACTTCATCTATACATTCGTTGATTTTGTCCATGAAATAAACTGATTCTTCTAGATCACTTGATGGATATTTATGAGGCTTGTTCATGTCTACCACCAGTTCTTCGTTGTTGAATCGAAGAGTGACCTTTTATCCATGGATATCAATCAAAGCCTTTGCAGTGTTCAAAAATGGTCTTCCCACAATAAAGGGCACCTTCATGTCTTCCTCCATTTCCATGACTACAAAATCTATGGGGAAAATGAATTTTCCTACTTTTACCAGTAAGTCCTCAATAACTCCCTTTGGCCTTCTCATCGATCCATCTGCCAGTTGAAGTCTCATTCATGTTTCCTTGAGATCACCTAAATTGAGTTTCCTGCACATAGAATAAGGCATTAATTAATGTTGGCTCCTAGATCACATAATGCATTTCCAACAAAGGTTTCACCAATTTAACAAGGCAGAGTAAAGCTACCTGCATCTTCTAATTTCTCTGGAATCTTATTCATAATAATTGCACTACAATTTTCCATAAGTTGCATAGTTCCATACCCTTCTAGTTTCTTTTTATTAGAACAAAGTTCCTTCATAAACTTAGCATAATTAGGCATGTGTGCTAGTGCTTCAGTAAAAGGCAAGTTAATGTGTAATTTCTTAAACATCTCTAGAAACCTAGCCAATTGCTCATTTTTCTTCTCCTTCCTAGCTACAGCAGGAAATGGCAACCTATTGATATCAAGATCCTCTATGTTTGGATTCACAATACTCTTTCCCTTGTCATTCCTTGAAGCATCCACATCTACCTCTACTCTAAAGTTAGAAATACTTACCTTCCGTGTTGGTTCCTCCAAATCAGTTGATAAAGATGGTGATTTACCTCTTTCTTCCTCTCGTGCTGCCTCCTTGCCACTTCTTAAAGTGATTGCTTTGGCTTCCTCCTTAGGATTTCGATCTACATTTGAAGGAAATGTATTCGACATTGAAGTTGCAAGTTGACCCAATTGAGTCTCCAAATTTCTCATTGAAGCATCTTGGTTCCAGTTCCATTGCTCTTGAGATTTCCACCTTGAATCTTGACTCGCCATGAATTGTTATTGGCTATTCATGAAACTAGCAAACATGTCTTCTAAATTTGGCTTCTTTTCTTGAATAGGTGGTCTTGATTGGAATCCCGATGGGTGATAGGGTTGAGGTTGGAAATGATTAGAGCCTTGCCCTTGATGGTGGGTTCGTAGATAGGGGGTTTGGTAGTAATTGGTAGCTTGTGGTTGGTGAGGCTGAGCATGACTATGATAAGTATTTGAGTGGTAAGGGCTCTTGGTTGTGGTTGAGAAGATGAAGCTTGTTGATTCCCATCCTTCCAAGAGAAATTTGGGTGATTTCTCCATCTCGAATTATATGAATTGCTGTAGGGATCATTCCTTCTAAAATCCCCTAATGCATTGACATCTCCTACAACTCCTCCTTTTTGGATAACTTGCTCACTTTCAAACGGTCCACTCCCTTGGCTTACTGCAGCCATATTTTGAACTTTCAAGCCGCTCAACTCTTTCTTTACCAATTCTAGTTGTGCTTTTAGCAATCCCACTTCATCCACATTGTGTAAACCTTGTCTCCTTGGGATTGATCTAGGGGCAGTCCATTGAGAGTCATTTGCTGCCATCTCATCCAACAACTGAAATGCGTCCTCAGGTAGCTTGTTCAAGAAGGATCCTGTTGATGCTGCATCCAATAATGACTTTGTTTGAGGTGTAACTCCAGCATAAAAGATGGTCATCAGTTGGTAAACAGTTATTTCATGATGTGGACACATAAAAACAATAATCACAGCTTACTAACAACACCAAATTTCCCCAGCAACGGCGCCAAAAACTTGTTGTGACCCTAGTAAGTACACTAGATCGACAAGTAATAAAAAGGGGTATAGTTAGGACCCTCAATATCGAACCCAAGGGAAATGTGTGTGTGAAGACTGTGAAGATTAATTGTATGCTAAAGAATTCCCAATTGTTTGTGTGTATGAGTTGTTTGATTTATATAATGTAACTTTAAAACTTAAGTATGTAATGTAGAGAAATTTAAATTTAGTGTATTAAATTCTGAAAAATTAGCAAATGTAAAAATCTATAGAAATCAAGCATTGCTCGGGTTCACTTATCCACCCCATACCCAAATGTGAATAAATTTTTACCTAAAAGTATACATGAATGAACCCGGGATAACCCTTCTTAACCCAAACATCCCATTCCGGAGCCAGCTATTCTAGTTGTTAAACGTCCCATTCCGGAGCCAGCCTAACAACTAGCCTAAACCCGGGTCTAAAATCCTAAGTTGGGTCTACCGTCCCATTCCGGAGCCAGGCAATCCAAAACCCATCTATTTCACTCCCTACTCTAGTTTTGAAATCACAAATACCACACATCTAGAGTCCCATTCCGGAGCCATCCAAAATAGATGATATTTATGATAGAAAAACTGAGCAAAATCATTCATAAATTCCAATCTATTAGGCTCAATAACAATCAAGACATATGATAAACACCATTTATCCATGGATACAAAATAACTTAATAGATCAAAAAATCAATGATAAACAAATAAGTACATGTGAAATAGACCATCCATTCATGTAAAAATCAATTTAAGTTCAAGATTCACATTATGAGTAGGGGATTCAAAGATCCCCAAGCAATAAAAAGGACTACTCACAATCCATAATAAAATGTAAAGAGAAAAAGATAGAATGACCCCTGAAATTCATGGTGAAGAAAACCCAGCTGAATCCAAGCTCTTCAATCTCTTTCTCTAAAGCTTACAGGAAAAATGAGCTTCAAATATGTAGATCTATACTTGTAAACTATATATCTATGTTTAATCTAAGTGTTTCTATATAAATCCCTCTATTTTCAAGTATATCTATGTATCTATGTGTGTAAAATGATCAAAAAGCTCAAAGAAAGAAGAAAGAAAACCTAAAAACTAAAAATTACCCAAAAACTCCATATCTCCCAATTTTGCAGAAAAATCTACCTTATAAAGGTCAACATGGGTCATGGTTACTACTAAATCTGTGGTAACCATGACCTCTAATGAAAAACCCTCTTTTTATTAAAATAGGTCACGGTTACTATGAAATTCGTAGTAACCGTGAGATGGCTCGGAGTTAAAATTCAAGATTTGGTCATGGTTACCATGAAATTCCTGGTAACCATGAGATAACTCTCCTCTTCATTCTAGACTAAAATTATGCCTCCGTCACGGTTACTATGAAATCTTTAGTAACCGTGAGATACTTCTCCTTTTGCTTCCTGATGCCTTGTAAAATGTCTACTTTTTAGTATGTATTTTCTTTTATTTAAGTAGTTAAGTATGTAATATTTTTTGTATTTTATGTATTTATGTTTAGTTTATGTGTTTATTTGTGTTTTAGGTCAAAGTTGGTGCAAATGTGAAGTGATTTGGGAAAATGGTGAAGGATTCGGATGAAGAAGTTCACGAGTCGTGAAGTGGCTCACAACTCGGATAGAAATGGTACAAGACATGAAGCATTTCATGAGTGACACAGAAACGCCTAGTTCACGACTCGGCATGAGGTTCACAAGTCGGCATGAAGTTCACGAGTCGACATGCAGTTCACGAGTGAAGACAGTTTGATGGAGTTCACGACTCATGAAGATGTTCACGAGTCGAACATGAAGCCTGCTTCCAAATGATGCCATCTTTCTGCACATGATTCTTCAGCCAAGCATCAAGACTTTTCAGGGCAACTTTTAACAATTGACAACTACTCGGAAGGGACATGTTTGTAGAGTTAATCTCTATAAATATGGGAGTAAAGCTCTGAAGAAAGAGAAAGAAAAATCAATGTTTAGTTTTTAGAAATATAGTTTTGTTTGGATAACATTTTTACTTATCTTTTATTAGATGATTACAAAGGGATAAAGCCAAAGGAAAATGAGATGAGTTTCTTTCTCTTGTTTTGTCTTTAATTCAATTATGTATTTGGCTAGTTTCCTTTGTACATTATAAATATGCTCTAGTATTTGTTTAAGACATGTTTATTATTCTTATTATGAATGAAGTATGATTTACATCCATTTGTGTGCTTTGATTTGCGATGTATGATTGGCCACCATATTTGGCATGTTAGTCAATTTATTCGCAATAAGAGTTAGAATTCTTTGATGGAAAAACAAATGTATGTACTTGAAGCATTGAATTCACTTAGAGATAAGGAATTCACTTTAAGGGGTTAAAGAATTGGCATAGAGCTTCATAATTTTTGTTTATCTCTATAATGACATGAGGGTGCTTATAGACTCTGAATGAAAACATCTTTACTGACAACGAGAGTTGCTTTAAAGAATCTTGGCTAAATTCTCTAGTCACTTTATTTATACAATTACTAGAACTTGTTCTTAGATGAATTACTATTTCATATTTCTAATGTATGTTCATACCATCATTTAAGTCATCTTTAATCCAATTTCATTAATATATCCAAAGTAGTTTAGATATTTATTTAAATACATACTCTACATTTTATTCGCTACCTATCCATATTCTCTTTGTGGTTTCAATACAAAATTTACCCCGTTCCCTTTGGAACGATACCCTACTCATCCTATATGCTGTCTACTGAGACTAAGGGTTCAAATAAATCCCCCATCAGATTTTGGCGCTGTTGTCGGGGAAATAAAATCTTATGGGGATTTAATTGAACCCTTAATCTCACTAGACTGCGTATAGATGAGTAGGGTATTGTTCCAAAGGGAACGGGGTAAATTTTGTATTGAAACCACAAAGAGTAAATGGATAGGCAACGAATAAAATGGAAATTATGTATTTAATTAAATATCTAAACTACTTTGCATAGATTAAATTAATTTGGATTAAAGATGACTTAAATGATGGTATGAACATACATTAGAAATATGAAATAGTAATTCATTTAAGAACAAGTTCTAGATAATTATATAAATAAAGTGACTGGAGAATTTAGCCAAGATTCTTTAAAGCAACTCTCGTTGTCAGTAAAGATGTTTTCATTTAGAGTCTATAAGCACTCTCGTGTCATTATAGAGATAAACAAAAATTATGAAGCTCTATGCCAATTCTTTAACCCCTCAAAGTGAATTCCTTAAGTCAAATTAAAGGAATTCAATGCTTCAAGTACATTCATTTGTTTTTCCATCAAATAATTCCAACTCTCGTTGCAAATAAATTGACTAACATGCCAAATATGGTGACCAATCATACATAGCAAATCAATGCACACAAATGGATGTAAATCATAATTCATTCATAATAAGAATAAACATGTCTTAAACAAATACTAGTGCATAGTTATAATGTACAAAGGAAACTAGCCAAAGTATATAATGAATTAAAGACAAAACAAGAGAAAGAAACCCATCTCATGTTCCTTTGGCTTTATCCCTTTGTAATCATCTAATAAAAGCTAAGTAAAAATGTTTATCCAAAATAATAACTATATTTCTAAGAACTAAACATTGATTGATTCCCCTTTTTCTTTTCTTGTCATCCATATTTATAGAGGGAAAACTCTATAAACATGTCTTTTCATAATGGTTGTCAATGTGAAAAGTTGCCATGAAAGGTCATGATGGTTGGTTGAGAAAATATATGCTAAAAAATAATGTTGCTTGAGAACAGTTGCCATGATCGACTCGTGAATGCCTTCACGAGTCGTGATCCTTTACATATTGTTTTGGACTCGTGAACAATTAGCCTCTCTCGTGAATGCTTGTTCGACTCATGAACACCCTCACGAGTCATGTACTCCACCTAATCTTCTGGGCTCGTGAGCTTTCTTCCTGAGTCATGATCTATATCACGACTCGTGAACAAGATGCCGAGTAGTGAATGTTCCTCCTCTGCCTCACTCGTGAATTTCCAGTCCGTCTCGTGAATTCTTGTTCGAGTCATGATCCACTTCACGACTCGTGATCCGATTACCATTTCTTCATTCTTCACCAGCTCTTCATTCTTCTTCACACTTCACCATCTTTAACCTAAAAACACACATAAACACAAAAATTAAACATGAAATACACATAATATTACATACTTAAGCTACTTAAACATAAGAAAATATATATTAAAAAGTAGACATTTTACAAGGCATCAAATTCCCCCACACTTAAACCTTGCTTGTCCCCAAGCAAGAGAAAAATGAGAAAATCTAATTCCAAGTTAGACTAAGTAAGTTAAATTATAAAGCATTGCTCAATATTCACTTTAAACAAGATTGAAATGAAGTCAAATATCTTAAACACTCAAAATTTCAGTAAACAAAACTTAAGACATATATTCTAAGTTACCAAGTCACCTAAGTTTATTAAACCCAACATCAAGATAATAAAGTCTCAAAACTAACCATGCTCAAGGGAGAATATTGTTCATAAAACCTAAGAGTTTGAGATTATAGTTGCCTTTTAGGACAATTAAAAAGCACACATACCTTTAAACCAATCTCATGGCATTTTTAAACTGCATTTTTCATTCTTTTTCTTCTTTCTTTTTTTTCTCTTTTTTTTTCAAGTATGGGTATACTTTTAGACTTTATCCTATGAATTTTAAAATAGCAAGAGAATATAGTATTGGGTGCGTTTTACGCTCCATCCCATACTTAATTGAACTTTTTTGGATATGTATCTTGCTTCATTTTATTTATTTGTCATTTTCTTTTGCTAGTCCTCATCCATTATTGAATAGCTAAAGGTAAGTATTATGGCTATAATTTCCATGAGACAACAAAAATCCTAAAATCTTAAGCTAAATGAGAAAATTCTAACCTTTAAGCATAGTTAGTAAAGAGACTAAATAACCTAAAATGTTGAAAGAAGTAAAAAGAGATACTTGAAAACATAAAACACATACCAAAAGCCTTGAAAAACTAATAAAATGAGCATAAAAGGCAAATGACTCTTCATAACAACCTATATTACATACAATATGAGCAATACTTCTAATAAAGCTTACGAAAAAGGTTAGTCTAAATAAAGAAAAAGACAAACAAAAACAAATAACACACATAAGGTTTATGATGCTCCCCCACACTTAGAACACACATTGTCCTCAATGTGAAGGAACAAAACATAAACAACAAAAACAAAAAGAAAAAGAAACAACTAAAGAAAATAGAGGAAAGAAGACTCCCCTGAAGATCATGGTGAAGGTGGAGGCGAAGACACCACATAACCCGATTAGGCAATGACGGCGTCCACCTTGTGCTCAAGGCGGCGTTGACGTCGAACCAAATGGGAGGTAACTTGTTCCAATTATGTGAGTTGATTCTGAATGGTGGATTGATTTTCCAACTACTGGTTGAACATGGAATGAATGGAATGTGAAGAAAATCCAGCAATAGGTGGTGAAACAACAACCTCATCGTTAGGAACATCCTCTATAGGAACAGCTCCTTGTTCATATGCCTCATCCCCTGCCTCATCCGAAGTGCTTTCCTCAGCCACTTCTTGTAGAGTAGAGCTTCCTGCAAGATCCTTCCAACAAGAACGTGAAAACGGGGGAATAAATTGAAAAGAATTATTGACAATTTCACCTCGAACAAAAAGATATTTGGAAAAATATAAGCATGGAAGTACAGTATCATAAGTACGTAAATCAATATCAAGATTCCTAGCAATAGCAGCTATTACATATCCATGGGTGATAGGAGACTCTGGACGACCAACACAATTCAATAACTGTTTGAAAATCCAAAAAGACCAACAAACAGACTTGCGATTATGCACACACCACATCAAAACTAGCTCATGACTAGAGACTCGATTAAATTTAGGCTTGTTAAAGACAATAGAGGCAAGGATTTTATGCAAAACCCAGTATTTCAAATCTGTTATAAACATAGACTTAGCCTCTCTAGCCCTAAATGGTGTAGTTAAGCCAGTAAGAAAATTCCAAAAAGCATTAGGCCTATAACGCTTAGGAGGATCACATAATCCAGATTGTTTAAAGCCAAAAATGCGATGCATCATGAAATATGTTAATGTATAATCAATCCCATTCAAATGAAAGTCCACTAGCCTAGGATTTTCAGCATTTTCCTTCAAATTTGTGTAAAGTTCCAAGACCAAATCAGTATAAAATTGTTCATGCATATTAACAAAACGCAATAAGCCACATTGAGATAGCATTTCATTCACTGCATCAAGCAATCCCACTTGTTCAAGCAAAGAGTTTGGGAAATACTTACATTGAGAAATTGCTCTATCCTTAAGAATAAGGAATCTATTACCTTCATGGATAGAGGAAAGGGGAAAGGGTGAACCAAAATCTGCCTGTAAACTTGCTAGTTGTTCTTCATCTCCCCCTTGCTGACCCCTTGAGGTTGAGATGTTCTTGGTTCTCACCATTGTTGTTAAAGAGAATGAGGCAGAGAAAGAAATGCACAAAAGTGAATGTATAGAGAAGAAATGTGAGTGTAGTGAAAGAAAACCAAGTAAACAAACGGGAATGTATGGAGAAGTGAAAGATAAAGGAAGTGAACAAGGAAAGTAAAAAGAAAAGAAATGTGAAAAGTGAAGAAAAAGAGTAACTGCAGTATTTAGAGAATAAGGAAGGAGACAGTGAAAAGAAATGTCATTTCACAAACACTAGGTTTGATTTATATCCATTCCCCCTATTAAATTCAAGTTAATTAAAGGCATTTAATCCGAATTAAAACCGCAAAGATGATGAATTAAAAGAAAGAAGAGTTAAAGAAAGAAATAAAAATGAATTAAAAATAAGAATATGAAGTAAAAATCATGACTCGGTAATTTTGGAACAGTGCATCACGAGTCGGCATAAGCATTACGACTCGTGAAGAATGAAGCATTTGTGGCACACGAGGAGATGTTCACGAGTTGGCATAAGAATCACGACTTGTGAAAAACAAAATGCAGGCAACTGAGGAAAATGTTCACAAGTCGGACAGCCTTTCACGACTCGGTATCATTTCCTTTCTGTGCTACTCGTGATCTTCTTCACGACTCGGTATAGTCTTCACGACTGAGTATATTGTTGCCTTTAGAACACTCGTGAACATGTTCACGAGTCGAACTACACTCGTGAACATGATACTGTGCTACAATTTTTCAGCAAAATCATACCAATCTCAAGCTAAAAGTTAAAATTACAACAGATAAATAAATCAATAAGAAAGAAAACTATAAACTACTTAAAACTTAACCAAAAATAAATCATAAACAAAAACTCTAATTCTAAAGCAAACAAAACACAATATAAGAATTCATACACCTAATAACTAATTTATATCATACAATCCTAAAACATCCACTCTTTTGTATCAATCAATAAAAATTCATTCAAGCCGTTCCCCGGCAACGGCGCCAAAATCTGATGGGAATTTAATTGAACCTTTATTCTCACTAGACTACGTATAGGATGAGTAGGGTATCGTTCCAAAGGGAACGAGGTAAATTTTGTATTGAAACCACAAAGAGTAAATGGATAGGCAACGAATAAAATGGAAATTATGTATTTAATTAAATATCTAAACTACTTTGCATAGATTAAATTAATTTGGATTAAAGATGACTTAAATGATGGTATGAACATACATTAGAAATATGAAATAGTAATTCATTTAAGAACAAGTTCTAGATAATTATATAAATAAAGTGACTGGAGAATTTAGCCAAGATTCTTTAAAGCAACTCTCGTTGTCAGTAAAGATGTTTTCATTTAGAGTCTATAAGCACTCTCGTGTCATTATAGAGATAAACAAAAATTATGAAGCTCTATGCCAATTCTTTAACCCCTCAAAGTGAATTCCTTAAGTCAAATTAAAGGAATTCAATGCTTCAAGTACATTCATTTGTTTTTCCATCAAATAATTCCAACTCTCGTTGCAAATAAATTGACTAACATGCCAAATATGGTGACCAATCATACATAGCAAATCAATGCACACAAATGGATGTAAATCATAATTCATTCATAATAAGAATAAACATGTCTTAAACAAATACTAGTGCATAGTTATAATGTACAAAGGAAACTAGCCAAAGTATATAATGAATTAAAGACAAAACAAGAGAAAGAAACCCATCTCATGTTCCTTTGGCTTTATCCCTTTGTAATCATCTAATAAAAGCTAAGTAAAAATGTTTATCCAAAATAATAACTATATTTCTAAGAACTAAACATTGATTGATTCCCCTTTTTCTTTTCTTGTCATCCATATTTATAGAGGGAAAACTCTATAAACATGTCTTTTCATAATGGTTGTCAATGTGAAAAGTTGCCATGAAAGGTCATGATGGTTGGTTGAGAAAATATATGCTAAAAAATAATGTCCCTTGAGAAAAGTTGCCATGATCGACTCATGAATGCCTTCACGAGTCGTGATCCTTCACATATTGTTCTGGACTCGTGAATAATTAGCCTCTCTCGTGAATGCTTGTTCGACTCGTGAACACCCTCACGAGTCGTGAACTCCATTTAATCTTCTAGGCTCGTGAGCTTTCTTCCTGAGTCGTGATCCATATCATGACTCGTGAACAAGATGCCGAGTAGTGAATGTTCCTCCTCTACCTTACTCGTGAATTTCTAGTCCGTCTCGTGAATTCTTGTTCGAGTCGTGATCCACTTCACGACTCGTGATCCGATTACCATTTCTTCATTCTTCACCAGCTCTTCATTCTTCCTCACACTTCACCATCTTTAACCTAAAAACACACATAAACACATAAATTGAACATAAAATACACATAATATTACATACTTAAGCTACTTAAACATAAGAAAATATATATTAAAAAGTAGACATTTTACAAGGCATCACATTCACATCTTGCAATTCTCTAAACTACTTGTCATTGAAACTAAGTGGGTAATGGCTAAATATTTACATGCCATATAAGTCTTGGGGCACATACCATTCAAGTAAACTTGAGTCAAACACAAAAGTTGGTGATGACACAACACTATGATAACTCTATCTCTTCCTTTTCCTTTCGGGATTTGGAACTTATTCAATGTTAACCCAGTACTAGACACATTTCCTCAGAGCATGGAAATAATCGATTTTATGGCTTATGTGTTGATGGTAGGCACAATACCAATCTACTCTATGTCCGGGTTGTCCTTGGCTTATAGCCGGTTTTGGCAGTAAAGGTTGCAACTTCCCTTCCTTAATGAGATGACTGAGGTGCCAAGACAAAGGTTTTCCTAATCCTGCATCCATTTCTATAGCTGACACCTCTACATCTCTACTACCATTACCCCCACGAATACTGCTATTTCCACCATCCTTGTCAAAACTGTGGTAGGTGGAGCTGGCCTTCTTCTCCAAAATATCGGCCTTAACTTCGATGGCTATATCTTTTAGAGACTCCCAGTCCTTTAAGCCTTTCATTTTGAGCTCCTCTTTTAGGTAAGGATTGGCATTTTGAATGAACAACCATATCTAATCGGCAGTCTCTAGCTTCTTCTTCATTCCCATCACCTTGTTCTTCCTTCAAGAGAGATACTCATAAAAAGACTCTTTTAGTTTTTTATGTAGCAGCTCTACATCCTTTAGGGTCACTTCCAGTCTTATGCTATAGTTATACTGCTTTAAGCACTCTTCTTTTAGTCCATCCCAGTCTTTCTTTATTTTTTGACCTAACTCATGGTACTAGCTAATGAAAGGGCCCACGAGACTAAGGCTGAAGTATTCAACCTTTTCTCATTTAGTGAGGGTGGTCCCTTTCATCACTAGGGTATATTGCTTTATGAAGACTGCTAGATCAAAAGTGCCATCAAACTTAGGCAAGTTTGGCATTTTAAACTTTCGATGTAGCACTCCCTTACTATCCAAATCCCTATCTTTTAGGTCAATACCCTTACCAGTTGGCATTAGTCGTGCCACAGCCTTTATCTTTCCTCTTCCATTCTCAAGGTTGGAACCCCTACTCTCGGTATCTTGCCTTTTGGGGCTTGCATATAGTCATCTTCTGAGACATAATCCTCATATTCTTCTTGCTAAACTAGGGGAATAAGTGATGCCTCGCTATTGGAACCATCAGTAGATGGAAGGGCTATAGCCATTTCCATAGCTTTCTTCTCAACCTTGGCTAGTTCAACCTAGCTAGCAGCAAGTGCTACAGGCTATGTTCCAAAAGCAGGCACCATAGTAGTGAGCTCTTCACTAATCATAGCCATTACTTTCCTTTCAAGATCCTCAAATCTCTTATCCAGACCTTGAGAAGCATAAATACTTACAGGCTATGTTAAATTAGACATCTTTGATTTTTTTTGTGCCCCATTCAGCTGTCTTGGAATGCTTGTTATATCACTTAGATTCTTTTTGAACCCAATTCAAGTATGCTAAATCTTGACTTCTTTAAAAATTATTTATTTTACAATTGCTAGAACCCCCAAACCACCTAGGTATGTGATCTAAAATGGTTGAAAAAATCAAAGAGTTAGAATGATGCATGAGATACACATGATAAATGGACATGTTACATATACATATGGTGTATGGCATACGTGTGATGCATGGCACATGAATGTGTTATATACATAATGCATGGTGAATATGTTACATATAGATGTATGAGAGTGATGCACACAAATGATATACATATGATGTGCAACTCAATTATTAACATGAAACAATGTGTGATATACAAGTGATGCATGAACATGGCATACATATAATGCATGGGAAGAATTCTATACACAAAGCAAAATATACAGGCTAATAAAAAATTTAATGCAGAATGTGAATTTTTATGGCATACAAAACAAAATATACACATTTTCATGGTAAAGAAAATTTACACATAGAATGCACGCATTCTATATTCTCATATTATTATTTCGCTTGCACACAAACTGAGATGCATGCATATGCACATTTTTGTTTGGTGAAAAATTATGCATACAAGTGTAATATATGCCAGAGCCTACTTAATTTTGGTTGGGTTCTCAAGGACCTAATTTTAGGGTCCATGACCGAATGAGTCTCACTATAAATCATATACTGGCCACTTCACAAAATAGGGGTTAGGCCCAAATTATTGTTAATGGTTAACCTATGAAGGCATCCAATCTGGACTCAAAGAGGTAGGTATCATAGAGTTGCCAACTAACAAGATGTTGGGAAATGATTCTGGAAAGCTACGGTCTCCACTCTGATCCTCGATTCCCACATTCACAAATAAAGGAGAGTGTGTGTTTTTAGCATGAATGATTGCACAGTGCTTTGGCTTCTAAGGACAGAGAATTATTTTCTGTCTATTAAAAGTCTGTTCTTTTTTGAAATGTGAGGATCCCTTTAAAACCCTAATTTTTTCCTTTTAATATCTAAATAAGAGTTAGAGATCACCTCTAACTCTTCCTTTCCAAAATATAAAGATTTAATCCCTAAAATCCAAAGTTGATCAAATCCTTGGAATCTGTTCTTGATCTAGAATTTAAAATTGGAAAAAATGTGGGAAATCTAGAAATACCCCAACAAACAGGCATTTATTAGTGACCGATGATAGTCCCTTACATGATTCCCTAGAATTTAGAAAAATGTGCTTGATCTGACCTCGACTAAAGGAACACAACCACAAACAAGCCTCTCTCTATGATAAACAACCATCTCTCACTGCCATATACTAAAATTCAAGGTTTTTGAAATTATTTTCAAAACTCATAGAAAATCAAGTTGAGAAACTATAAAAATGTTTATAAAAATGTGGAAATCAAGGTTGAAGCTTTGAAATTTGCATTCTTTGTCAAAAATATACTATTTTCTCATCATCAGCTAACCCTGATCTAAGCTACCTCAATTTTAAGGAACTGGTGCACTTATGCTAAAGTGAGTCAAAATTCAGAATAAAAGGATAAAAGATGTGTAATTGAGGCAACAAATCTCTAGTTGATTATTTTAAAATATATACCATTTGAGGTAGTGAGTCTCTAATTAGTTAGTTACCTTCAGCTTGTCAATGTGTTAACCATTGGTTGGGTAGTTACCATCAACTTGTTTATGTGTTAATCCTTAGCTAACTGTCCGATTAGTGCTAGCATATCAACATACAGAATCGAGATGAGTTGCTTATATATGATTAGCGCTAGTTTATCGGCATGCAAAATCTAATAAGATGATTGATTGGTTGACGCCATCTGTCGGCATGTCTATCCTTGCTGTTGTGGTGGATGTCACCATCTATCAATATAACTAACCTTGTTATGATGGTTGATGCCATCTATAGGCATGTCTACCCCCTCTTAAATCAATATTCTTGTTGGAAAAATTCTGGCAAATATGCATTTATAAGGAGTCACTAATAGCCTACTTTATAGTTTACTTCTCATCTGCAGATCTATCTTAAAGACACTACAACATAATTCTTTCTCTCATCATTGGAAGTTAAAACAAACTTCTGGAATATCCCTCTTTGAGTGTGCTTCAGTTTTATATTATGAAATTGGCTTCAACCATGTGGATCAATCACTAGTGAGGTCTCTGACTTTGTCTTCCTTCCTAGTTCAATAATTCCCTTATCTAAAGGCGATAAGAAGGATTATGACCGTCTTTTTTAAATCCTTCCAGAGTCAAAAAATATTTTTGCACTTCTCTTTGTTGTGCATCTCTTTTGTTCAACAAGTTTAAGTGAATTTTGTGGCACCGTAGGTGTTTTAGGGTGATAACAAAGGGAGAAAAATCATCACGGACTCTTACCCATTCCTCATTAACAAACACTTTATCCTTCTAATCCAGTTTAGTGTGGGTATCATCAACAAGTTTCTCCATTCCATAAGCAAATAATATGTTTACTATAGGTTCTGACACTTTTCCATGACTATGTTCCCCTATAGAAGGAAATCCATTGTCATCAGGGTTGTTTACATGATTATTTGTGAAATGTGTTGAATATGTGCCACTTAAGAGGACTTTAGTACCTAAGAAAAAGGTGTAGTATTAGTGTCTTGATTATTTAATTTTTGAAGACTTGTCATTTTACTTTGTGTAATTTTTCGTTAATTGTGGTCAAATATTGTCAATTCATTCTTTTGCTACTTATCTTATTATTTTTATTTTTAACCTTTTTTTATTTACCTTGTTGCTTTTTCATGATTTTCATTCTTATTATTTTTTCATCATGCATAATAATAAAGATGAAATGTAAGAATAATTAAAGACAAAAAAAATAACATAAACATAAATACAAATCAACAATTTGTTTATATGCATCAAAATGTATAAAAAGTTTTAAAACTCCTTGAATACAAAATACGACTACTTCGAAGATCCAAGTCCCCTGTGATAAGAAGGTCCAAATGAAGGATGAAAAGCTAATAGCCTGAGATGTTTGTGTGGTGTCACTGCCTGTGATGGTGCTGGTGGCTGCTCGTACTATTACCAAAACCTAAATTTATACCCAGGCAATGTTGTGAATAAGGGCTGTAAGATCTATGCCATCAACTCAATCAAGTGGTCTGAACTCTCCCCGATGTTAGAGAGTATGCCCTAGAGCCCACGTAATAGGGATATTTTTCATATGTATAAAATTTATATTCTTAATAAAAGGCATCATTCATTTATTAATGCTATGTTTAAATACATGAGTTTGTAAATCTTAAATTAATAAATGAAGTCCTAGATATTATAAACACAGTGCAAAGGCAATCATGAAGGTGTTCATGATGTGAGATGTCTATTGCATGCAAATGTGTTAATATCTAAATATTCCTAGTCATAGAATTAACAAGATAGGACATTGTTAATTCGAACAGACTAGCACATGTTATGCTTCTTGAATGGTTCAAGCAATGGTTCTCATAACTGTGATTATGGAAGATAATCAAAGCTAACATATGGATGTTTGTTAGAAGAACAAGTTCATTGGAGACCTTTAAAGAGAATCCTCACATGGATATTAAATCTATATCAGCGAGGAATCTCTTCATAGCGGTTGTGCAAGTATCCTTAGACTTGAGATCACCAAAGTTATCTTAAGTAGCAAGTGGTATACTTTGACTCCATAATTGATTACTTCCAACTGGGAGTGAACATAGTTAGAAGATTGGGTATATCATGACCTACTTGAAGATAGTTGAGTGATTAACAAAGGATTCACCATCCCAGATTTAATAAGGGAAGTTATCTCGTATGACTCTATAATTACCTTGTTCGGAGAATCTCTGGCCAGAGTAAAATGCCAAGATGGATAGAGATCCATGGAGGGCATTTTGGAAACAATGGTTAAATTAATAGAACATACATAATTAGATTTATATGTGTTGTACTCAAAATCTAATTGAGATAAGAGTGGTGAAAAGAGTAATTGCATGGTAACTGTTTCTATGGAAAGGTATTGTCAAACCACATGACTTTCCTGATATTTGGGTAGTCATAATGCCTAGATAGAGGCCAATCATGACTTGTATAATGATGTATCAAAATATCAATAGAGATTGATAAAATGATTTAAAGGAGCTTAAATCATGTGAGTTTTGAATAGAACTCACAATTACATATTATACTGCCAATATGGACAGGAACCCAATAGGTCACACACATATAGAGAAAAGGGTAAAATGGTAAAATGACAAGGATAATAATATTTGATATTATTATGAAGGTAGAGAAGTGAATATGATAATAATTAATTAAAGAGTTTGATTAATTATGATCAAATAAAATTGTCCGCAAAACTTTTAAGAAATGATCTGTAAATTGGACCTAATTGAAATAATGTATTTCATGATTAATTATTATTATCTTATAAGTGTTATAGGACTACTATAAGTATTATAGGATTGGTATAATAATTAACAAGTCTATTGAAAGAACTATTAAGGGCCAGAGGAATGAAGCTGTTGGCAAAAGCCCTTCTGTAAGGGCCACACGCCATGTCCAGAACAGAAGGACTTAATGGCCTATTTCATACACCAAATTAATTTATATATGTTACATAAGTGTTATGGAACTCACATATTTAATTTTTTGAATTTGGAATCCATTTGGGTATTTAAATCCAATTAGTTGTACAAAGGGCCTAATTTATGGATTTTGTGCATAGTCTTTTATGAAAAGCTTTAAATTGGATTTAATTAAGCCCAAATAATTATAATTAATTTTAGAGGCCCAATTAATAATTCTCCAGCAATTTTAAAGAGCCCAATCTCATTAAGGAGTTGGAATTTTAACATAACTATAAAAGGCCAACTAATGAGGAATTAGGGTTAAGTGATTAAAACAAAAAGAAAGTCTTTTTCACTAATCTCTCTCTCCTTTTTACGCCAACTCCAAGCTAGCTTCTTGGAATTTCGGCTAGCCCTAGTTAAACACCAATTTTTTGGTTCAATTTATCTCTCTCTAGTGTGGATTACTCATTAGAGGTGTTCGATTTTGGACACTGTGGTTTGCGACAACCCGGTGCGAAGTAAAATCAACTGTTCAACAAAAATCAAAGGTGATTTTTCTTATTCTCATATAGTTATATTGTGTATTCATGGCAAGATCAGATCTAATGGTTAAAAAATTTTAAAATTCCACTCATGTATGTGATGCATGTAACCGTTAAAATCCAACATGGTATCAGAGCCTCGATTTTGCCATGGATATACAATTCTATATTTTTCTGCGGAATAAGTTTTGTTTTGTTTTGAGTTATTTATTTCATGAACTTTAAAATATTAGATTTGATTGTTCATTAATGAGAAATATTGAGTTCTGGTTGTATGTGTGATCAAATAAATTTGGTGGAAATAGAAACGAAATTTTTGAAGGATTGTGATTAGGGTATGGCGTGAAACCCATTAGGGTTTGGTGTGAAACCATAGGTGGTTTAAGGGCTGTTCTAATTTAATTTCTTATGGATCAATTAAAACATCATTTAGATGATATTTTATGTGTTTAATATTGGATATTAAGCCGTAAGATCGAACGAAATTAAAATCGAACAAGTTTTGCATGAAAACTAGTTTAGTCGATAAGTTCGATAAATTGGTGTTCTTTATATGTTCTTGATGTGTTCTTGGTTAGAACGATTTTTAATCTTCTAAATCCGATATATATGATATATTAAAGTGTTTTTAATTAATTGGATTAATTAAAATGGGCCTTAAATTAATTTGATTAATTTTAATTAATTAAAATCTCTTAATGGGCTTAATTATGTTTATGGACTTGGTTTAAATTAGTGAATGACTTAGTGGGCCCAATGAGCTAATTTAAATTAAATATTATAAACATTAATTAAGTTTATTAATGGGTTTTAAGGGCTGGAGTGGGCTTGGCTCATTCCAAAAGGCCCAAATGAACCAAAAAACAAAAAACTAGTTTGTGTGTGAACACATTTAGGATTTTCTTTTGTAGGTTTCAGCCTACACTTGATTTTAAGCCCAAAATTAATTATTTTAATTATTTAATATGATTAATTAATTAAATAATCAATTTATATTTAATTAATAATGAATTGGATTGATTATTAAGGCAAGAACACATGCATGCAAAAAGGTTTCCTAAAATGAAAGTTTCCTAATTTGATCACATCATCAAAATAGCTCAAAATATTGTTTCAAAAGTTGAAACAAGGTTTAGTAATCCATTTCTTTATGCATTAGAAAGGAATATAAGGGTGTATGATTGTCATGATGGATAGTTATGGACAAAGCCTAATGTGATTGAGCATTATGCATGTTTTGGCCCAATGAGGACTTTCATGTCCCGGCCACTTATTTTTGGTTTGTATTTCATTTCAAATTGTAATATGTAATTAAATTACTTAGATTAGAATTAGAAATAGAGATGGAGACCATTTTCAAGGAGCAAGATGGGCCGGATGGAGATCCAACAAGCTTGAAGATAATGTAATTATTTTTCTTGTTTGAATCATGCATACTACCTAGGTGTGACCTTTTGATTTCCCTCTTGGCTCGGGGAAATCAATGTAGTGAAGTCCATAACTATACCATATTTGTATGCTTATATTTATGTGATAGATATAGGATGCATACCAATGTATGCCAACCATGTATGATGAGACTTAATTAACTAAAACCCTCAAACAAATACTAAGGTATATAAGCCTTCCATTAATTTGAGGAGAACCAGAGTTCTTTATAATGTGGGTTGTTGACCACAGTCAAGCTCACATTATATCGAATATGTTCAAATCTAATTAAATGGGTCATCTTAGCTAGCCCATTAGCTTGTTGACCACAGTCAAGCCTAATGGTTCTAGAGGCAAGATTAGGGAATGCATATATGATATGCATGCATCAAGAGTTGATAACCTAATGATCCAATAGTTGTGTAAAGACACAATTGGTATATAGATACCTACCTTTCAAGGATATGGAATTTGGCTTGTTGATCACAGTCAAGGTCAAATTACATATCAAGGATTGGATATTGGCCCACTAAGAAAACCATCGGGTTTTCTCGAATTATATAGTGAGGGCTATTAATTCGCAATAAAATAGTGGGAGTAAATGGATTAATTAAAGACCTTATTAATGCATACACATATATGAACATACTTTCATATCTTTTCTTTTTCACATCTAGGTCATCATCATGAGCACATCAAACATTAATATACGATCAATCTTGGATAACAAACTGGTTGGCAACAACTATTATGACTAGATCGGGCAAGTGAGAATTGTTCTCAGAGCTGAAAAGATTCACTATGTCTTGGATAAAGATCCACCACCACTTCCATCAGATGATGTCGTTGATGAGATCAAAGGCATTTATCAAAAATACATGGAGGATAGTGAAGCAACAACATGTCTGATGCTGGGTGCTATGTCCTCGGAGCTTCAGAAGCAACATGAGATGATGGATGCTAGAACCATCGTTTTGTATCTAAAGGAGCTTTATTCTTCTAAGGCTAGAACTGAGCAATATGAGATTGCTCGAGCTCTATTTACCTGCAAAATGGTGGAAGGCACTTCAGCTGCTGCTCATGCATTGAAGATGTATGGGTATATTGAGCATTTGAGTAGACTTGGCTATGTTATGGATAATGATCTATACATAGATTTAATCTTGTACTCGTTGGCTCCAAGTTATGCACCTTTCGTGCTCAACTTTAACATGAACAAGATCTATGTATCCATTCCTAAGTTAATCAATATGCTCAAGACAACTGATGGATCATTTAAGAAGGATCCAAAAAGTGTTATGGTTGTCACTTCTGCTAAAGGCAAAAAGCAGAAGAAGAAGAAGAAGAAGATAACCAAGGCACAGCCAAAGAATGGTGAGATCTCCAAGAAGAAGGTTGCCAAGAAAGAGAATCCCAAAGGAACTTGCTTCCATTGTGGAAAGGATGGTCATTGGAAGCGTAACTGCAAGGCCTATCTAGATTCTCTCAAGGAGAAGAAGCAAGCTGATGCTTCCACTTCAGGTATTCATATGATTGAAATTAATACTTATTCTATTGCTTCAAAACAATCTTGGGTATTAGATACCAGATGTGGATCTCATTTATGTAATAATCTACAAGGGCTTAGAAGCTTTAAAAGAGTTGGAAAGGCAAAGATATGTTTTTAGTCAGCTACTGGACAGAACATCTCTACAACAGTTGTGGGGACTTACTATTTGCCTCTTCCTAGTGGATTAGTACTGGAATTAAATAATTGTTATTATGTTCCAGCTTTGTCCAAAAGTATTATTTCTTTCAGTTGTTTGATGAACGATTATGATATTTCTTTAAAGGACAAATGTTGTTACATTTTTAAGAACAGTATGTTTTATGCAAAAGCTATCATTGAGAATGGTATATTTGTTCTTGATTTAATTAAAGAAGTACATAATGTGGATACCAAGAGAATGAAACATGATAATCTAAATACCTCATACTTATGGCATTGTCGTTTAGGCCACATAAATGAAAAATGCATGACCAAATTGCACAAGTCAGGTGATTTGGGATCATTTGATTATGAATCATTTGATACATGCGAATCTTGTTTATTGGGAAAAATGACAAAAGCTCCCTTTATTGGTAAAGGAGAACGAGCTAAAATGGTTTTGGACTTAATACATTCAGATGTATGTGGTCCAATGACTACACATGCCAGAGGAGGTTACTCCTACTTCGTTACTTTTATAGATGATTATTCCAGGTTTGGATACATCTATCTAATGAAATATAAGTCTGAAGCATTTGAAAAGTTCAAAGAATTCAGAAATGAAGTAGAGAAACAACTTGGCAAAAGTATTAAAACACTTATATTAAATTGAGGTGGAGAATACTTAAGTCAAGAGTTTTAGGATTATCTTAGAGATAATGGGATTTTATCTCAATGGACTCCTCCATATACACCACAACACAATGGTGTATCTGAAAGGAGGAATTGAACACTATTAGATATGGTTTGATCAATGATGAGCCAAGCGGACTTGCCTAAGTCCTTTTGGGGATATGCACTAGAAACTGCTGTTTATGTGTTAAATAGAGTTCCTAGTAAATCGGTTGAGGTTACTCCATATGAGATGTGGAATAATAAGAAACCCACGCTTTCTCATATGAAAGTATGGGGTTGTCCTACTTATGTGAAGAGGACAATGTCAGACAAACTGGATATTAAGTCTGACAAATGTTTATTTATGGGATATCCAAAAGAAACGTTTGGATATTATTTCTATCATCGCTTAGAACAAAAGGTATTTGTTTCAAGGCATGATGTCTTCTTGGAAAGAGAATTTCTCCTACGAGAGGACAGTGGGAGTAAAATTGAACTTGGTGAAGTTCAAGACCCACAAATAGAAGATGATCAACTGATTGAACCCGAAACTGAATTTCATAATGATTAGATTACAGTTGAACCTGATTATACACAAAATCCTAGAAGATCTATTAGGATGCGTTCTATCCCTGTGAGATATGGATTTCACATTGATTCGGATAGAGGCATAACTGTAGTAGAGGACAATGAGCCTACAAGCTATCAAGAAGTTTTAAACAGTTCAAAATGTGATTTATGGCTTAAGGCTATGCAGTCTGAAATGGACTCCATGTATGAGAACAAAGTATGGACTTTAACTCAACCACCTGAAGGGATAAAACCCATAGGGTGCAAATGGGTCTTCAAAAAGAAGACTGACATGGAAGGTAATATAGTTACCTATAAAGCTCGCTTAGTAGCAAAAGGTTATCGTCAAAAAGAAGGTATTGACTATGACGAAACTTTTTCTCCTGTAGCGATGCTTAAGTCTATAAGAATACTTTTAGCCATTGCAGCTCATTATGATTATGAGATTTGGCAAATGGATGTCAAAAATAGCTTTCCTTAATGGAAATCTTACTGAGAATGTGTATATGACACAACCAGAAGGATTCACATCAGGAAATGGCGAAAAGGTATGCAAGCTTCAAAGATCCATTTATGGATTGAAGCAAGCCTCTAGGAGCTGGAACATACGATTCAATGAGACAATCAAAGAGTTTGGTTTCTCACAGAATGAAGATGAACCTTGTGTGTATAAAAGGGTCAGTGGGAGTGCAATTGTCTTCCTAGTTCTATATGTAGATGACATATTGATCATGGTAAATGACATTTCTCTTCTCCAATCTGTTAAAATATGGTTATCCAAGCAATTCTCCATGAAAGACCTTGGAGAAGCATCCTATATTCTGGGAATAAGGATCTATAGAGATAGATCCAATAGGTTGCTAGGTCTTTCTCAGAGTACATATATAGATAAAGTATTGAAGAGGTTCAATATGGATCTCTCTAAAAAAGGGTTTATACCCATGGTGCATGGGAAACACCTTTCTAATTCTATGTGTCCACAGACACTAGAGGATAGAGAGAGCATGAATAGAATACCATATGCATCTGCAATTGCTTCTATCATGTATGCTATGTTATGTACACGTCCAGATGTAGCATTTGCTTTGAGTGTCACAAGCAGATTCCAATCTAATTTTGGAGAGGAACACTGGGTAGCTGTCAAGAATATTCTTAAGTACTTGAGAAGGACTAAGGATATATTCTTGGTATATGGAGAGGGCAGTTTGGAAGTAAATGGGTATACAGATGCTAGCTTCTAATTTGAGAAAGATGATTGTAAATCACAATCTGGTTATGTGTTCATAATGGAAGGAGGAGCAATTAGTTGGAAAAGTTTCAAATAAGAAACAACTGCTGATTCCACGACGGAAGCTGAGTACATTGCTACTTCAGAAGCTGCCAAAGAAGCAGTCTAGATTAAAAAGTTCATAACCAAACTAGGAGTGGTGCCTAGCATTGTTGATCCGATTCCTTTATATTGTGACAACAATGGAGCCATTGCGCAAGCAAAGGAACCACGGTCTCATCAGTGATCCAAGCATGTTCTCAGACGCTACCATCTCATAAGGGAAATAGTAGCTAGAAATGATGTGAAAATAGAAAGGGTTCCCACAGATGACAATGTGGCGGATCCCCTCACTAAAGTACTTTCCCAGATTAAGCATGATCACCATATAAATAGCATGGGTCTGAGACATATGAGTTATTGGCTCTAGTGCAAGTGGGAGATTGTTAGAGAGTATGCCCTAGAGCCCATATAATAGGGATGTTTTTCATATGTATGAAATTTATATTCTTAATAAAAATCATCATTCATTTATTAATGCTATGTTCGAATACATGAGTTTGTAAATCTTAAATTAATAAATGAAGTCCTAGATATTATAAACACAGTGCAAAGGCAATCATGAAGGTGTTCATGATGTGGGATGTCTATTGCATGCAAATGTCTTAATATCTAAATATCCCTAGTCATATAATAAACAAGATAGGACATTGTTAATTCGGACAGACTAGCACATGTTATGCTTCTTGAATGGTTCAAGCAGTGGTTTTCATAACTGTGATTATGGAAGATAATCAAAGCTAACATGTGGATGCTTGTTAGAAGAACAAGTTCATTGGAGACCTGCATAGAGAATCCTCACATGGATATTAAATCTATGTCAGTGAGGAATCTCTTCATAGCGGTTGTGCAAGTATCCTTAGACTTGAGATCACCAAAGTTATCTTAAGTAGCAAGTGGTATACTTTGACTCCATAACTGATTACTTCCAACTGGGAGTGAACATAGTTAGGAGATTGGGTATATCATGACCTACTTGAAGATAGTTGAGTGATTGACAAAGGATTCACCATCCCAGATTTAACAAAGGAAGTTATCTCGCATGATTCTATAATTGCCTTGTTCAGAGAATCTCTGGCCAAAGTAATATGCCGAGATGGATGGAGATCCATGAAGGGCATTTTAGGAACAATGGTTAAATTAATAGAACATACATAATTAGATTTATATGAGTTGATAGAAATCCATACTCAGAATCTAATTAAGATAAGAGTGGTAAAAGGAGTAATTGCACGGTAACTGTTTCTATGGAAGGGTACAGTCAAACCACATGACTTTTCTAACATTTGGGTAGTCATGATGCCTAGCTAGAGGCCAATCATGACTTGTATAATGATGTATCAAAATATCAATACATATTGATAAAATGATTTAAAGGAGTTTAAATCATGTGAGTTTTGATGAGAACTCACAATTACATAGTATACTGCCAACATGGATAGGAACCCAATAGGTCACACACATATAGAGAAAAGGGTAAAATGGTAAAATAACAAGGATAATAATATTTGATATTATTATGAAGGTAGAGAAGTGAATAAGATAATAATTAATTAAAGAGTTTAATTAATTATGATCAAATAAAATTGTCCGTGGAACTTTTGAGAAATGTTCTGCAAAATTGGACCTAATTGAAATAATGTATTTTATGATTAATTATTATTATTTTATAAGTGTTATAAGACTACTATAAGTTTTATATGACTCATATAATAATTAATAGGTCCATTGGAGAAATTATAAAGGGCCAAAGGAATGAAGAAGTTGGAGGAAGCCCTCCAGAAAAGGGCCACACGCCAACTCCATACAAAAGGGCTTAGAGGGATTTTTCTTGGACCAAATTAATTTATATATGTTACATAAGTGTTATGGAACTCACATATTTAATTTGGTTGGATTTGGAATCCATTTGGGTATTTAAATTCAATTAGATGCACAAAGGGCCTAGTTTGTGGATTTTGTGCATAGACTTTTATGAAAAGGATTAAATTGAATTTAATTAAGCCCAAATGATTATAATTAATTCCAGAGGCTCAATTAATAATTCTCCAGCAATTTTAAAGAGCCCAATCTCATTAAGGAGTTGGAATTTTAACCTAACTATAAAAGGCCAACTAATGAGAATTAGGGTTAAGTGATTAAAACAAAAATAAAGTCTTTTTCTCTAATCTCTCTCTCCCTTTTGCGCCAAATCCTAAGCTAACTCTTGGAAATTTTGGCCAGCCCTAGTTAAACACCAATTTGTTGGTTCAATTTACCCCTCTCTAGTTTGGATTACTCATTGGAGGTGTTCGATTTTGGACACTGTGGTTTGCGACAACCCGGTGCGAAGTAAAATCAACTGTTAAAAAAAAATCAAAGGTGATTTTTCTTATTCTCATATAGTTATATTGTGTATTCATGGCAAGATCAGATCTAATGGTTAAAAAAATTTTAAAATTTCGCTCATATATGTGATGCATGTAACCGTTAAATTCCAACAGCAGTCTCACCCACCATCTATTAAAATCCATAAATAAATAAAAGAAGAGTAAATCAAGGCTTGGAGTTTTGAAATCTAGATATAAAACACACACAAAAAAAATCAAAAATGACAAACACAAATAACACTAGAAACAAAGGCTTACCAAGAAGAAGAAAGCCACTTTTTCCATCCTCACTAGAAAACCATCAAAACAACAAAAAATTCCTCAAATAAATTCAAGAACTGTAGATTAGGTATCAAAATTTCTTCTCCCTTCTCTAACGCAAAACTTTGAGTTTACAAATCCCTAACCTTCCTTCAAAATTATCATGGATAAGCCAAATTAAAACTGAAATGACAATAAAAAGAGAAAACTTGTAAAGGTAAGAGGAAGAAAACGAGTAGTAATCATGGTCTTTGATTTCGGTTTAGGCATGCAAAAGAAGAAACAATAAAAAAGGAAATGGAAAGATAAGAAGGAAACGGTAGAGAGGGTAGTGAGTGAGGGAAGAGAAAAAGTAGACTTTTATACTTAGGGTTAACATTTTGAAGATATTAAAATGTCCTATTCAATTTTCACATTTTATCCTTATAGCCAATGATGGTTTGATAAATATATATAATTAGAATTCCTAATAATTTAATATTTAAACAAATTTTAACAAAATAAAATTAATTACAAAATTTATTATTTTAAATGAGATAATAAATTTTTTATTATTATTATTTTATAAATATTTATTTTTATTAATTTTCATAATGTAATTATATAATAATTGTAACAATTAGTTTATTATTATTATTATTATTATTATTATTATTATTATTATTATTAAAGATGTAAATTTTTTAAATAAATAACTTTATATTTGGGGGAATTGACAAAAAATCTTATCTTTTCAAAATAATTATAATATATAATAATTAAAGATTCATATAATACTTTACTATTAATAATATATAAAAACTCTCACAAAAAACTATTTTGTATTAGAAATGAGATAATAAACTTAATTTTTTTAATTATATAATTTAGAATTTAAATGTTAATTTTAACAATATTAGAAAAAAATAAATTCCATATAATATTTAGTAAAATAAATAATCATAATTAAAAATTTTTTAAACAATTAGATGTAAAATAAAAAATTTATATAATATAAAAAGTTTTAACGACTAATTTAGTGACAGAAAATTCCGTCGCTAAAATAACAATCTAACCAACGACCAAATTACAGTTGTGACATTTTGAGAAAATCTTTTCATAAATGAAAAATATGAAAAAACTTTAACGACAAAATAATCCATCGCTAAATGAGTCGCAAAAAATGCCTCTCATATTTGCCACCAATATTTAGCGATTGTTTTCTAGTTTCTATTGGTATTTCGTAGTTAAACCTACTAACAAGTAGAAATTATCCATTTTCATGATGGAATTGGAAAATCGTCGCTAATTAGCGACAGAAATAATGTTGTCGCTAATTCACTTTTTTTTTGTAGTGTAAGTCAAGTCGTTAAGAACCATCATATTATCATTCATATGTTTATATCATTATTACTATCTTGTTACCATTATTCTTATTCACGCACAAGTAACTATCATCAATGCATGCATTCCTTCAAAAGAATAGGCCCAATCAATCTTAAACAAGCAAATTGCACCAGTCCGAACTACTCTTCCCTCTTTTTTTCTATCCCTATTTGCAAACTATGCATACATTTTGTTATCACTATTATGTGTATTCTCACCTATTCAACTACTATTTCTTAAGTAGAAGGGATCTTACATACATTTTCTAGTGTTTCATACTTGCTATACACTTCTCATTATTAGGCTCTATGCTACAAGATCAATTAATACACATTAACTAGCCTTATTTTTATTTCCATTGCATTATCTTTTGATGTACATGTCCTTATTTTACACACCCATTCATTCCTTTTTCTTAGTTTCATACAAAGTACACATACTGCCTATAGGTACATTTTTGTCCAGTAAATTAATCGGCCATGTAAGTAGTTATATACATAATAACCAACTAAGTTAAACTAATAGGTAAGCCAAAGTACACCATCGTACTCTTGCATATTTACCCTTTTTTTAAACAAAATCAGAAAAAAAAAATCATCACTAACAGGCTGTCCCACATGCTCATATCAACTTATATTAACAATCTTACATAGCTTCATATCCATTTAAACCATAAAAATAGGTAAAAAAGTCATGAACATACCTTTTTCGGTTAACAAACAAGACTTGATGAAAACTCACAAAATCTATCTCAAAATATGCATAATGAGAAAACCCAGCAGTGTACCGAATTAAAATTACGAAATATTGCTTATAGGATGAGAAAATAGCAAAAAACTGAGGGCCACCATTTGAAATCGACGAAGAAGAAGAAGAACAAGAAGGAGAAAAAAGAAAGAAAGAGAAAAGAAGGAGAAAAAAGAAAGAAAGAGAAAAGAAGGAAAAAAAACCAACAATATTTAAGCTTTAGGGGAATGCACGGGCATACAAAGGAGTATACGACCATACTCTCCCATGCAAGGTCGTACACTAATGATGTAAGGCATAAAAATCCAGAATTTGAAAAGTTTTGAATATGAAACATTCCAAAGAATGTAAAATGCTACATGAATAGCATTTTTGCATGGGTTTTGGCCCAAACTAACGTAAAATAACCCAAAATTTTCAAAAAATAACTCTAAAAATTTACAATCTCTCAATTTCATTAGCCCAACTAAACAAGAATATTTTATTTACAATGTACCTACACTAAATTATTTTACACCACCATAATATTAACAAGTTATCCTTTATTATTTCTACGTTAATCATTTATTCATGCCCATTTTTCTTTACCATTACATGTTTAATATGAGATCGTTATTTATTATATGCATATTAACTACATTTTGTTATCATTTTTTGGTATTCGTATTTTTGCATATGCGTGCAAAATATACTCCCTGAAGCACTTGAGTTATTTGATAGAAGATCTAATTTTGAATTATGAGCTGACCTTGAATTGTGAACTTTGAAATGAAACCTGCAAAAATATTGTGTTGGAAGTGTGTATGGCCATATTAAATTATGTAGGATGAGGTGTATGATTTGCAAGGCTTTTTTTACTGTTCATTTTCACCAGATGGTAAACAGGATTAATGTACGGGTATATACTATGAATGTACGGCCATAAAGGCTAACTTATAAATATGTGCTCTGAATTTTCAACTGGTCTTGCTCTCCACTTGAATTTCCCTCATCCTTTTCCAGCTCTCCTATTTGTACCTCTCGCTGTGTTGCTTTGCCTTATATTTTAGCCAATGTGACCCCTTTTTCTAAGCACTTTCCTTTATTACTATATGACTACTCTACTCGGGATAACCCTTTCTTGTCCCCTTATTCCAAATTAAGTTTCTTTTAAAGGGTAAAACTAGATGAAAATTTGCTAGTGGCCTCTACATGCTACTAGGATTCCTATTTTCACGTGTTTCGTTTTAATAATATGGAGATTTGCCCCCTTCATAAAGAGTTTGCTGCCATTTTGAGTTTCCCTTTCACAATGGGTACCTTCCATGTGTACCAAATTGTGTCTCCAATTATACCTGGAAGGCTATTCGTGCCCTAGGAATCTACCCTTTTGATGTCAGGGTGTTTGTTGAACCCTATGATCCATGGTACTTAATTTGCAGTTTGACAGTCTATACGATTTCAATGGTAATGAGACTTACATCGTGGGAGCTACCCTCTTTATGTGCCTAGCCCATTACTTTTGTATCACTAGTAAAGATGGCACTCTAGGAGACTACCGATTATTTGACATTATCAATAGCAATCACGAGGGACTAACCCTTTTCCCACTAATCTTGGCAAAAACCTTGCTTGGATTAGATGCTGTGAATGCTGATCCTACTGCTATGTTTACTGGCAAACCCTTGCTTCTCTAGGTACCTATAGTCATTTATTTTAAGGTAGTGCACCTCCAATAGGTTTTCACACTAGCTTTTCTTTGTGAGACATGCATCTTTTTACAGATTTTCATATGATCGTATCCCTAATTTTTGCCTGAAATGGACACCAAACCGTTCCAGCAGCTTTTATATTCATCATTTTTATTATTACTCGTCATCATCATTATTTTGTTCATCATCATCATTATTTTTCATTATTGTTTCTTCTTTTTTTTCATCATTTTTATTTTTTTTTAGATCTGTTATAAGAGAAACATAGAATGTTAGCCAAGCCTCCTCCTTGCATCATGGATGCATACTCTTTAAGGTTCTTTGGTGCACACATGTAATGGTATTGGATCAGCTCTATGAAGGAAGGCATTATATGGCTGAGTTTTGTAGCAGAGTAGAGGGTAAGCTTTATGTTCCCATGGATCTATGTAGAGTACATGACTTATAATGGGAGCTCCTAATGCATCCCCTTTTATAATCTTTATCGGTTAACATTTTGCATCACTGCTCGCTGTACCCAATAATTTGGTCTTAGGCAAGAGATAATGCGAGCACACTTAAATTTTAGAGAAGGGGACCTAACTGACGCCTTCGTCATGGGGTACCATTACATCTAGAGGCATTTACCTGTAAGGACCAACATTCCACCGGCAAATATTTGCAATTTTAAAACCAATGTGGAGTACCGTTCATAGGCCATGGAGGCATCCGATACCAGAGCATTCCTGCTAAGGTGCCCTAGGCAAAGAAGACCTTAGTGAGAATGGTGCTAGCTAATGAGCTTCTTCGAGAGCATGTTGGCTATTGTTGTTGTCTTTTTCTTCCTCCCCCCCTTTTGGCATGTAATATATTACAGCGGCATCTACTAGAACAAATGCTTTTTATTTCCTTCCTTCGTTAGCATGTTTGCCTGGTTTGATGCTTTTGTGTTGTTATCTTATTTTTGTTATGTCGTGTTTGATTTGTTTTACCTTGTATTATCGCTATTGTTTGTTATAAATAAATGATACATTTTCATTCATGTCAATCACAATGCATAAGTTAGATCATTAATGCATGTTCACATGATAACAATATTGCAGTGATGATAATCACGATATGATAATTAATACAAAACACAACCTTCATTTAATCTCAGATGATGATGCCTCAAGTACATCCAACTCCTGTTGCCAATTAGCCTCCACGGGTTTTCTTGATTAGCTATTTTCTCTCAACCCTTAATTTTTTTCTATGGTGCCTTTTTTTAATTTTCACCTTAGCAGGGTACCCCATTTTAGCAAACCCACCTTTTTTCTAATTGTTAATCTACGGTGTGAGGCCCCTAATTAGGCCTTGGAAGAATATGCATGTGTTCTTAAATGATAATAAGATCACTGTGTGTTTGTATAGTTAGTGAACTGCAAGTTAGGGCATAAAGGTAATTACTTTAAAAGAGGAGGGGTAAAATGGTCATTTTAATTTAAGCCATGCATGTGATTAAATATGGGAAGGACGTTAATTAAGGGACCTAATTGAAAAGAAAAAGAGAAAGTCTAGGGATAAAAACATAAATTTAAGAAGTTAAGAGCAACTTTGGAAAAGTTAAAATGGGAGCCAATGGGAGTAAGACACCTATTCTCCCTAGAATCTTCTTGAAAAAAGTAGAAAAATCAAGGGATTAAGGGAGATGGGGACCGGCCACTTCAAGGAAGTCTAAGGCAACCATTTTCTCTCAACTAACCTTTCAAAAACCCCTAAAAAGCTTAACTTGAGTTTTTGCTTAAGGAGAGAGAATTTAGTGGTTACCATTTTAGGGTAATAACTCTTTCTCTTCTTCTTTGATTTTGGAAAATGGACAATCAATTTGTAAGATTATATGAATCGTTGATATCATAACAACAAGTGAATTCATTTTATATAGAAGGACAATCCAGCAAGGGTAAAGAAAAGGTAGGAGGAGGAGGAGCTTGAAGGAGAAATAACTGCTAAAAAGGTATGGGAATTTCTTGATCGAACTTAAACTTTTGGGAGACAAAAAGGGCTGATTCTAAAGGAAACCCATATGAATTCACCATGTATTGAATTGTAAATGATGATAATAATGAAGTTTTGGCAGCGAAAAACATAGAATTTGAAGAATGCATTGCGAAAGATTACAGAAAACTTTTTTGTATTTGAAAATAAAGATTTTTTTATTAAATTATTCACCATTTTGCTGGCCAAGAAATACAAATTTAAAAGTTGAGATATAGAATTCAGTTAAAAAGAAGGGTGAAAACACAAATTCAAAGTTTCCAAAATTTTTGTTAAATATCAGGTTGTTCGAGTGAATCGATTTTATGAAGGTTTTAACTCGACCTGACCTAAACCCGAAAAAGTCAAAATTCTCCAACCATACTCGACCCAAATAATCCTACCTAAATGTCTAGTTCGAGTCGGGTTATCTGGGTAGAGTCAAGTTTTGCATATCCCTAGAATTAACAACTGCAATTGCCATAAGCACGTTGACTAGAGAAAAATCAGCAAATATTGAAACTATGGAAAGATACTTAAATTTATTGCTTTAATAATTTATTTCTTTAAAGTTATTAATTATTAAATTTTAAATCTATAAAAATTATTACACTTGATTCATTTTACCTTAAATTTTATCATATTTAGCCAATTGAACTTTAATATTGTATTTTATTAATGATATTATATCCATTTAAATTAAAATTGACTTTTATTTTAGATTTCCTATAAATAAATTCTGGCATGATGACAAATCTATTTGTAATTAACTTTAACTCATATTCAGCTATGATAAATAAATATTTAAATATAATTTAAATTATAATTATATTGAAATATACTAAATATAATTTAAATTTATATAAAGACATAATTGAAAATTTCATGTGCATTTTGTATATTAAATATACAAATATAACGAATTCTCTATTATTAAATTTTTGTGAATCATAATTTAGATATTATTACATTTAAATTGTCTTTTTCTTATTAAAATATAATTACTATATTAATATAAATATTATTATAATAAATATTAATATTTTAAATATTTCATTGGGGGATTATCGTTAGAAATGTGTTTAAATAGTGTATTTTAATTATTTTTAATCTCAGTTTAGTCCCAATTAAACCTTTAATCATTAATCCTGTATTTTTTTCCATTTTATATATGGTCTGAACCTAGATTATTCATAATTTACAGTATAAAAATTTGCATCTTCATATATAATTAATTTAAATTCATACATGTAAATTAAATAGACATGAAAAAAGAATCAAGTCGGATTAAAATAGATTGCGTTATAAATGAATTGAGTTATTAATAGGTTGGATACGGTTTGAATCACATACAGGTTAGAAAGGTTATGAATCAATCTATTGGATGATTCAAATAGGTCTGATCAAACCCATTTGACATGTTAAATTTTTTTAAGGCAAATAATTTAAGGAAATTGTTTTCCTATCTATCTTTTAAACAATTTAAATTCATGTGAGAACATAAAATCCTAATAAAATCTCCAGAAAGATGTTCAGTAAGCAACTAATGTCCAAAATGTTTGGAATGGAAAAGATGTTTAAGTTTTTCACTTTTGTTGCTTGGAAAGAGAAATGTTTGTTTTTATTATCATTATAACTTGATTAAGACTTTTTTTTTGCATGCAACCATATTAACTATTTTTAGAGGTGAGCGAAGATTGATTAACCAGTCAATAAGCAAAAAAAATACATAGCATCGGTTTTTTAAAATCATTAACCATTAATCAATTTGTTATTTTGGTTAACTAGTCCATCAGTGTCAGTTTGATTTTTAAAATTTATAACATAAAATTATAAAAGAAAAAAGATAAAGTTCAATTTAATTTCAAACGTGCAAAGTAATTAAAAATAAAAATCATAAAATAAATATAATTTACTATCCAAAATTTTTGTTGAATAAATTAATAGCTAATATTATAAAATAAATTTGATATTTGTTGAAAATTAATATGCTTGATTTTAAGTCAAATAAAATTGTGGATAATATTAAATATTAAAATATAAACTTTAAAATATAAGAAAATATAATTAAAAAGTAAAATATATAAAAGTTAATTAAATACTACATATAAATATTACTATATAATTAAAGATAATGTCTTACTATAAATTCAGTTTAAAGTATTATATAAATTTTAAAGAAAAATATAAAAAATTAAGGTATAAAAATAAAAAATAAAATTTGATTATATTTTAAATTATTACTTTATATAAGTTTTAGAGAGAAATAGAACAAAAAAAAAGAAAAAAATTTTAAAGTATAAAAATAAAAATATACTCCCCCTGTTTCATAATACATGTTTTAATTTTTTTTTTGTTTCATAATAAATGATGTTTTGATATAATCAAGACACATTAATTGATTTTTACCAAATATATCCTTATTTGAGTTGCCTTTATAAGAGTGTTTTTCAACCTTCATTAATTACACTGCACGGTTTTCTAATTCATAGCATAAAGGTAACAAAGTCTTTTAGTTGTGGAGTAATTATAATTCTTAATTATTGTGCCTTCTTCTCCAACGTCAAGTATTAAAAAATAATGGGAGTAATATATATGAACCGGTTAACCGTGAATTAACGGTTAATTAGTATCCAAAGACCAAAATCGTAATCAAAAATTAAAAATTAAAAATTAAAACTAATTCAATCGGATTGGTTAATCGAAAAATTAGTTCGATTTCAAACCGATTTTGCGGTTAACTATATGTAATTTTACACACATATGTAAATATAAGGATAATTTTCACATGTATCCATTTTTTATCTTAATTTTAGAAAGTAGATGAATGATAAATCAATACTTATGTAATTTTATTTTAGTGTATTAATATTAAATTTAAATGATTTGTATTTTATGTTTGAAATTTGAAAAATTTATATTTTAATTTGATGAATGGATACAAATTTTTTTTATAAAATTTAGGATAACTAAATTTGTATGACAAATTAAATAATTAATAATTAACTAACTATATTTAATAATTAACTGATTGTTAATGAATTAAATTTTAATTTTAAAAAATCAAAATTAATATATTAAATTTGAAAAATAGGCAATTAGTGTTGTTGAGGCTTCAACAAATCTGAGTGAGTTTGACATAAACAAGTCTAAATAATCTATTAACCTCATAGGTAAATATTTCAAATATTTTTTTTATGTATTTTACAATTAGACAGCAATAGAAAATGATACACTCAGACATGAGCTTGAGCAAGATATTCGCATTCATAAAAATATATTTTTTAATTCTCCCATAGAATTATTTATAAATCACTCGGATTAATTTATAATAATATATACATATCAAATTTGATTAATCTAATTCGATCTGAATTTTTTCAAATCATATAAGTTGAGTTGTGTTTAAATTATTTAAAGATTTTAAATTTAGGTGTAAATTACATGCGCCCGATTAAATTTTGACGGATTTACATGAGATGTAATTGAAATTAAATTATGTTACGGGGAAATTTCCTAGAATTGATCTTCATAGATGGCCCTTCTCTGTTAAGCCCAAAACCTCCTCACTGTGTCCGCCCAAAACTAGGGGAACACATAATAGCCAAAACCCTAGAGCTATAAAATGAAGCTCGTATAAATCTCAGTTCCACCCTCGTCTGCATTCACCAGCAGCGTTGCCGACGATCTGTTATGTCTGATATTGTTCATTCTTCACACAGCGTGTTTATTTAAATTAAGTTTTGCGTTTGAGCTAAAAATTTTAGATTTCAAAATCTTAGATTTCTCTGCAATGGCTGCCGGAGAGGTTGCTTGCACTTACGCTACTTTGATCCTCCACGATGACGGAATTCCAGTCACTGTAACTTCTTTTGTCCTTTTAATGTTTCTGTAATGATTTGTTCAATGTTATTATTTTCAATTGGAAATAATTGGAACAAAAACGTTTGAAATGCAGGCGGAGAAGATTTCTACATTGGTCAAATCGGCCAACGTTCCGGTGGAATCGTACTGGCCCAGTTTGTTTGCTAAGTTGGAAGAGAAGAGAAATCTTGTTGATCTCATCCGGAATGTCGGTTCCGGCGGTGGCGCCGTTACTGTTGCCGTTGCTGCTCCAGCGGGAAGAGCTGGTAGTGCCGCCGCCGTCGCTCCTGCTGTTGAGGAGAAGAAGGTATGCCTTTTCTTGTTATGCAACTTTTCTCGTTTTCTTATTTCATGTTATTTATTATTTATCTAGCATTTGCAGCTTATACCAAAAATGCATAGTTATTAAAACCGGACCGGTTAGTTGAACTGTAAATTAACAGGTTAATCGATTGGTTCAATTATATAAAATTGGATTAAATCGAAAAAATTGAATTGAATCAAAAAATCGAATAAAATCGAATTTTTGGCTAAAAATTATAATTTTCTATATTTTTTCACCCCCCATATATATATATATATTTCATTATTTATTTATTTAAAAAAATTAGTATTTTAAATTTTAAATATGTCACTTAATAATTTAATATACTTATTATATATTTGGTTCATTGTAATCAAATATATATATATATATATATATATATATATATATATATATATATATATATATATATATATATATATATATATATATATATATATATATATATATATATATATTAAATTTTTATTATTTATTTATTTAAAAAATTAGTGTTTTAAAGTCTAAAAATGTCATTTAATAATTTAATATACTTATTATATATTTGGTTCATTGTGTGTGTATATATATATATGAAATTTTTATAATTTATTTCTTTGAAAAATGTAGTATTTTAAATTTTAAATATGTCACTTAATAATTTAATATACTTATTATCTATTTGAATTTATTTTAATTAAATATAATTATACTCATATATGTAAGGTTAATATTTTTTGTGTTTGCTTTATTAGTACTCTATCTAAAATAGAAATTTTTTTATGATATAATTATATTTTTATGTTTCTAATATATGATATTCAAAAATATATAATTAATTATTTGTAATAATAAAATTAAAATTATATTTTATAACTTATTATTAGGATATTTGTGACATATATTAATGTTTAATGGATATTTTTTTTAATTTTTATACAATAGTATTTATAAAATTATAATAATTTATAATATTTTAAAAATAGAAAATATTCAGTTGAATCGGTCGAACCAGAACCTCCAATTTTGCTGATTTTTTATTCGGTTCGGTTTTAATAACATTGCAAAAATATGCATTTATGCCTTGTTTATTATGAAATTGAGTAGAACTTTGCTTTTTACATTAACACTCTGTTTGGTGCAAGAGAAATAGAATTTTATTTGACAACGGAAGGCTTACATTATAGAAATTAATGTTCTCGTGGGTAACCTTTTAGTCGAAATTGTAGGTTAATTCATCACAAATAAGGTCGTGAGGTTTTTAGTTTGGACAACATTAGGAGTGAGCACATTAGACGAAATCTGCATGCGAAGAGAAGGTTATAGAAGTAGAGAAAAAAATGGTAGAAGCATATCTAAGATAACGTGGAGACAAAAATTCATATAACCGATACCATCTAGTACGTGATGATTAAGGTTGTTGGATGGGATATTTAGCCCAAAAAAGTGAAAGCCCAATTACCTTTTGGTGTCCAAAAGACGACACCTTATACCTATTAACTATTTATGCAAGACTTCAGTTTGACTTACATTGACACAACATACATTTCCTTTTACAGGAGGAGCCAAAGGAAGAGAGTGATGATGACATGGGATTCAGCTTGTTTGATTAGGTGCTTACGCATCACATTAGTGTCCTTTCATTATTCTTTTTGGTTGTTTTGCAAATTAGGTCGAGAATTACAAGTGCTAATTCAGATTTTGAGAACTGCTTGTATTTTTTTTATTGAATCTTCGATTAATTTGAGGTTAAATTACGTTCTCCAGGCCCACTTCAAATTTTTTTTTTTTTCCGATATTTTAAGTTCAGTTTGAGTCTTTTGGCTATGTTCCAATCGATTTGATAAAATACATTTGCTTGTGTTAAATTTAAATAGAGTATTTGAAAATAGAAAGAAAAAAAAAAGTAATTTTAATCATTTAAATTCTATGGGACGAAGGAAGTAATCAATATTCTAGTAATAATAGATATACTAATGATAATTGATAATGACGAGGTTTCGTTTTAAGAGCGGTTAGATCATATTTGCTTGGCTTGTACTGGGTATTAGTACCGTGCTTATCAATTTCAACCAATTTGCTGTTGATAGTATGCATTTAGTTTAATATTGGTGTTTCAAGATCACGTGTTTGCTTTGTATGGACAATAATATGTATTTCAAATGATAGTAGGAATGAGAAACTTGAAAGAACTTAGGCTTTTACTTACAACAAATAAGTAAATGGTAACCAGTTTTGATTGGTTTGGATTCAAGACCGAAATGGGGTGAGATAATAACCAGGAATTGATAAAATGGGAACAAATCCAGAAAGTGTTTTGTGGGCAAAATGTATGCGGATCCCACCTACAAAATGTGCACGATAGCGGATCACGTGGCAAATAATTTATCTTCAGGTGCCATGAGCTCCATTGTTTATGAGGCTAAGACCACAACTGATATCCAGTGGTTGTAAAAATTTCTAATACAGTTTTTCAATTCCAGTACCTTTTTGCCACGTAGGAATTGTGGTCCCCATTTTTGCCCAGGAGAAAGAACTGCTAATACCATTACTAGCCTCACTTCTTGAGCTGTATCTCACAATATGAAAGCACCTTATTCAATTTTTGTTCTTTCATTTACATATTTGAGAGACAAGAACAAGACTTCTCTCAAATTATTACCAACAAGCTTTAATTTAGCCGCATTTGTTTGGCGATGAGAACGGTAAGGTGCTAAGAGTCCAAGTTCAATCATCGGTAGTAGAAAAACCAAAAAAAAGGGTGCGTCGGTTAATCTTTGAACTCCTCTTTTTTCGTAATTCAATAAATAATTTTTCAAAATGAATAAAATGCCCTAATGCAGAACAAAAACATCAGCAATGGCAGCAATATGTGCTTCTCAATTTGTTACAAAAAAAATGGCAAGCAAGCTCCGAAGAAAATGCGGCAAAACCTAAAGAGTTATTGGCACAACAAAATAGCCTAATTAGCAGTCATTGTGGGTTAAGGTTGAATAAGTTGGGGAAGCTAATAAGGTGGACAAATAACGCAAAAGCTTATGATAGGAGGCGAATCAGAAAAAAATTCAACCACCAGTTTGGAGTAATTAAATGTGGGATGAACTTGGTTTTCGTCGGAGCTGAGGTCGGTCCATGGAGCAAAACTGGGGGACTTGGCGACGTTCTTGGTGGCCTGCCTCCTGCCATGGCGGTGAGTTCTTTTATTTCTTAGCTACGTCAAATTCAGATTGTAGTTTAAAAATACAGCAATTTTTAGCATAATAAATTAGAATTTCCATTATTATTTTAAACGGTGATACGTCTATTATTTGAGTTAATTTTGTTTATAATTATTGAATTTATATTATAATAACGATTTAGTCATTAAAAATAATTCCATAAAAATACCTTAATTTTTAATATTAAAAAATTATGAATTTAGTATAAAGTATTGATATGGAAAGACAAATCAACTTAAAATATATTATGAAATATAATTGGGCTACAAAAAAAAAATTTGTGGGCCAGGGATTCCTGCGGAACAGATACCTTATTTCCCGTTTTTGCTCCCGATTTTAGGACGGAGATTTTTTTTCTCTCCGTGATCATCCCTAACTGTGAGTCCACATTATGCCGAAAAACTTGTTTCGGGCATAGAAAAAGGTGTGGAATTAGATAACATCCTACGGATCACTGGTATCACTGGAATCGTAAATTCCATGGATGTTCAAGACTGCAATCCATCAACTAATAAGTACATTTGTGCTAAATATGATTCTGCAACAGTAAGATCTCGGAATTTTTTTAGATAAATAAAAGTTAAATTTACATTTAATATTTGGTAAAAATGTACAATTTTATCTATGATGTTTTAATTCATGTAATATTATCCTTACAATTTTAAAATTAAGAGAATTTTAGTCATTGTCTTTAGACACTTGGCATTTCAACAAGCAAATATGCGACACATTGTGACATAAAAGAAGCAAATTTAATTTACACCAAATGAAATATTAAGGATAAAATTGCTATTTTAATTTCACCTTAAGCCTAAATAAAAATAATATCACTGATTCAAAATTGAATCCATTTTTTTTTGGTCTTAAGGTGATGGATGCAAAACCTCTGTTGAAGGAAGCATTGCAAGCTGAAGTGGGATTGCCAGTGGATAGAAACATCCCTTTAATAGGCTTTATTGGTAGACTTGAAGAGCAAAAAGGTTCGGATATTCTTGCCGTAGCTATTCCATACTTCATCCAACAGGATGTCCAAATAATCATCCTCGTAAGATTAATAAAAATCAATTTCAGTTTTTATATGTAAAATTGAGGCTTACCCTTCTAAGTTCTCCACAGGGCACTGGAAAAAAACACATGGAGGAACAAATTATAATGCTTGAAACCCTATATCCCTCAAAGGCCAGAGGAGTAGCAAAATTCAATGTTCCTCTAGCTCATATGATCATAGCTGGTGCTGATTTTATGTTAGTTCCAAGTCGATTCGAACCATGTGGTCTCGTTCAACTGCATGCCATGCGTTATGGAACGGTAAAAAGCATCTCAAATTATCTATTAGTGCTTTGAATTTAATCAAACAAAACTGAATTCTTCAAAGCTTCAAACTTGAGATAGGTGCCTATTGTTGCTTTAACTGGGGGTCTGGTTGATACTGTGAAAGAAGGTTTTACAGGATTTCAAATGGGTGCCTTCAATATTGAGGTAACTACTAATTTTTAACAATTTAACTTTGCTTGGAAGAATTTTAACCCATTTGTTGCATTAATTCAGTGCGATAAAGTTGACCCAATAGATGCAATTGCTGTGGGAACAACGATGAAAAAGGTACTTTCTTTGTACGGAACCCCTGCTTTGGCAGACATGATACAGAATTGCATGGCACTTGAACTGTCATGGAAGGTAATGTGAAATAAGTATATTTAAGAAATTACTTCTTCCTTTGAAAGGGTTAATTACAGTGAAAGTCACCGAAGTAGTGTTTTAATTACTAGAAATAACAAAAGAATTTCTTATAATAAGAAAATCGTTTTTTTTTTATATAAAAAGTTATTTTGATTAAAAATATTTAAAAACATACCATCTAAATTTTAAATCTTTTAAAAAGTATAAGTTTTTTTTTCTTTTGAAAAAAAAAGACACTATTTAATCATAAAAAAAAGTTAAAGAAAAACAACAGAAGTGATTTCTTACCATTTTAACTGCACTAATTACATGGAATCTCCCTAATTTATACAGCCACATGTTATCTTATAGAAGGTATGTATTATACGTAGCATGTGCTATATTAGATTTTTAATAAAATTTAAAGTATTTTTCCATAAAAATAACTTTTCATGCAAATATTATAAATTTCAAAAATATTTTTATTATATAAAGAAATACTTTTTTTTTTACTTTCAGGTAATAATAAGATATGAGTTCAGTGACCTCTAATACAATTAATTTCCTTTCCAAAATTTTTTAAAAATATTTTTTTAAATTTTAATTTATGGTATTACATTAAATATAATTTTAAAAAATAGAGTTATTGGAAATCGGCGCGGATGCTATTGCTTTTTAACACAAATATGATCCATAAAAGCAAAATTTATATTGAAATCAATACTGAATGTCTCTTTTTATGCAGCCAATTTCCACCGACTAATCAATTTAATTTTCTTTTTTTTTTTCTTTTAAAGTTGACCCGTGAAATGCATCTTTCAAAGCATAAAATTTGTTTAATAATATTTCAAAGCAAGGGTTGTAGCCTCTACTTCCATCTGCATCACAATCTTGTACTCATACCAGCATAAAATTTGTCGGTTTCTATGAAAAAAATTGAAAATTGATTTCTTTTGCCAGAAAGTTTTAAAAATCTAAGGTGTTTTTCAATCCCACACCAGTAGATTGCAGAATCAGATGTGAGGTCCATGAAATGTTTGTTACTACACAATTTAAAAATAATATTAAAAATTTCTTGAATTAAAGTTTCAAATTTAGCATTGTGGCCTAATGGTAATAGTCTTTACGCGCTCATTCACCCTCTATTAACACATCATGGGTTTGAGTCCGAGCAACAACATTATTCATTTTATATATATTGAAAATATATTACATATATAAAACATATTGAATACACGTTATGATCATCAAGTTTTAGTTTAATAGCAAAAGTGCTGCACTCTATAACTCACTCATTCACTCTCTATCAACACATAATGGGTTTGAATCCAAGCATCATTTATTATTCATTTCATTGAATATATATTAGATATAGAAAATTTATTGAATAAATATTACAAATACCAAGTTTTGGCTTAATGGCAAAAGTGCATTCTCCCACAACCTATACAAGTTCAAATCTTAATGGAGCCATCTTTCTTCTTCTTCTTCCTTTAATTTTCTTACTATTTTATAATTTTAATTATTCAATATTATCTTTAAACATAATGGGTTTGAATCCAAGCATCATTTATTATTCATTTCATTGAATATATATTAGATATAGAAAATTTATTGAATAAATATTACAAATACCAAGTTTTGGCTTAATGGCAAAAGTGCATTCTCCCACAACCTATACAAGTTCAAATCTTAATGGAGCCATCTTTCTTCTTCTTCTTCCTTTAATTTTCTTACTATTTTATAATTTTAATTATTCAATATTATCTTTTATTTAAAAAAATTAATTATTAATTAACCCACGTGGGTTCAAATCCTAACACAACCATCTTCATTTTTCTTATTATTTTTTAATTTTAATTATTTAATATTATTTTTATTTAAAAATAATAATTATAAATTTTAATCAATTGAAGTATGAAAATTAATGTAAAAAAATAGTTATAAATTCTAATATGAAAAATAATAGAAATTAAAAAAAGAAAAAGAAAAAGAAAAATGGTTGTCCCAGACTCGAACACACATGACTCTCCTACCATAATTTTACTTAATTGAAATATGAAAATTAATGTAAAATAATTATTTATAAATTCTAATATAAAAAATAATGAAAAATGAAGAAAAGAAAAATTATTGTCTTAGGATTCGAATCCGCATGACTCTACTACCATAATTTTAATTAATTGCAATATGAAAAATAATGTAAAAAAATGAGTTATAAATTCTAACGTGAAAAACAATGAAAAATTTTAAAAAGGAAAAGAAAAGTGGTTGTCTTGGAATTCAAATCCACATTATTCTACTAACATAATTTTATTTAATTGAAATATATGTTTGTTATAAATTCTAATATGAAAATTAATGAAAAAAAAAGGAAAATAGTTAATAAAAAAAAAGAAAGAAATTGAATTTGCTGGAATTCAATCCTGCGTGAGTTGTGGTTGATACAGTGTACTTTTGCCATTAAGCCATAGGTCTTTGTAACAATTACTACAAAATGGCACCCACGACGTGATGACGAAGAATGATTCACCCGTGAAAAGTATTGTCATTAGGCCACAATCCTAAATTTGAAATTCTTATTTCAGATATTTAAGAAATTATTTTTAAATTATATGGTGTCAAACATCCCACAGGTCCTAAATCTGATCCCACAATATATTGTTACGAATTGAAAAACACTTAAGATTTCTAAAACTTTTCAGACAAATTTCACTTTTCAAATATTTTTTAAAAAATATTATTTTAAAAAATCCTCAACCGTGACAACATTTGGCTACATCTCTTATTTGACACACGGTCCATCACCAAAAAAAAAAAAAATTCTTTTATTTATATTTTTCACTGTAAGAAAGTTACCACGTACCCATAGATGAAAAAAAAAATGCTCAAATCCTAACAAATTCATTTGGTTAGAAAAAAATATAATTTTATGAAACTCAATTGAATAAAGGTGTATACATTACGGTAAAATTCGAAAATTTATAAATTTTTATATTATTTTAAAATTTCAAATATTTTAAAAATAAAGTATTTATATTATTTTGAAAATTTGGGATAATTCGGTGCGATTTTTTGGTTTTTTTGGTACTAAACAATACAGTGTAATACAATATGATATTTCGGATAATTCAATATTTTTAAAATTTTGTAAAATAAATTCACACAATAATAAATAAAAATACAATTAAAATATATCAACAAGTATAATTCAAATTTAAGTCCATATACATTATTTAAAAATTAACATTCAACAATCTTTCTTTGCATTATACTGACACTGATTTCAGAATATTGAATAATATTTAAAAAAATAACATAAATTTTAAATAATTAGATCACCAAAAAATATAAACATTAAATAGAAATTTTAAAAAAAAAAGTTACGCGAATATAATAATTACCCTATTCAAATTTTTAAAATTTTTCGGTTGATACCTGTAAAATCAAAAGTGTAGCTGATCTTAGCTAGTATTGGAACTAAAAAATTCGACTGTAATCAGAGTTAAAGAACTTCTAAATTTGTCTAAAGTTTTTCCCACAGTACTAAAAGCCGATTCAAAAGCTACAGTCGAACATTGAACAATCAAAATATCTCTAACAATCTTAGCTAAAATTAGATAATTTGACTCATTTATCTTCTACCAACTCAAAATGTCAAACAATTCACATAAATTTTACAATTTGGTTATTAAATTGTTTTTTTATTCATTCTATTTCGTTCTATTAAATCATTTTTGAATGAATTTTATCAGATTGATGCATCTAGCTTTCTCTAATTTAATTTTACAAGTTTACACAAATAGGCATAAAAAAAATTATAAAAAGGGGTCAGATATGTTATAGGCTCAATTACTATTATCAAATTATTTATTGGAGATTTTTAGAAATGTAAAAGTAGATTTGACAAAAATAAGACAAAGAAATAAAATATGATAATAATATTTACAGATTAAAAACATAATGGTATATATGTGCAACAAATGAAAGTTTATTGATAATGAGTGAAAAAAGAGAAGTGCAATACGAACAAATAAAACGTAACGACAAAGTTTAATGAACAGATCAAAGCTTAATAAATATGCTAATTATGGATAAAAATAAAATGTGCAATTTGAATTAGATCTTGCAATTTTTGATTTGGTCTGAATTTATTCAAAAATAGTAATTCGAATCCGAAGGATTTAAAAAATTTAGGTTGAATTCAAAATCCAAAAATCATTTGAAAAAACTTGAAATTCGGCTCGATCCGAACTTGTGATCCAATTTTTTTAATTAAATTTTATTTTATGTCATATATATATAAACACTACACCATTTTATTAATATTCTCATCGCAACGTTATATGAAAATTAAATTTAATTGAAAATAAAAAGAAATATCTGATTATTTAAATTATAAGTAAAAAAATAAAAGAAAAGAAATAAAAAATAATAATTAAATGTCTTACTTAATGTATACTGTATTTCATTATTTTTATTTTTCACATATTTCATTTCTTGATCTTTCTTCTCTCCATACATATTCCCTCGTTCTGTTGCTCATGACTCAATTATTATTTTACGTCATTGCTGCTACTTGGTCATATTCTTTTAATTTTTTCTCATTAAATTATAGTATTTCAAACCCAGAAAAAATGTAACACCCTGAAAATTTTGAGTTTATAAATAGGTCATTCCGGATAATAAATAGAAATTTTCAAAATGAATAATGTCACCCAGGACAAGAATAATATGTTTTTGGGTTATGATTAGTGCCATTTTGAGATCAATTCGATAATCAAATTTAAGGAAAAAATAATTTCATTTAAGGTATCAAAACTCAAATTAAAATTTGAGTCACTGTTTTTTAGTGAATAATAACATATTTGATCAAATTTAATCGATGGTTGAAGTCGACTTAAATCACCAAAAAAATAAAATCAAATTTATCCATATGATGAATGATATTTGAAATCAATTATATATTTTAAATATAAAGACCGAAAAGTCAAAGTTGACTTGATATATCGAAAAAGTCAATCAAATTGGTTAAACTAAAAATGAACTAAATATATGGAACAACTTATGATTTGTTTTTCAATTTTGGTCCAATTTGTCAATCTTAACTATGACCAAAATTTGATTTGACTCGCTTGAAAAATAAGTGACTCAATATGAAAATAACTCGAAAAATCTAAAGTTGAAAAGAACTGATCCAAAATAATCCAAATTAAACTGCCCGATCGGTCCATTTATCAGTGCTATTTTAGAATTGATGGAAAATTGAAATGGTAAAATGTGAATCTCAAAAATAATAAATGGTAAAATGTGAAAGAGTACTCAAGTTAAACCAATTTAAGCTCTTGCTTTGAAATATTATTAAACAAATTTATGCTTTGAAAAATGTATTTCACATGCAAAATTTAAAAAATAAAAAAACTGATAATTCGTTGGTGAAATTTTTCAGCACAAATATTGATGTTTTTAGTGTCAGTTTTAATATAAATTTTGCTAATTTTGATGGGTCCCATTTGTATTAGAAACCGAAAGTAGTGCTGTCGACTTCTATCAATTCATTTTTTCAAATATTTTTACCGTAATTTTATATTTCAATTTTTTTAAAAATAATATATTTAACAAAAAAAAAAACCATTTTGAAATGTATACTAATGAGGAATTGGGGATTTTATACATATCAGGGACTTGCAAAGAAATGGGAGAAGTTGCTATTAGGTTTGGAAGTGCCTGGAAGTGAACCTGGAATTGATGGAGAGGAGATTGCTCCTTTGGCCAAGGAGAATGTCTACTAACATTAATTTTAATCCACATTGACTACTTATTTTATTTTATTTTTTTACAATAAGGAGACATAGTCTCGTAATATATTTTAAATGTCACTAAATGCATTCTTGTACTTGAAATAAAATAATCAATATATAAAATTAAAAATAAATTTTTTAATTCTATACTTGAAATAAATAAATAAATAATTCATTTCTAATTTATTTTTTTAAATATCTTTAATATCAATTCAGTACATATTAAAAAAAATATAATATTATGTTTATAAAAATTATATACTAATTTACTATTCCAATTCATTATTCCATCTTTTTTTTAACCAATCAAGTTTGATATAAGTATCACAAGTAAAAAATCTTCTAATCAAATGCTCATTATCCTCCAAGAAATCAAGAGTTCCATAATCTCTCACATATTAAAAAAAAACACAATTATTTAAATTTTAAAAAAATATACGAGTCAATTTGTTAAATTAAGATTTTTTAATTTTATAAAAAATATTTAATTTACAAAATATAAATGTAAAAGGAAATACTAACCTAGTAAAATTAATTGAGAAATTGAGAAAAAAGAGAGTAAGAATCGTTTAAAATACATATCTGATTGAGAAATTGAAAAAGAAAGGAAAAAGAAACATAAAAACACACACACACACATATAATAAGGGTATTATGATTTTTCAAAACTTAACTTCTTAAAATAAGGAATTTATTTATAAATTTCATTTATTTTAATAGAATTTGGTAAAAATATAATAAATTTTATGAAATTTAATTCGTAGAATTCAATTTTTTTTAATATTTCAAATATAAAAAATTAAAATTAAAAATAAATTTTATAAAATTTATTTATTTCAAACATAAAAGAAATTAAATCCGAAATTTTTATACTTTGTTTAAGTGTTAGTTAGTAGGCTAACTTTTAGTGGTTTAGTCCACATTGACTTCATTGACTCGGTAAAATAAATTAAGATTGTTTCAACTCTTAAGCCAATGGCGCGATAGATTTCCAACGTAGTAAAAGGAATGACACTACATGCCACCATCTTCTTCTTCTTCTTCTTCTTCTTCTTCTTCTTCTTTATTTTTATCTTCACCATATTGCCTAGAAAAAACGACAGCCACAGAATTAAAGGGTGAGCAAAACAATCTTAGGACAAAAAAATTTCTCTAGCTAACCAATTTACAATCAGAGCTAGTGTGCACATAAATTTAGTTTTTTTTTTTTAAATTAAATTGAAATGTCAAAAAGAATATTTAGAATCAAATTGTATTATTAAATTTTTTACTAAAATTAAACTGAATTATACAATTGATTTTATTTAAAACAAATTTGAATATTTAGTCTTGAATTGGATCGAAAAACATATTAAATTATAATGAATTGTTCTGAATTGAAAAAATCGATAGTTATTAATTATTAAATATAATATTAATAATTTATAGATAATATTATTTATGATTTTTATTCTTCATTTATCATGTAAATTAAAATTCATTTATCATAATTTTCAGATTGGTATAATTTTTTTTCAAATTTTATATTTGTATTTTTCAAATTTTTATGTGTTTTTTCAATTTTTTTCAAATATTTGTATAACAATTTTCAAATTGGTATAAATTTAAATTTTTAATTTTATTCATTGTTTTGTTATTTGCGTTTGAATTTTTTGGACATGGTTCGATCAATAATGAGTCAAGTAAATTTTTTTGTCTCCTTTTGGGGTTATGCATTAGAAACTGCTGCGTTTCTACTAAACCGTACTCCAACTAAAGCAGTTGAGAAGACACCATATGAAGTATGGACTGGGAAAGAATCCAATATGTCATTTCTCAGGATTTGGGTATGTGAAGCACATGTTAAAAAATTAACATCTGAAAATTTAGAGTCCAAACCTACTGTCTTCTTGTTTGTAGATTATCCCAAAGAAACAAAGAGATACTACTTTTACTCACAAGCCGAGAACAAAGTATTTGTTGCTCGCAAAACTATTTTCTTGGAAAAGGAGTTCCTTCTCAAGAAAGACAGTAGGAGTAAAGTAGAACTTGGAGAAATTCAAGTGCCACAAACTCCTATAGAGGATGAGTTGAAAATGAGATTAAGTTCACAACCAGTTGTGAAACAAGAACCCATTACATAAGAACCTAGAAGGTCCGGTAGGATACGTCGGGAGATTGAGAGATACGGATTTCTAATCACCGACAGTGACACTATTGAGTTAGTAGATCATGAGGATCCTACTACCTACCGAGAAGCTATTAAGAGCCCAGACTCGAAAAATTGGCTTGAAGCCATGAAATTCGAGATGCAATCAATGTACGATAACTAGGTTTGGACCTTGGTTGATCTACCAGAAGGTACTAAGGTAATTGAATGTAAGGGGCTATTTAAACTCAAAGCTGATAAGACCTACAAAGGTAGACTAGTAGATAAAGTTTTTCGACAAACTCATGGTGTAGACTATGATGAAACATTTTTGCCTGTAGTCATGCTCAAGTCCATTAGGATCTTGCTTGCCATAACTGCATATCATGATTATGAGATATGGCAAATGGATATCAAAACTACTTTCCTCAATGGAAATTTACTTGAGGATGTGTATATGACACAACCTGAGGATTTTGTCAATCCCAAGCATCCTAAGAAGTTTTGCAAGCTTCAAAAATTCATTTATGGATTAAAGCAAGCATTCCGAAGTTAGAATCTTCGTTTTGATGAGGCAATCAAAGAATTTGACTTTGTTAAGAATAAAGATGAGCCTTGTGTGTACAAGAAGGTTAGTGGGAGCATAATACTATTTTTGGTCCTATATGTGGACGACATCCTTCTCATTGGGAATGACATTCCAACATTGCAAAAGGTAAAGCAATGGTTGGGGAAGTGTTTCTCAATGAAAGACTTAGGTGAAGCTGAGACAATACTTGGTATTCAGATCTATAGAGATAGATCGAATCGACTTTTAGGACTAAGTCAAGAAAAGTACATAGACAAAATACTAAAGCATTTTAGTATGGGAGACTCAAAGAAAAGGTACATACCTTTGACTTTGGGAGTTCCTTTAACTAAAGAACAGTGCCCTAAAACTAAAGAAGAAAGGGACAACATGAGTAGAATTCCATATGCATCTGCTATTTGATCTATCATGTACGTTATGTTATGTACTAGGTTGGATGTTGCTTATACAATGAGTATAACCAGTAGGTTTCATCAAGACCCTGGTGAGAAGCACTGGTTTGCTATAAAGGGGATTCTAAAGTACCTGCGAACGACTAAGGATCACTTCTTGGTGTATGGTGGTCAAGAAGAGCTTGTCATACAAGGTTATGCCGATGCTGCTTTTCATACCAGTACCCAGGATTCAAGATCTCAATTTGGGTTTGTTTTTGTTTTGAACGGTGGTGCTATCAGCTGGAGAAGCTCAAAGCAAGAGACCGTTGCCGACTCAACTACATAATCTGAGTATATTGTAGTAAGTGAGGCTGCAAAAGAGGCTGTTTGGATTAGAAATTTCATTTCTGGATTAGGAGTGGTCCCAAACATCTTAGATCCATTAGAAATTTTCTGTGACAACAACGGGGCCATCGCACAGGCCAAGGAGCTCCGTTTATACCAGAAATCCAAACACATACTCAGAAGGTACCACCCGATCAGAGAAATCATTGATCGTGGGGACGTCAAGGGTTAACAAGATAGCAAGTGAAGACAATGTAGCATATCCTTTGATGAAACAGTTGCGTCCAAATCTGCATGAAGCTCATTTAAGAGCATTCGATCTTAGGGCTATCCAATTGGGACTAGTGCTAGTGGGAGATTGTTAGTGTAAGCCCTAGCCCCAATACATTGTTATAAAGCATTTAATTTAATGAATGAGGCATTTCCTTTATCTATTATATTCCTGTGCATATCAATTGATAGAACTATCCAATAATGTTGTTTCAGTTTAAGTTATCATGTGTGAGGCACATGGTTGTAAGACCTTGAAACAAATGAGACTTCATTCTAAATATTCCTAATCAGTCATTGTTATGGGAATAACAAATGAATTAAGGCTAGTATGCTCTCTTTGATAAGTTGAGTTCTGTCTTAAGAATCATAAAGACAAGAGTATCAATCAGAGATCATAGATACATGTTTAGAACATGGTATCTGGATTCGATCCGTTCATGAGAACACTACATGGTACAAGTCATAAGTATTTCTCATGTGCAAGTTTTGCATCGGAGTTATTAGACCTAAAATCTCTATGAAACTCTTTATGAATTACTGTGTACTTTGACATACACCTAACGTGATCGTAACAGGGTGACAAGAATGGGTGTGCTTGGGTATGCACTGATCAATGTTAGAGAGCATGAGAGAAGTGAAGGGATTATTACCTCTCTCGATAAGAGAGAAAATATCATCGGCCACTTGATCAATGAACTGAGAAGTGTATGGCCATACCGAGATGAAATAATGAATAATCATTATTTATCTGAGAGTTCAGTGTCACTGAAATATCAAGAAAGGAATTAATATAAATAAGGATGACTAATTCCATGCCTTATATTAATTCTGATATTTGAGGGTAAGGGACAATGCAAAATTGCATTAGGTCACTAAATGCCATTTGAATTTTCATTTAATTTGAAGTGCTATAATATCTTGCTAGAGAGTATATATAGCATTTGAATTAATTTATTAATTCATTGCAATTATTAAATGGACCTATAGGATCGCACACAAAGCATGAGGCTTAAAACATGTAATTAAAGTATTGGGCATTAATTTGGGCTTTTAATTCCATTAGAGAGAGAGATTTGGCCCACACGGTTTAATTTCAATTAATTAATTATCTTGTATTAATTAAGTTAATTGAGTATTAAAGCCTAAAAGCATTTGAATCAAATTAAAACACTTAAATAGGAGATAAAGTGACTGAAATTCTAAGATAAAAATAATGTGAATTTCGGCACATGCATATTTCATAATTAAGTGGTAGTTTTTGATTAAATGTCTTATGTTATTTAAATTAATTTGAATTTAAAACCTAAAAGGAATTTAAATTAATTTGAATCACTTAATTAGGAAGTGATGGAGGCTGAATATATTACCTAATTAAAGGGGATTTTGGCATCTTTAATATTTCCTAAATCTAGTGGTATAAATGAATGAAATAAATTCTACAAGTTAGGTTTTTTCTCTCTCTAAGCCGCCACTCTTAAAAGGAAAGGACTCTTCCTTCTTCTCTCGGTTTTTGGGCAGCCATTGGTGAACTTTAGAAAGAACAAGATCAGGTCTTGTGTCTTTAGTTCAATACCCATTCCCGAATATACATATATAGAGCTAGCACTCTCAATTTTAAGCATTGCTTGCAAGTGTGTGTGAGAGAATAGAGAGGAGTGGCGCAAAAGCTGTTCCTTTTGGCATTAGTGATCGAGATCTAAGGCTGATAATTTCATCCTACTTGCTGGTCATCATTAAAATCAAGTCTTGAAGTGCATCTAAAGTTGTAAGTTTTAAAATGCTAAAATTGCATGTTTTCGATTCTTGTTTATGGATTGCATGGTATGTATGATCGATTTTATTATTATTCCACTGCATGATCATCATATATGTGCCATGTCATATTCCATCAGTGGTATCAGAGCCTAAACATGCTAATTTTAGTGCTTTAGATGCATGAAATAATTATTCAAAAATCGTTCATTTAAAAACATGCAATGTTGAAATTTTCTGTTTTGAGTTTTTTGCATTGTTTTGGTGTAAAAACTATTTTAAATGATTAGATAGGTATTATAATTATTATGGCATGTTAATATACTGTCCTAAGATATTCTTAGAGTTGTTCATGGTCGGATTTAATTATAAGTACCTGATGGTACATGTTAATCTTGAAACTAGGTGTTAGTTGACTTAATAAGTGTTTGTTTAACAACTAGTTTTCAAAATTAAATGTAAAGACGATTTTGGCATGTTTGTAAGTGATTTTTAAAGATTAAATATCAGGTTTGGACATATTTTAAATTTGATTTTAATTCTGGTCCATGACAATTTAATTAATTTTAAAATCACTTAAAACTATGACTATTTGTGTTTGTTGCATGTTTAATCAACATTGTTTGTTTTGTTTTGATTAAAATAGCAAAAACACATTTAGATCAGATCAGTAAAAAACATTAACTCAATATTTATGACATTATTTAAATTATTAAATGACTCATAAAATTGATTTAAGTGTTTGTGCATTTTTGTGGCATCATATAAGCATTAAACAACTAGTTTCATTGTTGTTTGTTTGTTTTTGTATGAATGCCATGTATGATATATGTTCTTCATGATTTTATTTTTTAATTCATGTTAGAATATATTATATGTATTTTTAATGTTTATGGGCTGTATGACATAAAATTAAAAATGACAAAAATTGGAAATTACACTAGAGTTGATTTATGGCACAAATCTAACTAGTCTGTGTTTTGGGCTTTTAAGAGAACTTATTCAATAAGAGGATTTAGTCCATTAATTAGGCTTTGACCTAGGCCCATCATGGGGTCACCTCTTAAAAGTTCAAGTACACAATTTCCATTAATGGGCTTGGCTAAATTAATTAAAATTGGACTTTGTTTGATCCATGAATGTTATGTATATTTATTTACTTGTTTGGTGTGATGAATGGATATGTATGGTGTATTCATGGGCCTTAGTTTTTGTAATTAAATATGGCCTATGAGCCATTATGTATTATTGTAAAAGTTTCATTTATTTCTTAGAATATAATTTATTTGAAGACTTTGTAAATCAAGACGAAGCCCACCGAAGAGGAGAAGCCCAACTCGAAGATTCTTATGTAATAGTATAGAATCTTAGTTGTAGGTTTTTGGGCCCGTGTTTGTCATGCTTTACTTTATGCAATTATATATATGCATGCTATGAATGGATGACAAAGCGTATGCCATGTAAGCCGTAATAAAATGAATCCCTAAAATAGTAAGTCACAAAGTTGCCTTCCTAATTCAAAACATGTCAAGGCATCGATCATCGATCACGTAGACTAGGAGTCCTAGATGCGCTCGATTATCTTTGTGAGGCATGGGTTGTGAATGTAGGTTGGACATAACATGGAAAGGGATGCCCGGACCTAGGCAACTAATAAATGGGTTTGTGTTATAGAATCTTAAGATGTTAGCCCATTTGATCCAAGAGTCATGTACGGGACATGATTAGAGTTTTCCTACCTAAGTAACTTAACTTGTTAGGTGTACAAGCTCAGCTTGACTAATAAGTTGTTGTGAAAAGTGGATCTTGGCCCACATTAAATCACTAACGCGAATTATTTAAAGGGATATTAATTCGATTTGTGGAATTATAAATAAGACCTTATTTAATCTTACTAAGTTTTATTGTAGATTGAAAATGCCTTCTTCAAATAACAACTTTTCATTGCGATCGGTCCTGGAAAAAGACAAACTGAATGGTACCAATTTCATAGACTAGTCTCGAAACTTAAGAATAGTTCTTAAGCAAGAGAAAAAGTCATATGAAATTTATTTGTATGAGTGTGTGTGTTCAAATAAGATTGATAGAGCAAGGACTTTAGAGAGAGAAAGAAATTAAGTTTTCTTCTTCTCTAAAGGTGGCTCTTCAAAAAGTGATTCCTTTTTTTTTAAACCCTAGATTTAAGATTTTATACCTAAGGAAGAGTTTGAGTTGAATTCCAACTCAAAACTCTTCAAATCTGGAGATAAAATCCCCAAAATTTGGAAGAATCTTATCAAATCAAAAACAGCCTCTTTTAAAAATCCAGAAATGTTGGAAAAGTTAGGTTTTGAGCCAGGGATGGGCATCTTTTAATGAGGGGAGGCTATCCCTTATCACTAATCCAAAATTTCCTAAAATACCCCTCTATTTAGCCTGTGTAGGAGAGAAGGTTCTGCAAACGGGTACCCCTCAAGTGATAGACAGTTTGTTTGCCACCACTGAAGGTCTAAAACTAGGTTTTTATGCATATTTTGTTAAAACAATTGGTAATATTTGAAATTACTTGGAAAATCATTAAAAATCTTCAAGAAAAAGTGAAAAATTCACAATCAAAGCTTTGAGATTCGAACCTTGTTATTGGAAATATGTTATTTCCTCACTACAGGGTAACCTAATTTAGGCTACCTCGAGTCACGATGTCTATACCTTTGTAATAAATTTTAGTAGTTTATTTTGTTTATTACTTTTATTTACCACTTTCCTATGTGTTTGATACATTTATTTATTTTTTCTCCTATGCATCGTGTGTGAAGGGAGATAGTGGACTAATAATAAAAGCTCAATTATAAAAAATACCTAACTAGGGTATAAGTAAGAGTTATGTCCCAAATAACATCTATGTTTAGGCATCAAAGGTTAGATTATCTTTCCTAATATTTTGTTAGGTGGCGACTCTATGATACCTATCTCTTTGGCTTACTTAGATGCCATCGTAGGTTGACCATCAATAATAAAATTGGGTTAAAATCCCTCTTCTATTTTGAAGTGGCCAATTTATGAGTCTTGTTCGATCTTAAACTTTAAAATCGGGCCTCTGAGAGCAAATTTGAACATGAGCGAGGTTCAACGCACATCACAGTGCCGACTTTACTAGGGACTTTAAGAGACCTTGCTCCTAAAGTACTTTGGTTAAATTTTTATAATTGAGTTTTTAATATTAATCCTATCTCTTTTCGAAATTGCATCTCTTGCATTCATCTTAGAGCTTTAAAATTAATTTAGGTATCCCTATTTTAGCTCGGGCACTATCTTGAAGCATGCCCTACACTCACTTACTATAGGGAGTTGTCAAGAAGAACCACTAGCCCAAGTCTAGTACCAATTCGTATATAAAATGGTAATCCATCAGTTGTTATGCTTCTGATGAGTTAAACCTATTGGTAGGGACCATGCTTGGGTAGCCCTAAAGTTTCACCACCGACTATTAGCCCATATAATGACAATAACTACTTCCCTTAAGTTGTATAACCTTAATAACTTTTACTTGCTATGTGGGCTTTTATGTATTGAACAAATTCAAATAAATTAGGTGGGTACTAATCAAAGGCTTCCATGCCTTAATGGGCCCAACACAATTCATTTAAACTATTTGAATACATAATGGCAAAAAACCATACGCCTGTGCTTTCAATTAAAAGAGGTTATGTTGCTGGTTTTTTTGCCATGCACCATCTATGTCCATTGGATTCCCTGCTAACTCATGGGCTAAGCTTACTTAGGAAATAGACCACACAACCTCATATGTGGAAGTAATAAGGTTGGAAGGCTATGTCTTGCATGTATGTGGTTGGAACTGTCGCCTAACACATTCACGCATTCATACAACATGTATATATCATGTTCATGCATGGTCATCATGCATCATTCCTAATGTATGACTTTTATAGCCATTATAGATTGACTTAGGTGCTTAAGAGGGCAAGATAGTTGCCTCATTTGAAGGTCTATGGTTGAGCAATTACAATTAAGATTAGAGTTGGATTCAGAATTTGGGTTTGAGACTAGTCTAGAATTTGGCTTTTGTGAATTCTTTGAGGTTGATTTAGAAACTGCATTAGAAGAAAAGATGGCTAATGAAACATAACAGACAGGATAGGAAACAATAAGATAAGTCTATGATTTTAGGAGGAGAATGTCAGCTTTAAGAGATAGATTAGCTTCCACTTCAGTGCCTCTGGTGCAAAAAATAATTAGATAGAAGACTAAATAAGAGATTTTAGGAATTTCAAAAGAGGATGCTAGCTATAACTGTGGGTTGGTGACTTCTTTAACACCTCATCCTAGAACTTGGCCTGTGGCATCTGTTCATAGGCCAGTAAAGCCAACCCATGTTGGGGATGCTTCAACAATAGGTGTTGCAATGCCTAGAGTCCCACCCATCGAGCAAAGAAAAGAAGGAATGCATGCTCTTAAAAATGATCATATTGAAAATGAAGTAGAAGACGGGTCTCTTATGGTTATAATGAAGAAGAGAGGGCCCAGTGTAGAAGATGTGGCTTTTAAGAAGATGGAAAAGAGAATAAGGGCCATGGCTTGCTTGTTATCAGCTGGTATGGGAATGAACCCTGAAGATAGAGGCTTAGATGGGGATGAGCTATTGCCCTAGAGATTCAAGATGCCTGACCTACCAAAATTTGATGGTACGTTAGACCCCTCTGCCCATGTGAAGCAGTATATATTAGTGATGAAGGGGACTACCTTAACTATGAAATAAAAGGTGGAATATTGTTGCCTTAGTTTGGTAAGCTCGACGATAGACTGGCACCATGAGCTAGATACGAGGACTAAAGAGGATTGGGACTTGCTAACTGAAGCATTTCTGAAGTAGTATGTAATGACTACTCTATACCCTTCTCGGACATTCCTTTTACACATACCACCCTATATGCAATCAATTATAATGTAGTCCATTTGCATAATTATCACATTAATAAATATACCTTTTAATTAAATTATCAAACTAGATCAGATCATATAAAAAGGACTACTTGCTATATTTTACTTTACAACTATTTTACTCTTTACAAATTACTTTACTTAGTACAAAATGAAAATGTACAAAGGAAAAGGCAGAAAGATAACATCTTCATACTTTGACTCTTCCTAGTATTAGCCTGGTTGTTGTAGATCTCGCCTTTGACAGAGAGTTTGAACTTGAGTACCTACACGGATAAAACTTATGCTAAACTAAACAGATTAGTGGGGAATAATCAATATATGAACAACCACTCACAGTGGGCATTTCAAAGCACACAAACATGCAACAACACAAAAATACATTTATTCTCATTGGAGAACTTTATAACCAATAAAAAGGGATAATATACTACTATATTATGTATAATGCAAGTGTAATCATGTGCAACACATCATTATTTAGCAATTTCTTTAACAATTCATCTATTTTCGATGAATGCCTACCTAAGTTCTGTGGGTGTGGATAATGGGTGTTGTGGATACCCATAGGTATCGGTCATATGAATACTTGAAGGTATTAATCTTGTGGACCTAAATGGGGTCAAGAATGGAGTCCCTATGGGGACAAACTATGGACCCAAATAGGGTTAAACTATGATAGCTACATCTATACCCTATAGGCATGCCTCTTTATCCAAAACCAAGTTTTATATACAGGCCTTGATCTATTTTCACATTTTTCCATACCACAAGATTAATTCATTTCAATATACATGTGTAAAATTATAATTATTCATAATGATCATAATATTATAACTTTGATCATACATGCATATTTGAGAATGTACTCGTTAATAGAATATGCATATCATTTCATTAAACACCTTTAATCTTACATATTTATGTGTATAGTCATATATATATATATATATATATATATATATATATATATAGGCTATTCATACATTTCATACCATCTATTGCCCTAAATAATTATGTTCAAAGTATCCTAAGTGTGTTTGGAAGTGTTTGGGTAAGTTTGGTGTCCATTAATGCTTAAAAATCATGTTTAAGCTATAACAAGGGAAGCACACAGTTGAGCCAAATTGGTCTCCACTATGTACAATGGTCTAAATGGGTACAAAGGGGTCCACGTGGGTGAGACTAAATGGTTTCGGCCATGTTCCCCATTCTAGCCTACAAATTCTGCAGATAATTTTCTTGAGTTAGTTTGCACATTAAATTAGACCTAGTAAAAAACAATTTTAGGCCAAGTGTTCTTCTAAAGAATATTTATAGTTTCTAAATCATTAAAAATCACTTCATTTGGCCTTCTAAATCTCAAGATATTCACTAAAGAATGTGGACTGCTCCCAATGGTAGGGTAGCAAACATAGTCAAGGTTTAATCTAAATTTTGCCTATCATAAGGGAAGAACTAGACGTTGATGTCTTCTTATAAAATTTGGGTTATGAGTATAGTTTCTATTCCAACTAAAATTAGTTAATTTGGAGCTCTCAAACTCTAGATGTAGGCAAAAAAGTCGGGATAGGTTTAGTGAACCTAAGGACAGATTTTTGCCAATAAGAGGATCAATCTCATATTTCGGTTCCTATGACAAATCAACCATTATATTCATGTATAATTTCATTAAAATCCCAATTTAACACTTATAATAACTATAATAAGGCAAACACCCACAAAACTTTCAAGAAGTTTCTATACCTTTTTAGTGGTTGTACCTCTTTCAAGCTCCTCCTCCTTCCTTTTCTTTACCTTTGTTAGATTGCCTTTTAGATAGAATGGATTCACATGTTGTTAATGATTCATATAATATTTCTAATTGATTATCAATTTACAAAAATTAAAGAAGAAGAGAAGAAGGAGTTTACCCTAAAATGGTAACCTCTAAATTCTCTCTATTTGAGAAAAAAAATCAAGTTTAGCTTTTTAGGGATTATTTAAGGGTTAATTGAGAGAAAATGGTTGCCTTAGACTTTTTGAAGTGGCTGGCCCCTATCTCCCTTAAATCCCTTGTTTTTCTACTTTTCTTAAGAAGATTCTAGGGAGAATAAGTGCCTTGCTCCCATTGGCTCCTATTTTGACTTTTCTAAAATTACACTTAAATCCTTAAATTTATGTTCTTACCCCTAAAATTTCTCTTTCCCTTTTCAATTGGGTCCTTTGATTAACATCTTTCCCGTAATTAATTACATGTGTGGCATAATTTAAAATGACCATTTTACCCTTCCTCTTGTAAGGTAATTACCTTTACACACACACAGTGATCCTGTTATCATTTAAGAACATCTGTATGTTCTCCTAATGCCTAATTAGGGTCCTCACATAGTATGATTGTAGTACTAGGATGGAGATCACATTAAAAGATTTAAAATTGGTTTAGCAAAAACACGACGAGTCATTCCCCAAGTACTTAACAAGATGGAGGAATCGAATAATGGAAATGAAGAGAAAACCCAAAACTGCTAACTAAATCAAGTTATTCATAAGGAATACAAATCCCTATCTAAGGGATGGTCTGAAGATGAAAGGCCTTAAAGATTGGGAGTCTTTAAAGGATATTGCCATAGAGGCTGACGGTGAGTATTTGGCTAAAAATGCTAGTAACGAAGGTTTTAAAAGGAATTTTGGCGATAATAAGCCTACTGAAGGTAGTGGTGGAGAAAAGAAGAGTGGAAAGATTACCAAAGTGTCTGCCATAAAAAGCCAACCAAACACACTACACCAACCTGGGATAGTTTTTATCATAGATATTGGATCGACTAATGAAAGAAGTTAAGTTACAACCATTACCGTCATTACCTGTAAGGACATATCATAAAGGGTGCTGATACTATGCTTACCATCAACACACGAGGTATCTGACAGATTATTATCATACTTTAAGAAACAAAATCCAAGATCTGATCAATAGCAAATAGATTTCAGATCCTGAAAGAAGCAAAAAGAAGAAGAAAGGAGGGCACAATGCAGTGTTGCCTCCTGTGTTCATGATTAGGTCCATCCTTTCTGTGTGTTATGGTATGAGAGACCTTTATGGGAATAAGTATGTGGTTGTTACTCATTCTATTTCTAAAGAGAGCAAGTGAAGGATAATTAACTAGTGTCTATGATTAATTACTGGGATTCCACCAACGAAAGTGATGAGGAGGAAGTAGCGAAGCCAGTGGATGTTTGGAGTACCAAAAAGGAGAGTGAGGAGGAGTTTGAGAGAGAAAAAAAAGGTAAAGTCTGTCACCACATAGGCAAAAGCTAGTTAAAGCTTTATGTGAGTCCATAGTTGTCATTACTATTTCACCATTGGAGCTATTAGAATTAGTGAAAAGGGAAACTCAAGAAAGTGTCGTGTATTCAGATGTAAACCTACCAACCGAGGCTAGGAACCATAATCACTCTCTCTACATTAAGGCCCAAGTGAATGGCAAACATACCGCTTACACAATAGGCCTTCAATCAATGTGTGCCCTTTGGTGGCTATTCTTACATTTGGGCCGAATAAGAAAATGCTAAGTAAGCCTGATCTGACCATTTCTACCTATAACAATTCAAAAAGACAAGCTGTGGGTACATGTAAAGCTGTAGTGAAGATTGGGCTAGTGAAAATCGAAGCTAAGTTTGTTATGCTACCTATTCCTACTAATTTTTCTATGCTCTTAGGGAGGCTATAATTCCATAAGCTGGGAGGGGTGCACTCCACTTTGCATCAAATGATTAAGATCCCTTATAATGATCAGGTGGTTAAAGGAGAATTAGGTATCAGTGTTAGAGATTGCCAAGGAGCCTTTTATTATGTTCCATATGTCCATGATTAGTGATAAGGATAGGGATGGTTTAATTGATAATGCCTAAGTGATTAATATGTTAAAAAAGATGCATTTCTTGCTTGTAGCTGGATTGTAAAAGGAGTCTCAAGGACTTCAAACTACAGTCACTACTAGGGGGTAGAAAAACTAGAAAGGTTTAGGCTATAAGAGGTTTGAGAAGAGAAAAGGTAAAGAAGTGATGGCCAAAGTTCCTCACATTTTCAAGAAATATTTGGCAGCCTTAGTAGTTTGCAACTATTATGGGAAGGATAAACCTTAATTTGTAAAGGACAAGATTTTGCTTGGGTTTGAACTGTTCAATGAGGTATTTGACTGGAAAATGGTATTATCAAACCAGTAAAGGGCTTTTGGGATGAGGAAATCCTGCTGCACCATTCAACTTGGGACCATTAAGTGCATTAAGAAGTTGCCATTGATGATCTAATTATTGCCTATGTAAACACCCGATCCTGAGGTAGCCTAAATTGGAGTTACTTGATAATGAGAAAATTTTCATATTTCAAACAAAAGGCACAAACTCTAAGTTCTATTCATGATTTTCAAAAGTTTTTCAAATGTTTTTGTAAGTCTTAATTTTTTAACTATAGGGTATAAGAAAAGAGTTTGATAAATATTGGTGTTTAGCCTTTTTTGTGATAGACGGCTGTCTGTCATTGATAGGCTCCCACCTATTGCTGTCTTCTGCCTGGCCATCTCCTGGTAGATGGTGTTTGTGCTGTTTGTGGTTATTTCCATAGATGCTTGTCTAAGGGATTGTTTGCTAGCAATATGTACGTTTTCAACAACATTTAAAACTTGATAAAATTGGAATCTTAAAAGATAGATTTGAAGGGATTTCAAAGGGATTTGAAGGCAATTTAAAGGGACTTCCATTTTTGAAATAATTTGAAAAATATTCTTTGATTTAAATACCAAAAACCTTAGATTTAGAGAGGGGTAAAACACTTTTGAAAAAGGCGGCCATTGTTCTTGAGATATGATTCCTAGTTTCTGTTCCTAAGAATGTGAGAGGCCTTTACACAAATTTCTCAAAGAACACACAAATACAAATAAGGTTTTAAATGTGAAAATCATTCGAATTGGGAACAAGGGGTGACTTTTTTGAAGAAGTAAACTTTATTGCTGTTCCTAAGGATCCAAGCATTGGCACATCTTTTCTCCCCACACAAACACACAAAAAGCATATTTAATCTTTACAAACTTGAAGATTATTAGATTAGAGCTTGGAGAATGCTTTTAAAGTTATAGAAAGGTATTCCTTTTGAGGGTACTATTATGGATTACTTTTATTCTCTTTCTCTATCTAAGATTTATATCTTGAATATGTGGTTTATTTAATTTGAGTTTTAATGTTTATGCCATGATCTTGTTTTAGTTAATTTATTGATTTTGATTCTGTATGTTTCATGATGCCATGAATGTAATCTTATAAGTAATAACAAGTTATAGTAATATGAGTTAGGTTTCTTTATTCTTGATTAATGCATAGCCGATATCATATTTAAATTATTTTTTCTATGTTTAAATAATTGTTTGGATTATTTTAAATGCTTTTTTGATGTTCTAGGATCGATTTGCATGTTTTAGGATGTAAAAATATGCATGTTTAGGTTTTAAGATAGATTTTTGTTGTTTTTTGTGCATGCTTGCATCTTTCTATTTGTGTATCATGTGACAGATAGGAAAAAGGTCTCATTGATGCTTGTTTGTTAGAACAACAGATGGGATGTAGTGGGATCTTCTTTTCATCTCGTTAGCTTTGTTTTCCTAGCCATCTATCATGCATGTTTGGCTATTTATGGTATGATGTCTAACTTTCTATTCATGTTTTGGCTTCATTTCTCACATTAGGTTGACTTGCATGCTCAATTACATTTTAGATGTCATTTGGATCATGTTTCATGCATTTTAATATTATGTTTCTTTAATTTCTTTTAGTCTAGACTGTATATTTTTATATTTATTAGTTTATTATTTAATTCCATATCAATCACATTACTAACCTTTTATTTCCTATTGTAGTTTGAGCACTTAACATTTATTTGCATTGGGACTCTTGGAGACCCTTGGAGGGCTGTGCCATTGCTAGATCTCCACCCTTGCATGTTCATACATTAATTTATCTTTATTTACTTATTTAGAGTTTTAATTTCTTTTTGTTATTTATTTGGATGTATTATTTTTGGGTTTGTAATGGCTTAGTAATAAAATGGGTTTTTGCATGATAATATAAAAATTAAGTTAAAACTATTTCTACTAATTAACTGAATCTTTCTAATAAAATGGATCAATGTCTAAGTTTTCAACCAAAAGTCGCATGTTAAAATAAAAACCCTTTTGTAAATATGCATGAAGGAACCAATATTCCCAACCTAAATAAATGCCCCAACTTATGTATGACTTTTATGTTATGATTGGACAATTTACTTATGTAAAAATTTAAGTAGTTTATTTTATTTATTTATTTCTTTTATTTATTGCTTTCCTATATGGATGAATTGTTTATTTATTTTTGCCTAATGCATCATGCAAAAAGGGAGGTAGTGGACGAATACTAAAAACTCAATTATAAAAAATACCTAACTAGGGTATAAATAAGAGTGATGTCCTGAATACCATCTCTGTTTTGGCATCAAAGGTTAAATTCATTTCCTAATGTTCTTTTAGGTGGTTACTTCATAATACCTACCTCTTGAGCCCACTTAGACACTATCATAGTTGACCATTAATAATAGAATTGGGCCGAAATCCCTTTTTATTATGAAGTGGCCAAACTATGAACTTTATGAGCCTTGTTTGGTTTAGAACCCTAAAAGTTAGCCTCTGAGTGAAAATCAAAATCAAATGGGGTTTGCTTGTATCACAGTGGTGACTCCACTGGGGAAGTAAGAGCACCTTGCTCCTAAAGTGTCTCAGTTAAGTTCTTATAATTGAGTTTTTAATATTAATCCTATCTCCTTTTGAAATTGCATTTCGTAATTCATCTTAGAGTCTTAGATTAAGTTAGCATCCTTATTTTAGCCCCGGTACTATCCTGAAGTATGCCTTACGTTCACTCAATGTAAGGATGGCCTAAGTCTAGTACTAATTGGTATATAAAATGGTGACCCATTGGTCATTGTGCTCATAATAAGCTAGACCTATTGGCAAGAATCATGCTTGGCTAGCCCTAAAGTTTCACCACCTGACTATAAGCCCATGTATTAAGAATAGCTACTTCCCCTAGGTTATATGATAGTAATCATTTTGCTTGCTATGTGGGGCATCATAAATTGAACAAATTCAAACAAATTAGGTGGTACTCATCAAAGGCTTCCATGTCCAGTAGGCCTAAATCGATCTATTTGAATTATTTAAATATATAATGGCCAAAACCCATATGCTTGTTATAGACACCAGGTCTTGAGGCAGCCTATATTGGAGTTACCCAATGATGAGGAAATTTTCATATTTCGAGTGAAAGTGCAAACTTTGAGTTTTGTCCGTGATTTTCACAAATTTTCTAAAAATGTTTTTTTTGTGATTTTAACCTTGCATTTCTAAGGCTTAAAAGAGTTTTCAAATTTCTTCAAGATTAGGGCTTTTCTTATGATAGACGGCTATCTGTGATTGACAGATGTTAGAACAACAGATGGGATGTAGTGGGATCTTCTTTTCATCTCGTTAGCTTTGTTTTCCTAGCCATCTATCATGCATGTTTGGCTATTTATGGTATGATGTCTAACTTTCTATTCATGTTTTGGCTTCATTTCTCACATTAGGTTGACTTGCATGCTCAATTACATTTTAGATGTCATTTGGATCATGTTTCATGCATTTTAATATTATGTTTCTTTAATTTCTTTTAGTCTAGACTGTATATTTTTATATTTATTAGTTTATTATTTAATTCCATATCAATCACATTACTAACCTTTTATTTCCTATTGTAGTTTGAGCACTTAACATTTATTTGCATTGGGACTCTTGGAGACCCTTGGAGGGCTGTGCCATTGCTAGATCTCCACCCTTGCATGTTCATACATTAATTTATCTTTATTTACTTATTTAGAGTTTTAATTTCTTTTTGTTATTTATTTGGATGTATTATTTTTGGGTTTGTAATGGCTTAGTAATAAAATGGGTTTTTGCATGATAATATAAAAATTAAGTTAAAACTATTTCTACTAATTAACTGAATCTTTCTAATAAAATGGATCAATGTCTAAGTTTTCAACCAAAAGTCGCATGTTAAAATAAAAACCCTTTTGTAAATATGCATGAAGGAACCAATATTCCCAACCTAAATAAATGCCCCAACTTATGTATGACTTTTATGTTATGATTGGACAATTTACTTATGTAAAAATTTAAGTAGTTTATTTTATTTATTTATTTCTTTTATTTATTGCTTTCCTATATGGATGAATTGTTTATTTATTTTCGCCTAATGCATCATGCAAAAAGGGAGGTAGTGGACGAATACTAAAAACTCAATTATAAAAAATACCTAACTAGGGTATAAATAAGAGTGATGTCCTGAATACCATCTCTGTTTTGGCATCAAAGGTTAAATTCATTTCCTAATGTTCTTTTAGGTGGTTACTTCATAATACCTACCTCTTGAGCCCACTTAGACACTATCATAGTTGACCATTAATAATAGAATTGGGCCGAAATCCCTTTTTATTATGAAGTGGCCAAACTATGAACTTTATGAGCCTTGTTTGGTTTAGGACCCTAAAAGTTAGCCTCTGAGTGAAAATCAAAATCAAATGGGGTTTGCTTGTATCACAGTGGTGACTCCACTGGGGAAGTAAGAGCACCTTGCTCCTAAAGTGTCTCAGTTAAGTTCTTATAATTGAGTTTTTAATATTAATCCTATCTCCTTTTGAAATTGCATTTCGTAATTCATCTTAGAGTCTTAGATTAAGTTAGCATCCTTATTTTAGCCCCGGTACTATCCTGAAGTATGCCTTACGTTCACTCAATGTAAGGATGGCCTAAGTCTAGTACTAATTGGTATATAAAATGGTGACCCATTGGTCATTGTGCTCATAATAAGCTAGACCTATTGGCAAGAATCATGCTTGGCTAGCCCTAAAGTTTCACCACCTGACTATAAGCCCATGTATTAAGAATAGCTACTTCCCCTAGGTTATATGATAGTAATCCTTTTGCTTGCTATGTGGGGCATCATAAATTGAACAAATTCAAACAAATTAGGTGGTACTCATCAAAGGCTTCCATGTCCAGTAGGCCTAAATCGATCTATTTGAATTATTTAAATATATAATGGCCAAAACCCATATGCTTGTTATAGACACCAGGTCTTGAGGCAGCCTATATTGGAGTTACCCAATGATGAGGAAATTTTCATATTTCGAGTGAAAGTGCAAACTTTGAGTTTTGTCCGTGATTTTCACAAATTTTCTAAAAATGTTTTTTTTTGTGATTTTAACCTTGCATTTCTAAGGCTTAAAAGAGTTTTCAAATTTCTTCAAGATTAGGGCTTTTCTTATGATAGACGGCTATCTGTGATTGACAGATGTCCGTCTGTAACCTTTTGAGGGCTGGCCATCCTCTAGTAGATGGCTTATTTTGGCTGTCTATAGACACATCCATAGACTCTTATCTCTCAACCACAAATGCCCATTTGTGGGGTTTTTTCTAGATTTTTCCATGTTTTCCCATCAGTTTTAAACAAAATCAAATCAATTTTAAAGGGAATATATTTCAAACAAATTTTAGTTGATTTAAAGGCTGATTTTAAGGAGTTAGAATTGGAAGCAACTTCCAACTCTTTCCTCGGTATTTAAACTAAAAAGCCTAGTTTTCAAAAGGGGAAAAACATTGAGAAAGGGTAGGAGCCACATTCTTGAGATGGGAGAATTGATTCTTGCTCCCAAAAACACAATAACCTCTGCACACATCTTTCCTATCGAATCACACAAGTACATTCTGATTTTAAATAAGAAGATCATCAGATTAGGACTTAGAGAGCGTGGTTTAGAGTTATAAAATAAAAAACTATTCCTCCTAAGGGTAACATTCTTTTCCTTTTAGATTCATGTCAATAGAATAAATATTTTTAATTTATGTATTTATTTATGCCATGACTAGTTATCTTTAATTTATTTTTATTGCCTCTATGTTTGTCTTGATGCCAACATACTCTGTGTATAATAATATATTAGAATTGCATGATTTAGATTTTATTCCTCCATTAATGTGTGTTTAGTCCTTGGTTTAAATTCTATTCTTATATGTTATTTGCTATTTTAGTGGGATTTAAATATATTTTGATTCCTTAGAATGATTTCTAGCATGTTTTAGAGGTAGAAATACTTATGTTTAGATTTTAATTAATTTTCTTTGAGTTTTTTGTATTTTTGCCCTTTCTGGTTTGTTCATCACGTGACATATTAGAAAAAGGCTTCATTAATGCTTGTCTGTCATAGCAACAGATGGGACATAATGAAGTCTTCTCTCCATCTATCGTGCCCTTCTCCCTTGCCCATCTATCTTTGCATGTGGTTGTTCATGGCCTTGTTTCCATCCTCTTTCATGTCCTTTTATGCATGTTTTCATATTTAATTTGTTTACGTGATTAATTATATTTTTAAGCACCATTTTAATCTTGTTTTAAGCATTTTAAAAATTCTGTATGTTTGTTATTCTTAATATAGAATTATTTTATTTATTATTTATCTTCTTTTGTTACATTACTAACTCTTTACTTTCTTTTATATTTTGAGCATTTAATTGTTATTTGCTTTGGGGATCTTTGGAGCTTGAGAATTTAGGACATCTAAAAGGGCTTTCATGGACAATCTTTTTTACTTTGTTTATTTCAATTTATTTTATTGATTCTTGTTATTATTTATTTGAACTTATTTTAGGGATGTAATAATTTAGTAATAAAATGGTTTTGCACATTCACATAAAAATCACTTAAAACCATTTCTACTAATTAACTTGGTTTCCCTAATAAAATGGACAAATATACAAGTTTTCTCCCCAAAACCTCATTTAAAGTGAAGGGTCTTTGTTTTATCAAATTGGGATTACTCATCCCGTGTTTTCTAAAATCTATAAGGACTCCTCACATCATTTTGAAATTATACATGAGGGATTCAATGTTTCTGACCTAAATAATTCTCTATTTTATGTATGCCTATTTATTTATTCTTTTCTTCTTGGGATGATTTACCTTTGTAATAATTAGGTAGGATTTATTACGTTTATTTATCGTTTTCTTGTATGCTTGAAATGTTTGTTTAATTTAATGTAATGCATCGTGTGAGAAGGAAGATACTAGATCAATGGTAAAAACCTACTTATAAGAAAACACCTAACTGAGATGCCAAGTAAGAGTAATGTCCCAAACACCGATATATATTTGGGCATCAAAAGGTTGAGATTATTTTCACAATTTTCTGTTAGGTAGCAACTCTATGATATCTACCTCTTAAGCCCACATTGGATGCCTTCATAGGTTGACCATCAACAATAATTTGGGGATTAAACCCATTTCATTGTGAAGTGGCCAATTTGTGAGTTATAGTGAGTCTCATCTAGTCTTAAACCCTAAAAACGGGCCTTTGAGAACCTAATCAGACATTAAGCAAGCTTCGACGTGCGTCACACCTATGTTTTTAATTAAGAGAGGTTATGCTGTTAATTTTTTGCCATGCACCATATACGTCTATTGGGTCTTTAGTTAACCTATGGGTTAAGCCCACCTAGGAAAGAGATTGTACTACCTCTTATGTGGGAGTAATAAGGTTGGAAAGCTATTCCTATGCTTGTATGTGGCTATGATTGATACTTAACACACTCATACATCATGCATTATATGTATGTCATGCATCATTGTAATGAGTGAATCACACATCATATGTATCCCTAACATGTATCATGCATCATAGGTATGTCATGCACCATATGACACCTATACCATACATCATGTGTATGCCTAACACCTTTATGCATTCATACATCATATCGTGTACATGAATTTTCATCATACATCATCCTACTAATTAACTTGTGCAACCATCATAGACTATTCATCCAAGTGGTTTGGAGGCAGTTCTGAGCTTGTAATAAATTCTAAAATGGTCGAGGAAACACCATAAGGGCAACGTGATGAGCTAGATAGAAGGCTAGATCGAAGGTTCTAAGAGTTTGAAAAGAGGATGCTGGCTTTGATAGGGGGATTACTTGCTCTATCCATTAGGCCTCAACCAAGATAAATAGAGATGAACACTATTGAGGGCACCCTTTTTGATAGGAGCTAAACAAAGAAAGAACAATCTACCTGCTTCTGAAGAGGATTCATAAAAGGTGAGGAGGAAGATGAGCCAGTAGTGATATAAGACAAAGGTCCTATGGTTGAAGATTCTTCCTTCAAAAAGTTAGAGGAGATAGAAGTGATGGCAAGCCTATTATGGACTCATAAGGGGATGGACCTAGAAAATTGAGACTTAGATAGGGAAGAGCTACTGCCCTAAAAATTTGAGATGCCTAAATTGCCTAAATTTAAGGGTACATCAGGCCCTTCATCACATATAAAGTAATAAACTCTTGTGATAAAGGGAACCATGCTGACAAAGAAGCAAAAGGTAGAGTATTTCTACCTTAGCTTAGTGGGGGTAGCCATTAATTGGTACCATGGGCTAGTTCGCTAAAACAAAGAAGATTGGCATCTCCTAATAAAAGAGTTCATAAAATAATATGACCACAACACCCGTATGGAGGTTACATTAGAAGATCTAGAACTTCTTCAGCAAAAACATGGTGAGTCCTTCCATGACTATTTGACTTGATCAAGAAATTAAATTATAGAGATTAAGAAAAAGCTTGACACTGCTGATCGAATAGGATTGTTCATCAGGAATGCTAGCCTATAAGGGATGGCCTAAAGATGAAAGGGCTAAAAGATTGGGAATCTTTAAAAAACATAGCCATTAAAGATAAAAGAGAGTACCTAGTAAGGAAGGCAAATAGTCAAAACCATAGGGGGTCACAATGGCAATGGTACCTAAGGAGTAGGAGTAGCATCAATAGCTATAGTAGCTTAGAGGTAATATTCTAATCTGGGTAAGAGTCTCTCCCAAGTCTTTAAGTGGCTAGTTAAAGATGGAAAGCTACAGCCCCTACCATATAAGCCTGTTAAAGATCATAGCTAGACAGGTCACAAGTCAGATCAATTCTATACTTCCCACCAACATGCCAGCCAGCTGATGGATGATTACTAAATTCTTAGGTATAAGATCTAGGATCTCATTGATAGCAAGCAGATCTTGGATCCTGAAGAAAGGCATAGAGGTTATAATGCCGTTTGAGCAACCATAGGGGCATCATAGGACCTAAATATTTTCTTTATACTTTAATAAATGTCTTTAGGCAATGAACTTTTCTTTATATATTTTTAATTACATGGGTCTTCTTTATGCTTGCAATATCTTATTTATTTGCACCATACGTGGTAATAATTATAGTATCTCTAAGACAATAATTCAATGAATACAAGCTTTCATTTAACCTTGAGAAAAAAAAACATCTTGAATGCATCCATTATGACTCTTGAAGAGGGGATTGAGATGAGAATGAATAAAAGTGAACAAAGATAAAGAAAAAAGAGTCTTGTTTAGACCAAAAGTGGCACCGAGGATTAACAAAGGACCACTACTTTAGTTTGTTGAAATAACGAGCTTATCAAATCCCAAAAGGCATACACACTAAAAGAGGCATAGTCCAAAAGGTTGTTTTAACTTCCAATGATGAGGGAAGGAATTATGCTGTAGTGTCTAAAAGATAAGTTCTCTAGTATGTATGGACAAAAGGGTGTTCTAACATTTTTGGAATCCCAAAAGAACTTCCCTTTTATAAGATAGTGAATAGTTTCTAATGTTGTTTCTTCATGTTAAACTCTAGGGAAACTCTTAAAGGCTACTTTGGGAAAGGGAATTGTTTGCAGCGGCTCAATGAAATATGCTATTCCTCTCTTTACTTTGTCAGTTGAAGTAATCACAGAGCAGCTTCATAGGGTTGGATTTTCTTGATGGGGAAATGAGAGGGTTTATAATGGGAATACTGGTGAAATGGTTCATTTTCTCATGTATCCAACTCTTACCAATGATTGATCTATATGGCTAAAGAAAAAGTGAAATTTTGCAACATTGGGCCTATCCACCCACTTACAAGATAGCCAGTTGTAGAAAAAAAGCAATTTGGTGGCATTAAGTCTGGCGAGATAGAGTGTGATTGCCTCGTAGCTCAAAGTGTATCTACAAATCAGTATAAGTGCCTTTTAACTCTTAGAGACTCCTCTAAAATGCATATTTTCTAGAAATGCTAGAACATTACAAACATGATTCAATGAGTAGTTCCTTGTCATAAAATAATTAGGGGTTTTTATTGTTGCATTTTCAAGTCTGTGGATGACATAGTGCAACCCAATGCACCTCATGGTACCAAACTATTGTGCCAACAAATTAAAGAAAGTCCTAAAGTAAAGATGTAAAAAAAACCTCATAGGTCAAAAATTGTAAAGGCGGCCTTGCTAAAATTGGGCACCCTGCTAGGGCAAAAATTGAAAAAGGCACTCTAGGCAAAAATTCAAGGTTGAAAGAAAATATTCAGTCAAGAGAACTTGAGAGGGTTGATTGATAATAGGATTTAGATGCACACAAGATGTTCTCTTCAAGATTAAATAAAACCTATGTTTTTGCATTACATATTTGGTTTTTCTTATTATTGTTTACATGAGATGCATTAAGAACACATACACAAGTATGATCGTCTGACTCACCAATCAAGAAAAACTCATGGCATATACAAGGGCACATACCAAAGTTGTGTTAAAAAGGAGGAGAGAGAAAAAAGAAAAGATCGTTAAGGATGAAAACTGTAACTGGCTCCCTAACAAAAGTTAGGCTAAAGGATAGGGTGAAAACCTAGAAATAGATAATCTTTCCAACAAAAAAAGAAAATAAAAGCCGTTGCACTGGGTTGGGTCCATTCTAGGCAAAAATAAGGCACAATGTTATGTGAAAGTCCGTAACGGGGCATATCTCCCACTAAGAAAAGCTAGTTTGAAAACCCATAAGCGGTGCACTGCCTTCATATAATGACTACAGGTGTCTAGAGTAATAAGGGGTTCTAGCACATGTCATAGTGCCAACACTCTTCCAGACTTCCCTAAGTGTTATCAATGTGTAGAAATCATACAAAGCAGACAACCTCTAAAAGAGCACCTACGAGGAAGCAATAGTTGAGCCATGCCCTAAACAAGCCCCCAAATCGCTTAGAGTGTAGTCTATGCATTTTTACATACACTTACATATATTGTTCATTACATGCATGCCTTATAGAGGCCTGCATCACAAACAATATGTATACAAGTGCACATAATTCATGTATATAGTTTCACACACATACACAATGTTTTGTGTATATATGTTGCTACACAAGAAAGAAAAGAAGTGTACCTTTGTATGGAGGCATCAAATGCTATTTTTACTGGAGTTAATGATAAGTAAGCTATAAAGTACACTCATTGTGAACTCAATAGGAGTTAATGAGAAGCAAACTATGATTACACTCATTGTGAACTCAATAGGGATGAATAGGAAGCAAGCTATAAAGTACACTAATTATGAACACAACATGGGTGGATAATTTATGTTGTTTAATATGTTTAGAATGGCATGATAAGGTCTTTGCACTCTTTCATTGATGCATGAGAATAACATGATTTAATTCTTGTGATTGTATGTTTTTGTTGTTTTGGTATGATTTAGATTGTGTATTATTATTTTTTCGTAGATTTGGCATGTCTTAGGGCATTAAAATTGTCTGTTTAGGAGCTTAACTTAAATTTTCTTATTTTTTGGCTTGAGTTGCTATTTATTGTCTATTCTTTGAGCAACAGATGGGAAGAAGGCTTGGTAGATGGTCATCGATCATAACAACCAATAAAACATCTCAGCACTTTCTCCTCGTCCCGTCTCTCTCTCCTTTGGGTCGTCTGTCTTACTTAAGGGCGTCTGTGGCTTCTTTTTTAGGCTTTTTAGCATATTTTAATGTATTTTGTATTTTTAATTTATTTTGCATGTGTTTGGATTTATTTTAATTCTTTTTTCACTTATGTTCAGCATGTTTATTATTATGTGATTACTTTTTTTATATAATTTTGTTCGTTTTTTTAATCTTTTCACTTAATTATCTAATTCTTTTTATTTACATTCTAATTGCTTTTTTTCTTTGTATTATGCTAGGACCCATCATTTTATGCATTTGAGGGTGTTTTTTTAGAGATTATTTGGCATTGGAGAGGCTAGGCTTTTAATGGTTCTTATTCTTCTTTTTCTCTTACCGTTTTAATGCATATAATTTTATGGCTTTATTTTATTATGTTTGTGGTTGGAATATTTATTTGTTTTTTGTACTTTAATTTTATTCAATTTTGGATGTATTTCATTTTTAGGAATGTATTAGGTAGTAAATTTTTTTAGCATGTTAGTTAATTAAAAAGTCATTTAAAATGTTTTGTATTTAATTAATTGGTTTTCTTTAATAAAATAGACCAATGTCCAATTTTTAATGCAAATTCATACAATATAATAAAATCCTTTTTGTAAGTACGAATGAGGGAACCAATGTTCCCAAAATAAACGACCAGATTTATGTATGTATTTTTATTTTTAGTTTGGACGATTTAATTCTATAATTATTTAAGTAGGATTATTTTGTTTATTTAATGCTTTTAAATACCGCTTTCCTTGATTGGTTGATGTGTTTATTTAATTTATTGTACTGCATTGTGTGAGAGGGAAGATAGTGGAATAATACTAAAAATTTAATTATAAAATACACTTAATCGGGATGCCAAGTAAGACTGATGTTTTGAACACCGATCTCTGTTTGGGCATAAAAAGGTTGAGATTTATTTTTCAACATTCTTTTGGGTGGTGACTCTATAAAACCTACATTTTGAGCTCGCATTGGATGCCTTTATGGGTTGACCATCAATAATAATTAGGCCTAAACCCTTTCTTATTGTGAAGTGGTCAATTTGTGAGTCTTAGCGAGCTTCTTCCAATTTTAAATCCTAAAAGCGGGCCTTTAAGATTCAAACTGGACATGAGCAAGCTCTGGCACGCGTCACAGTGGTGACTTGACTGGGGTCTAAAAGACCTTGCATCTAAAAACTTCTCGATTAAGTTACTTATAATTAGGTTTTTATTATTAATCCAATCTCCTTTCAAAATTGCATTTCTTGCATTCATATTAGAGTCTTAGAATTAAGTTAGGCATCTTTATTTAATCCTTGGTGCTATTCTAAAGTTTACCCTACACTCACTCACTGTAAGGACATGTCAAGGAGACCCACTAGCCCAAGTCTAATATCAATTGGTATATAAAATGGTGACTTATTGATCGTTACGCTTGTGATGAGCTAGACCTATTAGCAGGGACCATGTTTGGGTAGCTCTAAAGTTTTATCACTCGAATACAACCCATGTAATGACAATAGCTACTTCCCCTAGGTTTTATAACCATAATAACTCTTGCTTGCTATGTGGGCCTTTATGTATTTAACAAATTCAAATAAATTATAAGGGTACTAATCAAAGGCTGCCATGCTTCAATGGGCCTAACCCGATTTATTTGAATTATTTAAATACATGATGGCCAAAACCCATATGTTTATGCTTTCAATTAAGAGATGTTATGCTATTGGTTTCGCATCGTGCACCATACACATCTATTGGGTTCCTCGTTGACCTATGTACTAAGCCCACTCAGGAAAGAGATTACACAACCTTCTGCATGGCAGTGATAAGGTTGGAAGGCTTTGTCTTTCTTGTATGTGGTTGTGATTGATGTCTAACAAACACATTCATTGCATCCATGCATCATGTATGTACCATCTTATGACATTATGACCATTCATCATCCCTCATGCTTAAATTTTACAGCCATCTTAGATTCATTTAGGTGGTCCAGATGATCAAACAATCATATTGTTCGAGGATCCATGCTTGAGGTACCAAAGTTGAGATCAGAGTCAAGTTTAGAATTAGGGTTTGAGCTAAGTTCTGAGTTAGGTTCAAATGAGTTTTCAGAAAGTAGTTAAGAGACTGCATCAAAAATAGATGATGAGATATTAAAAAATGAGACTAGGAGAGTTATTGATGAGACGACAAGGATCATGCCTTTAAGGGAAAGGCTAGTTACTTCTACTTCTAGGCCTATAATGGCATAAGACGAAATATACAGAAGTATGGATAAGAGTTTTACAAAATTTGAGGAGAGGATTGTAACGCCTGCTTTTATTACCATTTTATATACTTATTATTCTATTTAAATTGCTTGTACAAAATACACATATACACAACATTTAATACATATAATATACTTCAAATACAATTACAATTTAGTTTGTTACATATATTTCAAATCTTTTATACATTGTACATTTACAATAATGTAATACATTATAAGAATTATTCCTTCACTCGCTACCCTTCTAGTGGCCTGCAAATGCTGACTCTAGCAAAAGTACTTTCTCACCTTTAAGTACCTACACGGGAAAACACCCGTGCTGAGCAATGGCTCAGTGGGGAGTAAAGAGTACACTTGACTTTTTATTGAAGTCACAAATATAATCAATATAACATGCCAATACATGTAACATAATAACGTGTCACTCTTATTTAATACATACATTAATCACACTCAGTAGCAATTATACGCTCAATAACAATCATAGTACAATTTTTCACTCACATTTCATTATGTAATGAAGAGCACTAACATAATCATGAGGTACTGTAACACTTAAACTATTGGTCACTTCTTATTATTTATAAATCAAATCACTTTCATTGCCTGAATTCTCATAAAGGTGGATACGGGTACAAACACTAGATATTGCACTAGAGACATAAAGTCTTGGTTCACTAGATACCAAAAGGTATCAAACACTACACTAGGCACATTTTGGTGACAACACTAGCAGTTGTGATCACTATCCCCTTTATAGGCATGCCTATCTATCCACTACTATGTGAAATTCAGGCTTTCAAATAATCTTTAATCATTCAAAGTTATAACACTTAATTCAATTAGATTCATAGAGATCATATATCAAATAGAACATGCAACAAAATCACTAAATAATTCATATTCACTTAAACTTTAAATACACTTAACATTAACATTAATAATATAAGTATTATTTGTCATGTAATTAGTAACATTATACTTACCATTTATCATGTTCACTCATATTCATTTACTGTACAAATTCTTTTGCACTAAGACTTAGTATTTTGTTTCATTAATTCATTATGTTTTACACCTTTTTCATAACACATACTACTCTTGCTTTGCACTTAAAACACTCTAAAAACATTTAGGAAGGCTTAAACAAACTTTAATAACAATTTGAGACTTTAAAATCAAGTTCAAGAAAAATAGGGCAGGGTCACAGTTACTATCAAAATCATAGTAACCGTGGCTTAAACATGAAATAGGGGTCACGGTTACTACCAAAATCATGGTAACCGTGACCTAGGTCACTCTTCTGGCTCTAGACTATATCATACTACCTTACGATCATTACCAAATGAGTAATAATCGTAGTTCATACTTTTTAAAGGGGTCATGATTACTATGAAAAAACTTAGTAATCGTGAGGTAGGTCTTCTTTAGGGTCTGGAATGAAAACTTGGGCACCTCACGGTTACTACCAAAAACCTAGTAATCATGAGACCCAAACCACTTAAAGATAGATTTTTAGGCTCCACTTCTATGACATTTGTGACATATAAAATGTCATTTTCAGTGAAAGTGGTCTTCTAAAAAGTTGTTGTACTATGTCTCTAGTTTCTAAAACATCAAAAATCACATAATTCTGACTTTTTAATCAAAACATTACAAACTGTTCCTAGGTTACAGACAGCTGAGATTGTCCACTTCATTCTCATTTTCGGACACCCTATAGATAGATTTAGATTCTGATTTCTTCTACAAAGTTGTAGATCTACATCTTAACTTTCATATCCAACTAGATTAACATAAATCAGATATCTACAAAAATAGTTATGTACTTTACAAAGAAACTAGTTCAAGTGTACCTTGAACACATACAACAATTTATTCACTCAAACATAAACTATAGATCATATAAAACACATACAATAATTTATTTCAACTATAAACACATAGAACAATAATATAACTCCCATACCTCTATTAAGCTTTAACTTTTTCTTTATTCCTTCTTAACTTCTTTTCTTTACTCTTGCTCTATCTTTCTCTTCCTCCTCCATAAGATCACTCACATATAAACACCCATACAAATCATCAAATTCCCATCATAATAACTCATAGAAGAAGAAGAGAACAAGAGAAACAATTATTACCTTTACTTATCTAACCACTAACTTCTCTCTCTTCTTCTATCTCTACTTGAAATTAAGGATTGTTCCATGGTTGGTTAGCTTTCTTAAGGAGAAAGATGGCTAAAAAATGATGTCCCTCAAGTGTGATGGCTGGCCAACTTCAATTAAAAACCAAATTTTTGCTTCCTTCTCTTTATTCTTATCTCTTCTCCCTTTCTCTAGAATAGCACATGTCCACTTTCTCATTGGGACACTTGCCAAAATATGCAAAATTTACATTTTGCTCCCTTATCTCCCCCAATTCTCACATTTGACATAAAGATAATTTAAAATTTCCAATCAAGCCCCACTACCTTTCTAACAATGCATATGTGCCCTTAAATTGACAATTTTATAAATTTGCCCTTAACATTTACATTGATTTCGCTCACATCCCTAACACATTTACAATTAAGTACCGATATATCCTTTGGGACATTACAATTCTCTTCCCCTTAAAGAATTTCATCCTCAAAATTCTCCTCGTACCACCTGTCAAATCTCATCACTTATATTCCAATAGTTCTATCTTAATCAAACTCTATTTAATACTATTCTCTCTCTATTTGTCTTATTCCTTACTTTATCATGCTTATATTCAATCTAACTTCATCTCTTTATAACTATACTATTCTCTAACTATCATATCATCACTGTACTCAATGTATATCCTATTAGTTTTCCTTCCAGTTGGGGCCTTTGCATGTAATTTGATGCTTTTCATGACTTTGAAAATAATGTTGATGCAATGGGGTGTAAGAATGATAGGATGTAAATGCATGCTTTCAAGTATCATGTATGCTTGCCCCATCCCACCCCATCCCATGCTATAACATGTATAATCAATTGATGGAATATGACATGGTATGAATGTGATGATAGCACAGCGGAAAAATAAAAATTTTTATCATACATGCCATACAATTCCATGACAAGAATCGAAACATGCAATTTTAGAGTTTTAAACTTACAACTTTAGATGCCTTTAAAACTTGATTTTGATGATGACCAGCAACCAAGAAGGATATGTCCACCTTAGATCTTCACCACCAATGCCAAGGAACAGCCTTTACGCCACTCCCTCTATTCTCACACACACACTTGCAAAGATGGCTTAAAATCAAGAGTGCTAGCTCTATGATTGTGTATTCGGCAATGGGAATGATTTGAAGCCACAAAATCTGATCTTGTTCTTCCTTTAGGTTATTGTTTCAGCCCGAGAACACAAGAGAACAAGAAAGATTTCTTTCCCCTTGAGTAATTCGGCCAAGAGAGAAAAATAGCAAAACGACATCCACTTTTATTCATTTAATTCATTAATATATATCACTTAATTTAGGTCAAGTGTGAGTGCCAAAAATTAAGTGTTAATTTCAGCCTCCATCACTTCCTAATTAAGAGATATATCTTAATTTAAATTCTATTAGAATTTAAATTTAAATGGCATTAGTCATTTAATCAAAACAAACTTACTTATTTAAGGTGATAAGTTGCCGAATTCAACTAGTATTTTAGTTTGAATTTTGGCTACTTTAATTCCCTCTCAAGTATTATATTTTGATTAAATACAAATTAGGATTTAATACTCAATTAACTTAATTATACATAGATAATTAATCAATTGAAATTAAACCTAGCACATGCCAACAAATTTCTCTCGTGACCAACTGTTAACAGATTTGCCTAAAACAGCAAGCTGTTTTAGGCAAAAAGACAGTTCAATATATTTGCCTAAAACAGCTAGCTGTTTTAGGCAAAAAAACTCGTTTCACAAATTTGCCTAAAACAGCTAGCTGTTTTAGGCAAAATCGTGGCTTAACAGATTTGCCTAAAACAGCTAGCTATTTTAGGCAAAATCGCACCTTGACAGTCTAGCTGTTTTAGGCAAAAAAACTGTTTTTACAGATTTGCTGTTTTAGGCAAAAATCTGTTTACCCATTTTATGCATTAATTTGACTTTAAATAAAAGTCCAAATTAATTCCCAATACACAATTTAAATATTTTAAGCCCAATGCTTTGTGTGAGATCCTATAGGTCCATTTAATGTTGGCAATGAATTAATAAATTAATTCAAAGGCTATATATATTCTCTAGCAAGATATTATAGCATTCCAAATTAAATGAAAATGCATATGGCATTTAGTGACCTAATGCAATTTTGCATAGTCCCTTACCCATAAATATCAGAATTAATATAAGGCATGGAACCAGTCATCCTTATATATATTAATTCCTTTCTTGATATTCCAGTGACACTGAACTCTCAGATAAATAATGATTACTCATTATTTCATCTCGGTATGGCCATACACTTCTCAGTTCACTGATCAAGTGGCCGATGATATTTTCTCTCTTAATGAGAGGGGTAATCCTTCACTTCTCTCATGCTCTCTAACATGAATAAATGCATACCCAATCATACCCGTACTTGTCACTCTGTTACGAGTACGTTAGGTGTATGTCAAAGTACACAGTAATTCATAAAGAGTTTCATAGAGATTTCAGGTCTAAGAACTCCGATACAAAACTTGCATATGAGAAACACTTATGACTTGTACCATATAGTGTTCTCATGAGTGGATCTAATCCAGATACCGTGTTCTAAACATGTATCTATGATCTCTGATTGACACTCTTGTCCTTATGATCCGTAAGACAGAACTCAACTTATCAGAGAGAGCATACTAGTCTTAATTCATTTGTTATTCCCATAACAATGACTGACTAGGGATATTTAGAATGAAGTCTCATTTGTTTCAAGGTCTTACAACCATGTGCCTCACACATGATAACTTAAACTGAAACAACATTCTTGGATAGTTCTATCAATTGATATGCACAGGAATACAATAGATAAAACAAATGCCTCATTTTATTAATTTCAAGTGTTTCGTTACAATGCATTGGGGCTAGGGCTTACACTAACATCAATTGCCCAAACTATTAAGGATTTACTGACAGGTACATAGAACATAATATCCAATCTGAATCCACTTCTATATCAACTTTACATAGGGGCTATCATACTCTACTATCTATCGAGAACAGAGATATCTATATTAGTCCTTACACTAACACTGGATTTACACTCTATCATACTTTCACTAGGATCCAATTCTATATGTATACTAAACAAGATAACATATGCTTTAAGGCTGTAACACTATATAGACACACATTTCTATTCTATTCACTAACATTTTATTACCCAAAACCGCCTAAACCTTTGCTCTGATACCATAATGTAATGCCTGCTCTTATTACCATTTTATATATTTATTATTCTATTTAAATTGCTTGTACAAAAATACACATATACACAACATTTAATACATATAATATACTTCAAATACAATTACAATTTAGTTTGTTACATATATTTCAAATCATTTATACATTGTACATTTACAATAATGTAATACATTATCAAAATTATTCCTTCACTCGCTACCGTTATAGTGGCCTGCAAATGCTGACTCTAGCAAAAGTACTTTCTCACCTTTAAGTACCTACATGGGAAAACACTCGTGCTGAGCAGTGGCTCAATGGGGAGTAAACAGTACATTTGACTTCTTATTAAAGTCGCAAATATATTCAATATAACATGCCAATACATATAACATAATAACATGTCACTCTTATTTAATACATGCATTAATCACACTCAATAGCAATTATACGCTCAATAGCAATCATAATACAGTTTTTCACTCACATTTCATTATACAATGAAGAGCACAAACATAATCATGAGGCACTGTAACACTTAAACTATTGGTCATTTCTTATTATTTATCAATCAAATCACTTTCATTGTATGAATTCTCATAAAGGTGGATATGGGTACAAACGCTAGATACCGCACTAGAGACATAAAGTTTCGATTTACTAGATACCAAAAAGTATCAAACACTACATTAGTCACATTTTGGTGACAACACTAGCAGCTGTGATCACTGTCCCCTTTATAGGCATGCCTATCTATCCACTACTATGTGAAATTCAAGCTTTCAAATAATCTTTAATCATTCAAATTTATAAGACTCAATACAATTAGATTCATATAGATCATATATCAAACAGAACATGCAACAAAATCACTAAATAATTCATATTCACTTAAACTTCAAATACATTTAACATTAACATTAATATAAGTATTATTTGTCATGCAATTAGTAACATTATACTTACCATTTATCATGTTTACTCATATTCATTTACTATACAAATTCTTTTACACTAAGACTTAGTATTTTGTTTCATTAATTCATTATGTTTTACACCTATTTCATATCACTTACTACTCTTGCTTTGCACTTAAAATAGTTTAAAAACATTTAGAAAGGCTTAAACATACTTTAATAACAATTTGAGACTTTAAAATCAAGTTCAAGAAAAACAGGGCAGGGTCACGATTATTATCAAAATCATAGTAACCGTGGCTCAAACATGAAATAGAGGTCACAGTTACAACCAAAATCATGGTAACCATGACCTAGGTCGCTCTTCTGGCTCTGGACTACGTCATACTACCTCACGATCATTACCAAATGAGTAATAACCGTGGTCTATACTTTTTAAAGGGGTTATAGTTACTATGAAAAGCTTAGTAACCATGAGGTAGGTTTTCTTTAGGGTCTGGACTAAAAATTGGGGTACTTCATGGTTACTACCAAAAACTTAGTAACCATAAGACCCAAACCACTCAAAGACAGATTTTTAGGCTCGACTTCTATGCCATTTATGACCTATAAAACGTCATTTTCAGGGAAAGTGGTCTTCTACAAAGTTGTTCCACTATGTATCTAGTTTCTAAAACATTAAAAATCACACAATTCTAACTTCTAAATCAAAACATTATAGACTATCCCTAGGTGACGGACAATAGAGATTTGTCCACTTCAAGCTCATTTTCGAACACTTTAGAGACAAATTTAGATTCCGATTTCTTCTACAAAGTTGTAGAACTATGTCTTAAATTTCATACGCAACAAGATTAACATAAATCAAACATCTACAAAAATAGTTATGCACTTTACAAAAAAACTGGTTCAAGTGTACCTTGAACAAATTTTCACCTTATCTCTTTTTAAGGCACAAATTTTCGTCAAATATAGATCATCTAAAACACATATAACAATTTATTTAAACTATAAACACATAGAACAATACTATAACTCCCATACCTCTATTAAGCTTTAACTTTTTCTTTCTTCCTTCTTAACTTTTCTTATTTACTCTTGCTCTATCTTTCTCTTCCTTCTCCATAAGATCACTCACATATAAACACCCATACAAATCATCAAATTCCCATCATAATAACTCATAGAAGTAGAAGAGAATAAGAGAAACAATTATTACTTTTACTTATCTAACCACTAACTTCTCTCTCTTTTTCTATCTTTACTTGAAATTAAGGATTGTTCCATGGTTGGTTAGCTTTCTTAAGGAGAAAGATGGCTAAAAAATGATGTCCCTCAAGTGTGGTGGCTGGTCAACTTCAATTAAAAACCAAATTTTTGCTTCCTTCTCTTTATTCTTGTGTCTTCTCCCTTTTTATAGAATAGTGCATGTCCACTTCTCATTGGGCCACTTGCCAAACTATGCAAAATTTACATTTGCTCTTTCATCTCCCCTCAATTCTCACATTTGACATGAAGATAATTTAAAATTTCCAATCAAGCCCCACTACTTTTCTAACAATGCATATGTGCCCTTAAATTGACAATTTTATAAAATTGCCCTTAACATTTATATTAATTTCGATCACATCCCTAACACATTTACAATTAAGTATAGATATATCCCTTGGGACACTACAAGGATGTTAGCCATGATTGGTTGTATGGTGGCTTCTTCCGTACCAAATCCTAAAAATCAGCTTAGAGCATCTGCTCACGGGATAGTCGAGCCAACATATGTTGGGGACACTACCACAATAAATATTCCAGTGCCTCGAGCACCACTATTAAAATAAAGGAGAGAAGAGAGGCATAAGCTTGAGAATGATTACATTGAAAAGGATGAGGAGGAAGACCCCCCTATGGTAGTTGTAAGGAATAAAGGCCCTAACATTTAGGATTCTGCCTTTAAGAAGATAGAGGAAAGGATAGAGACTATGGCACAAGTATTTTCTACTAGTAGGGGAATGAACCCCGAAGAAAGGGATGAGCCACTCCCTTAAAAGTTCAAAATACTAGTTTTGCCTAGATTTGATGGTACTTTTAACTCTTTTACACATGTTAAGTAGTATACTCTAATTATGAAAGGGACCACCTTGACTAAGAAACTAAAGGTGGAGTACGAAATAGGATTGGGATTTACTGATATAGGAGTTCCTCAAACAATATGACTGTAGCACCAGTATAGAGGCCACACTAAAAGATCTCGAATTGCTACAACAAAAGCATGATAAGTCTTTTCATGAGTACCTAACAAGGTGGAGGAATAGGGTGATGGAAATGAAGAGAAAACTTGATATAACTAACTACATCAGGCTCTTTATTAGGAATGCAAGTCCCTACTTGAGGGATGGCTTAAAGATGAAAGGGTTGAAAGATTACGAGTCTTTAAAGGATATAGCTATAGAAGCTGAAGGTGAGTACTTAGCTAAGAGGGCTAATAATAAGGGTGCAACGAGGAACTTTGGCAATAATAAGTCTTTTAGAAGTAACAGAGGAGGTAATTGAAGTTGGAAGATGAATGAAGTATCTACTACAAAAGCTAACTAGAGATATTACTCCAACCTTGGAAAGTCCTTGTCTTGGGTATTAGATTGATTAAGTAAGGGAAGCTACAACCATTGCCATCAAGGCTTGCTAAGAGTCAGGGGTTACCCTATCATAGAGAGGATCAGTATTGTGCCTACCACTAGCACATACGTCATCTCATAGATTATTTCCACACTGTTAGAATTAAGATTCAGGATCTGATAGATGGCAAATAGATTTCAAATCCAGAGAGAGAAAAAGAAGAAAAGAGGGTAAAATGCAGTACTACCTTTTATGTTCATGACTTGGTCTAACCCATCAAAATTGTAAATGATGAAAGACTTATATGGAAATGAGTATGTGACCTTTACTCATTCCAACCCAAAGTAACAAAGTTAGTTAAGGAAAATCGACCAATTTCTATGATTGATTGTTGGGATTCTAGCGAGAGTTAAGAGGAAAGGGATGGAGTGCCAATTGATGTTTGGAGTTCAGCAAGCAAAGATGAGGACCAGAAGAGAAAGAGTAAGGTAAAAGCGGTCACTAGGAGTGGAAGGGTGGTGCCTGAGGTTGAGAAATAGCCAGCCCCTACTATTGTGACCATAAAAAAAGAAATTGAGGATAATCAGATCATCAAGCAATTGAAAAAGACCCAAGTTTAGATTTCCATTTGGGATTTATTGATGTAGTCTCCATTACATAGGCATAAATTAGCGGAAGTTTTATGTGAATCTATGGTGGCCACTACCATTTCACCATCTGAGCTATTAGATTTTGTCAAAGGAAGAGCTGGAAAGAATGCTGTGTACTCCAATGTAGACCTACCCACTAAAGGGAGGAATCCCAATCACCCTCTCTCCATCAAGGTATAGGTGAATGGGAAGCATATGGCTTGTGTGATAGTAGATGACAAGTCCTCAATTAATGTGTGTCTACTGATAGCTATCCTTGCATTCGAGCCAAATAAGAGCATGTTAAACAAGTTTGACTTGACTATATTTTGTTATGGTAATAAAAAAGGTAGGTTACGGGGACTTTTAAGGCTATGGTAAAGATTTGGTTAGTTGAAACTGAAGCTAAATTTGTGGTATTGCCTATCCCTGCCAACTTCTTTGTATTGCTAGGGAGACCATAGTTCCATAAGGTAGGAGGTGTACCCTCTACATTGCATAAGATGATTAAGATACCTTATGATGGTCAGGTGGTTACCATCAAGGCTGCAAGGGAGAATCAAGTATCTGTAATCGAGGATGAGGAGAACAAGAATGGTATGGCTGATAGCCTAAAAGTGATCAACATACTAAAGAAAATGAACTTTTTTCTTAGAGCTGGGTTGGGTAAGAATTCTTAGGGGACTCAAACTACAATCACCACTAAGGGTTAAAAAGATAAGAAGGCCCTAGGCTATACCAATTTAGAAAAGAAGAGTAAAGGAAAGGGGGCAATAGGTAAAGCTGTTCAGATTTTTAAGAGTTTTCTACTAGCCTCAGAGATCTATCTTTATTATGGGGAGAATGATCCTCAAATGGTGGGAGATGAATGGTATCTAGAAAGTGTACTAGATCAACTAGTAAAATAGGGAAATAAAATTAAGATCCTTTAATATCGTATCCAAGAAATTGTGTATTTTAGAATATAGAATGAATGATGAGTGAAAGAATTTCCCAATTTTTTATTAAGTGATTATAGATAGGACTAAGTTAAATTAACAACCAAACAAATAAAAAACTAAAACTATACTAAAATAAATAAAATACAGAGTAAAATTTAAATGGCGATAAAAATCAATAACTAAAACACTTTCGCTAAGGAACTATCTACCTCACCTTTTACTAATAATGACTCAATTATAAGATAACATAAGTTGTTATGGAAAACCAATAAAAGATAGATATCTTGTTCAAAATATCATTCTAGAATATTAAATCTTCTGTTTAAGAACAATCCAATACCTAGCATGCAAATTCGATTTTTAAACTCCTAAACTTCAATTAAATCCTTTTTTGAAACACCGAACCTCAGCTTATTCTTAATTCAAATTTTTAAATCTAATAAACTCATGAACAACAAACTCTTGCCTTAATTTTTAGAACACAATAATAAATTGACATGAGTAGAATAGGTCAAGAACATGCATATAATTGGTTAAGAACTCAAAATAACATTCAATCATCTATTCAAAACATTAAATATCAATCAAATCTTAATCAAAGATAGAACTCAACATAGGAATTAAAAAAAATAACAAACTTGTATTAAAATTAAGTTCAATTAAGAGTCATTATAATAAAAGAATGAGGGTTCAAGTTTCCTTCAACAAAATTAGAAAATTACTAACTATTCATGATCGAAATGAATGAAAAAAATAAAACAATTAAACACTATACTCATAAAGCTTCAAACTTGATCTTGGAATCTCTAGGAATAGTAGAGGAAAACTAAGAGAACAAAGCTATTAAAGTTCAAAAGAATAAAATTCGTTCTAATCCAAGATGATCAACTGTCCAACTCCTATATTCTTACTTAAAAAATGTCTAAATACCCTAATTAACATGAGTCGACCCGTCGCCCAACTACTTAAAAGAGTAGGAAAACTTCATTTGTCATAACTTTGGCTAAAGAACCTGGTGGAGATGGTTGCGTGTCTCTGACGGGTTGATTAGAAACAGTTGGAAGAATGAGTGACCCGGTGAAGACGATTGGGTATCCCTCCTGAGCTCTTCAATTCTGGGTGAAAAACATAAGGCACTTAGTGGGGATGAATTTTGGTCCCTACCAAGTTGATTTCTTCTGGATGGAGAGCAACAAGTAACTCGGTGGAGATAAAATTCCTCTTTGTCGAGTTGTTAGCTTTTGGACTAAAATGCGACCTACATCAAGTAACCTAGTGGGGAGCTCCTTAATCTCTGCCGGGTTGATTTGATTCTTTTTCAACATAAAAATTGCAAAAACACATCAAATCAAACTTAAATACTCCTAACTCAAAACACTAACACTTTAAACGTAAAATCAAGCAATTTAACATTAAAAACAACTAAACAAACTTAAGAAAAACTAAAAAATATAGTTGTAATTCTGTAATGGCCTCAACACCGGGTTAGCTATGAACAGTACTTTTCAATGATGAATAGTGCTTTCCGAGCCTGAAAGGACACTCAGAAGCCAAAATTATTTATTAGACCATCGAAAAGTATCGGTCATGGTGAGTCCGGGGTTGAAATTTGAAGTGAAATTGAGGTCAAATAGGCCTTCAAAGGTCAAAAATACGAAAAAGGTGGCGAGTCAATTTCCCTAACAAGAAATGTGACTTAATTTTGTGTAAATAATTAAAAATAGTAAACGAACTTCAAATATTGCCAGATTTGGTATGCCTACATGAATTTTTATGTAGAATATTTTAGTGATGAGAATGGAAATTTTCGGTGATACCGGCAGTTGTCAAATCGGATTGATAAGTTTAAATCGGATCGATAACGGACTTCGATTGAGCCAAAAATTTGTATGCTAGCTATTTTTGATGTGATAAGAGTGATGGAATTATTTTTGGAGTTATTTGGTTGCTGGAAGAGAGAGAAAATTGATTGGGCTTTAAAAAGGCCTAAATGGGCCTTAAGAGAAAAATGAGTTAAGCCCATTGAATTGGCCCAATTTTGGGTCCATTAGGGAGGCATATAAAAGCTTAATTTTTAGAGAAAACTTTAGAAATTTGTTGTGTCTTCTTCCTCCCTCTCTAGGCCGAATACTCCTTTTCTCTCCTCTCTCTCTTTTGCTTCCTCATCACTCAAGATCTCTCATAAATCTCAACTTAGGAGTTGTAGTTCCTTCCCTCTAAACCACTAAAATAGCTTCAATTGATTAATTTGGGCAAAGAAAGTGGAGAAAACAAGTAAAGAAAGAAAAAAGGGTAAGTTGGATCTTGAGAATTTTAGTGTTTTAATTTGATTCTTTAGTGTTTTTCCATAGATTTTGAGGTGTAGATGTTGATTATACGCTTGGATTTTGCATTTAAGAAAAAAAAAGAGAAACAAAGCTTGACTGGCCGACCTATATAGGTGGTGAAGAAAGAGTGAGTGTTTCAAAGGACAAAGGCAAGGGAAAGGAAGCTTAGACTCCCTAATTCAAGAGAAAATTTAAGTGACTAATTAATCTTTACATTTTCTAAGTTTATGAATTTTTCTCAATTATGTAATTAGGGTAAAAATGTTCAAAGTGGTTAATTGGTGTAATTATATTAGGATAATTGTAATTAAGCTAGAGAAAAGATGAATAGAAAGTGAAAATGAAAGAGAGAAAATTTTTAGGAAGAAGATTAATGGTGGCCGAATTTAATTGTAAGAGAAAATAGTAAGAAAATTGCATATAAATAATATATGTTAGCTTAAAATAATAGTAGACTTGATAATTAATGTTTATGAATTTTTAGAAAATATTTGGAATTTATTTAAAAATTTTTAAGATTATGTATAGTGTATGTATATAGTGAAAGTTGTGAATTATAGTGAATTAATTGATTATTTTAATGAAAAATGGCAATAAATAATAAATAATGCATAAATAAATTTTATTGGCATTTATTGGAATTATTGAAATTTTATTGAAAATTTAATGTTAATATGTATGTTGAAAATAATTGAATTAGTGGTTAATAATTGTATAAAAATGTTGAAAAAGGTGAAATTATATGAGATTAAATATAGTCAATGAAAAAGAATTAAAAGTCAACCGATAAATTTTTTGAAAATTAAAAGGATTTATAAAGTAATTATTACTGTGTCTTTAGAATTAGTCTGACAGTAAAAACTAGTTCTGAATATAGTTGGCTAGCCATAGGAACACCCTTTTATCTCAGTGCAGGTCATGGTGACTTGCTTTGCTATGGGAAGGATCATTGATCTCCATAGCTTAAGTGTTAAAGTGAAAGTGAAAAGTGCAGTGTTATGAGAATGGTTCCTTGGGAATCATTTCTCTTTTTAGTGGGGTCCGTGGGATCTATATTTCGAGTATCCGGTTTGAGATTTTCTGTCGGGTCTGTACTAGGGGCATAATGAAATAAATTGATAAATAAGTGAAAAGACGATGAAAAGAATGAAAAGAAAGTAAAAAGGATCAAAGTGAAAGAAAAAGAAAGTTTAGGGGCAAAATGATAATTTTTCCAAAAGTGTAAAAAGCCAGTAAATTAAGTAAAAATTGCTTAAATAAAGATAAAATAGTCAGATAATAGTTAAATTATTGAGAAAATAAATTTTATTATCAATAAGGACTAAAATATAATTTTGCTTATAAATGACAACTTAAGTGTATAGAAACGTAAAGTGTTTCAATTGTTAGTTTAAAGAACAAAAATAAGCTTTTATGGACAAAATCTAGATTTATGTGATTAAAATAGTAAAGAAAAAGGAGTTTTAAAGTAATGCAAACAATAATATAGAAAAATTGTAATTGGTATTTTAATAAGTAATTTAATGATTTTATAAGTGTTTGTGTATAAGATATGGTTTAAGAATAATGATGTTAATGTTAGAAAACGTATCGATTATTAGTCACCACTAAGCATGTTGAGTACTCAGCGAGTAGTTTTTACTTCGCGCAGGTAAGCAAGAATACACTTTAAAAGACTTCATTTAGGATGCTCTAGTTGTATAAATTTTGGCATGTATATATATGTACAAACTTTACTTGGATGTGTAATGTAAAACTGAAGTTATTTTAGTAAGCTGTATTTGGGTTGTGAATGAAATGGAATGGATGACAGTGAATGGATTCGGATTGTATTATTGAATGTTGTGCCTCTGAGAGGTTGTGTGGTTTGTCTGCGTTTTAGGGGGGGCTAGTACTACGTACAGCCGTCATATTGCAGAAATTTTATTAAATGCATAGTGAATTAGGATAGTTATAGGTCATCGACGATTTATTTTTTTAAATTAGCTAAAGCATGCTAATAAGGTATTGAAATATAAAGATTAGGTTGGAAAAAAAAAAGAAAAAAATATTTTTCGGTCTTCGGTACACCAGTATAGTATAGGAGGGATAAGGGTGTCATAAATTCAAAGTTATCAAATACCCCACACTTAGCCTTTGTTTGCCCTTGAGTAAATTTGAACAAATCAAATTCCTGAAATAATCAAACTCCAAACTTATGTAATTCAAAATCATGATCAATAATTAACAGTAACACTCAATGACATTCCAACTAAATTAGATTTAAATAAGAAAATCTAAGTAAGTTTCCCTGTGTGTGTGTAATACTAAAAAATTTTAAGTACTTTCAAAACCAAAATTCTAGTGCAATCTAGTAATCAAGCCACAAAATGAACACACATCAAAATGTATATGTGGTTTCACACTTAGAACTCTAGAAATGCCATAGGCCTCTCCTTTAGCATTAGAACCCTAAGGTCATCTCCGCTAAACAACTCAAATTAACATAGAATTACTAGGAGTTCATTAAGGTTGTAATGTGGTCATGGTAAAGGGTAATCAAAGAATGGTCAAAGGTAAACAAAAAGAATAACCACCCTCTGATTATACAGACTGACATTTCCTTTAATTTGACTGTAACCACACTAATGCTAACCGAATCATCAATTCTTAACTCCATTGGAATGCAACACATCAAAGTAATAAATGAAAGGCTACTTCAAATTTCCTTTGATTTTTACAAACTCAACCAAATTTAGGAGTTAAAACCTTTCTTTCTCTCTTGCAAATACCCCGCACTTAAAAATTTGCAATAAAGTGTTAGCTTATTGATTCAACTCTTTTTCTTTTTCTCTTTTTTCTTTTCTTTTCTTCTTTTTTTCTTTTTTAAGAAATAACAAACTTGCTAACTTCATTTTAGCATCATGTAACACAAGGGTATTGACAAATTCAATTGCATTCCTGACGTTGAAACCATCCTAGTTAAAACCCTTTTTTTACACTATACTCACTTAAATACCCAAAACGTTGATCAATCCCAAGGAAATTAGTGGAAAATTTTTAGAAGGAAAGATAAAAGCTTTTAGGCTATAGGGTATACAGATGTGTGTAACAAGGAAATTAGTCATGACACGCCTTAATCATACCTCATTAAGCTTAAAAGGGCTAATAAAGGATCAATTACATATAGGGTAGGTAAACAGTCTCAATATGGCTGAATAAGGAAAATTGCCTAAATCAATTTCTAAATTGTTCAAGTTATTTCAATGCTTCAAAAGGTGATGAAGAAGGTTCTAGCACTCTAAAATTCTTGACTCAACTACCTTCGTGCACTGGTTTTTTTTTTATTTTAAAAAGTGGTCATAGTGTTCAAATTTATGGAAACTAATAAATATTTTTCAAGTTACATCCTAACTTAACTGAAATTTGATTAACATAACTATCCTATTGCTAATCAAGATTCTAAACACTACGAAATTCTACGTTAAAGTTCACTTTCGAGAATAAACTAAGGTGAACTAAACTAAATGCAAACTATAAGATAGTAGAACTACACTATGTTATCAGTACAATTATAAACTAACTACATAAACTAAAATCAATATAAAAACACCAAAATGAAATATAAGAACATTACTACTTAATAATTGAGAATACAAAGTTAACTGAGATAAGGTAATACAATTAGCTACACATAAAAAGAAACATTACAAGAAAATTTACATTTTATGACAAATTTTTTAGTGTTGCATAAAATTTCATCATCAGTTATTATTTACAGTAATTAATTTTTTTAAAACACCTTCATACTATTTATTATTGTAACAAAATTGTCTTTCGTCAGTTTATGTTTTCATTTTCGTCACTAATAGATTAATTTTATGAAGAAAAATATATTCCGTCATGGTTTGTTTAGGAGGAAAACTTTCCCATCTTTTTTTTGGGGAAAAATTTAATGACAAACTAATAGCTTATTGTAATATATAAATTCATCAAAAAATATTTATTTTTTTATGACGAATTATTTTTTCATAATTAAATAAATTAGTGACAAAAACTAAAAAATTTATAATTTATTCTTTTGCAAAAAATTTTTGTTTCAAAAATAATTTTATTTATGACAAATAAATTTGTCACAAAAATAATTATATTATGATGAGTTATAATTTCATCACCTTTGATAAGGAGACAAAATTTTCAACCTTTGTTTTAAGCAAAAAAATTTAGTGATAAAAAATAACTATTTGTGACAAATAAATTTATCATAAAATACTTATTTTTTGTGACATAAATTTTATTTTGCCACAATTTAATGAATTAGTGAGAATAAAATTATTTCATCATAATATTTTTATTTATGACCGATAAATATGTCACAAAAAATAAATATAATGTGACGAAATATAATTTCATTGTCAATATAATTAATTTGTGACATTAATAATATTTTGTCATAATTGATTGTAATATTAATTTACCACAAATAAATTATATCATAAAAAATATTTTTATTTATGACAAGAAAATATGTTACAAAAAATGAATATATTGTGATGATGTATATATTTATTACCAATATAATCCATTTGTGATGATAATAATATTTTGTCACCGTCAACTATAATAAAAATATGAGACAACTAAATTACACCATACAAAATGTAGTTGGTTACAACAATAATATCACACCCCACCGCCCACCACCATTCTATTATTTTTATTAATTTTTAATGTTTCTCAACAGAATATATATTATCATTGTATTAAAATTGAATTTTAAAAAAATATTGTAACCATTAAAATTAAGACATAGCACAAAATTGTAGTATTCAAATATGGTTTGAAAGAGTTATATAAGACTTGTAATTAATTTAGATGGTACATTTTGTAAGATTACACTTTTTTTTATATAAATTGAATAAATTTATCAAAATTTTTAAATTAAAAAAATAGATTAGCCATTCAAATTAAATCTTATGACTTTTATTTTTTATTTATATTAAATATTCAATTTATATTTATCTAATTTAGCTGCTCTAATTTCGACGTTTTAAAATTAAATTCATTAAACTTAAAATTGACCAAAGTGCATATGATTCTTTTATTATCTTTTATTATCACTAATGTCTAATTAAGAATTTACTATAATGGTACTTTAAAATCTTGATTGAGAAAACTATTGTAAACATGTAATTATAAATATCACTAAAATGAGACGAGACTTTATATATTTATCTTGATTGAGAAAACGACACCGTTTCATTCTCTTGTTCAGTATTTCATCAACTTGAGAGATGAATCCAACTGAAAAAAGGAAACTATAAATTTTTAAAGAGGAAAAATCCCAAAATAATGAAATAAATTGGAGGGAATGGGTTGTTTTTTGGCGGAAATTTTCAGTTTCCATCTGTTACCAAATCTCTCAATCCCTTATCATCTCTCCTTTTTTATCACTACAATTCTATAACCGTAAAGAAATTAAAGAAATTTAGGTTTTTGATTAATCAATTTCAAGTTCCCAATTTGCTTTTCTATGTTAAAAGAGCAAGTTTTCTCATTATCTCATTCTCTGTTATTTGTATCTATTGAATATCGTGAATTTTCTTTTTAAGTTTTTTTTAATCATCAAATTTTGATGTTTTGGTTCTTATGGTTGTGCAAGATTAATTTGCTTTTAAAAGAGATCATCGTGAGTGTGACTGTTACGATTTCTATTTTGATTATTATACTCTTCTATACCGTTTTGTGCAAGATGTTTCGGTTCTTTTTACATATATACTCTCCTCTACCTTTGTTTTTTTTACTCTTTCTATTTGTGTTCTTGTGTATATGAAAGTGGAGTAAAGGAGAACAATCAATTGCTTTAGCGACTTCAACTGCTTCCAGCTTACAAGTTAGATCGTTACTTCAAACTACGTTGTAAATCGTATTTACCATTTTGGGATCAGGTTCTTTCGTCGATTTTTTTATGTTGCTGTATTTTTTTAAGGATTGTCACATTCTCATGGTTAGTAGCAGGCCCTATTTTTGCTATTTCGTTAGTATTGGGTTTGTTTATCTAATTTGTTGATAGGTTAGAATAGTAACTATCATATCATTTTCTAAGCAGATGTTTTCCTCTTTTTCGTGGTATCACAATAGGTTTTGTATAAGAAGGTAAATTAAAGGTAAACTTTTAGAAGTATAGTGTGTAAGTTTTTTAAATTTTCATCAAATTGAATTCAATCACACACACACACACACATATATATATGCTAAGTTTTTATGAGCTGTATGGATTACATAAAAATGTCAATATGACATGTGAGATAAGAATGATTATGTACTTCATTAGCAGAATTAGTGGCTGTAGTAAAATATTCTTCTTGTATCTTTAGTTTAATTCTCAATAACATTCCAAAAATGATGACAATTGACCTCATGTCGTTTGTTTTGTTTCTTTTCACTACAAATGGAAGAAAACTCTTCTTGGAAACTGAATATGTATGATTATTCTGGTGGCTGAAGGCAAGGCCTTCAGAGATGTATGCTAGGTTTATGGTGGCATCATATTTAATTCTATAAATTCTATTAAAGTACCCTATTATTATTGAAGTTACAATCTTAGTAATAATTACATATTCTAATAAAAAATAACTCATTTTTTATATATATCCTATTTCAATTCTAATTTTAAAATTATATGTAAATCCTATCTATTTACATATTAAACTTGTTAAAAATACAAATATAGAACTCATGAGAATATTTTGTTTCTATAGTATCATGTATAATATGCTTTTCTTGCTGGAATTGGAAATTTTTTCTTTGTAATTTTCATCTTCTTTTAATTCTCCTTTATATGGAATTAAGTTTTCGCAGAAGATGATGGTATCTTTGGGATATATAGAAGAATTATTAGTTTGGCTAAAGAATTCAAATAAATCTTGATCCTAAGACGAACTTTGATCTTCTTTAAACAAACTTCCATCGTTTTAAGTTTTGGTTGGTTTTTAAGTTTTGTCTGGACTCTCTTATATTTTAGGGGCTGTTATAGATAATTTGTTTGGATTTTGTTGCTGTTGTCCTATTCTTTTGCAGAGTTTTTTTTTGTCTCTGCACTTTGTTTTTGGGTCTATTAGTCATGTATCTTTTCTTAAGCTGCTGTTTGGCTTCATTTTTGCAATAAAATTGACAACTTAGTCATGTATCTATTCTTGAGCTGCTATTTTGAAACTGCCTTACTTGTCATGAAAAATTATGGTTGCCTCAGCAACCTTTACCTGAGTAGAATTATAAGGCTTCAACCATTGTCCATTAAACCCTTATTCATGACCATCCTTTGTACTTTTCACAGTTACCAGCCCAAACTCATTACTCACAATTACTTGGTGTGGTCTAAGCCATCTAGACTTCAATTTTCCAAGGGATAACCTCAACCTACTATTGTAAAGTAGTACTAACATTCTTACAATAAACTCCTTCTAGACCAACTTCTTGTCATGCTAACGTTTTATCTTCTCCTTATGCGAGGTAGCATTTTCATAGGACTAGAGTTAAAATTCCTCAAGTACATTGAGCCGAAAACATCTCTTTTGACCTACACATCTCAAATCACAATTAAGAAACTTGGTAGCCCAATATGCTTTATGCTTTAATTCGACTGGAAAATGACACATTTTTCCAAAGACAAGTCTAAATAGAGACATATCTATATGGGTCTTAAATGCAGTTTTATAGGCCTAAGAGACTCATCTAGCTTTTGAGACCAATCCTTCCTTGCATTATTGACTATCTTTTCCAAGATTGATTCCAATTCTCTGCTAGACACCTCTACTTGTCCATTTACTTGGGGATGATAATCTTATACTTGACACCAAATTTTTAAGCAAGGATTTGAATTGATGGTTGATAAAATGTTTGCCCTCATCTCTAATAATAGCCTTTGGTGCCCCAAATCGAGTAAAAATATTCCTCCTAAAGAATTCAAGCACCACTTGAGCATCACATATCCTACTAGTTACTGCCTCTAGCTACTTGCTAACATAATCAGTAGCTATTAGGATGTACTCAAATTTGAAAGAGTTTAGAAATGGTCCCATAAAATCAATTCCCTAAACATAATTTTTTTTACTTCTAAGACATTGTTCATTAGCATCTCATCATGCTTAGGAATATTACCAACATGTTGGCATTTCTCACACGAAGATACAAAAGACTTGACATCAGTAAAGAGAGAAGGCTAAAAGAAACTCGACTGTAAGATTTTTGCTACCGTACAATTCAGTCCATGGTGAAATCCAACCTCTCATCTGTGATATGATCTTATGATATTGACTTATTCCTCCTTAGAAATGCATTTTCACATCACTTGATTTGGATATAATTTAAATAGGTATGAGTCATCCCATAAGTAATGCCTTGATCCACCTTCAGTTTCTTCTTTTGCTGCCAAGTATAATCTTTTGGAAGATAAACCCCTACAACATAATTAGCAATGTCAGCAAACTAAGGAATGAAAATTTCACAAGAATAAACAACACATATATGTTTGTCGAGAAATAAATAAAAAATTTCTCCTTTTTCCACATGAGCATGGTCTAAGTGCAATAAATGGTCAGGTATGAAATTTTTTGCCCTTTTCTTATCTTTAATCTCCTCAAATTATTGAAGTAACAAAAACCATCTTATCAACCTCAGTTTAGAGTCTTTCTTGGCAAAAAGATGCCAAAAGGCTGGATGGTCAGATCAAACTGTGACTTTTACACCAAGATGATATGGCCTAAAATTTTCAAATGAAACACAATTGCCAAGAGTTCCTTCTCGGTAGTGGTATAGTTTACTTGTGCACCTGTGAGTATATGACTTGCATAGTAGATGGTATGAAAAATCTTCTCATTTTTTTTGACCCAAAATTGCTCCCACGGCATAATCACTAGCATTGCACAAAATCTCAAATGGTAAAATCTAGTCCGGTGATGCAATTATTGGTGTTGAAATTAACTTTTACTTCAATAAATTGAAAGCCTGCAAACACTCATCATCAAAGTTAAATGTAGCATAGTAGTTTTGCAATCTTAGAAAAATCCTTAATGAATTGATGATAAAATTCGGCATGATCAAGAAAACTCCTAATGCCTTTAACACTAATAAGGGGAAAGTTTATCAATGACATCAACTTTGGCTTTATCAATCTCAATCCCTTTCTCAAAAATTTTATGCCCTAAGGCTATACATTTTCTCACCATAAAATGATATTTTTTCTAATTGAGAACAAGGTTAGTCTCTTCACATCTCTTTAGCACTTGAGCAAGATTGGCTAGATAACTCTCAAAATTATGCCCATACAATGTAAAATCATCCATGAAAACTTTTATGATTTTTTCAATAAAATCATGAAAAATGGCAATCATACACATTTGGAATGTGGCCGATGTGTTACAAAGACCAAAAGGCATTCATCTATAAACAAAGATACCATATAGACATGTGAAAGTGGTCTTTTTTGATCTTCTGGGACTATGGGTATTTGCATGTAATCTGAATAACCATCTAAGAAATATTAATTGTCAATCTTTCTAGCATTTGGTCAATAAAGGGTAGAGGAAAATAGTCCTTCCTAGTAGCATTATTCAACCTCCTATAGTCAATACACGCTCTCTAACCTATAACTGTATGTGTGGAAATAAGTTCATTGTTCTCATTAGTGACTACAGTCATTCTCCCCTTTTTAGGCATATATTGAACTGGACTAACACAACTACTATAAAAAATAAGATAGATAATACCTACATCAAGCAATTTGAGTATTTTCTTTTTCACTACCTCTTATATGGTTGGGTTTAGTCGATGTTGGCTTAGACCAATGGCCTAAAGTCACTCTATATAGGAATCTGGTGTGTATAGAAACTGGGATTGATTCCTTTGAGGTCTAAAGTTTTCAGCATCTCTTCCTCCAAACCTATCAAATGAGAAGAAATAATTATAGGTTTTGCATTATCCTCTAAAAATATATATTTCAAATGAGATGTCCAAGTTTTAAGTTTAGAATTCTTTCCTTCCTTAGGAAGGGAAGAATCTTCCTCCTTACTTCCCTATCTTCATGCTCATTGTCTAACTCCTTCATAAGCTCTTGCTTCTTCTCAGTAACACTTCCCTTGTCCTTGGAATCCATTAAACAGCCTTAAAGTGCATCTTCCAAAATGATCTCCTCTTGAGTCTCCTATACACATTTATGAATACCGTCAATAAAGGATATGAACTCTTTAAAGTTATACGAGGGGTGTTGCATCACTTTATTGACATTGAATACCATCTCCTCATCATTGAACCTTAATGTGACTGTTTGTCTATGAATGTCTATTAACACCTTTGTGGTGTTCAAGAATGGCTACCCAACAATCAATGGCACTTTCATACTTTCCTCCATATCTATCATAACAAAATGCACCGAGAAGATGAAATTGCCCACCATAACCAAAAGATCCTCAATTATGCCCTTGGATATCTTCATAGACCTATTCGATAATTACAGTGTCATTCGAGTCTCCTTAATATATCCTAAATTCAATTTCCTACAAATGGAATAGAGCATCAAATTTATGATAGCACCCAAATCACACAAGGCATGTCCAACAAAATTTTCTCTTAGCTCATATGGCAAAGTGAAACTACCTGGTTCTTTTAGTTTTTTAAGAATTTTATTCATCAAGATTACAATATAATTTTTCAAATAATTGCACCATACCCATACCATCTAACTTTTTCTTATTAAAACAAAGCTCTTTTATAAATTTAGCATATTTTGGCATGTGTAATAAAGCTTCATCAAAAGGTAAATTCACATGCAACTTTTTAAACATGTCAAGAAATCTAGCTAATTATTCATTTTGCTTTGCTTATCTTTTCTAGCTAGAGAAGGGTAAGGTAACTTGGACTCATCAACACTAGTCATGCTAGATTTTTCCATACCTTTACCTTTTTCAATTGCATTAGGTACATCACTAATAATATTGGGTTCAAAAATACTTATCTCCATCATTGGTCCCACCACTTTTGAAGAAAGTTTACTTTTTTTAGCTTTTTTTTACTTCCTGTCTACTCTTTAAAGTGATAGCTTTTGCCTCCTCCTTTATATTACTGTCCATAATGGATGGAAATATACCATGAGTTCTGTTGGAGGCTGAATTAACAAGTTATCCCACCTAAGTTTCTAAAGTTTTGATCGAGGCATCTTGATTTCTCATCCACACATCTTGAGATTTCCATCTAGCATTTTGACCTACCATAAAAGTGGACTGGATAGCCATGAAGTTGGCAAACATTTGCTCTAAACTAGGTTTTGTGTCTTGTAGAGGTTAAGGTCTTGGTTGAAATCTAGGTGGTTAGTAAGGTGGAGGTTCATTTTGGAGTGGAGCTTGGTAGGTAGATAGGAAGTGTGTTGGGGCTAGTATTTGATAGTTGTGGTGGTTGTTGGTATGGTGGGCTGTGTTTTGGTTGAAGGGAGATGTAGGTTGGGTGTTGGAAGTAGATGCATAATTGTCCTCTCTCCAAGAGAAGTTAGGATGATTCCTTTAACCAAGGTTGTAGGTGTTACTATATGGGTTTACAAAATTGACATCCTCAACTACTAAACTCCTAGCATCCCCAACCTTAATTTTCGATATAGTATGTCTGCCTCCATAAGTATCACATCTTTGAGATAAGTTTGACATATTTTTCACCTTTAGTACACTCAATTCCTTTCTCAACATCTCTATTTGGGTCCTCAACATTGCACCATATCTACAATATGCACTATTTGCTTTTTTTAATGTAGTTCTTATATTGGTCTATTGAGCTTCATTGGTGGTCATCTCATCTAGGAGTAGCAAAGCTTCTTTTGGTATCTTATTTATAAAACTTCCACTCGAGGCTGCATCTAAAAGAGATCGTGTTAATTGATTGATACCTGTATAAAAAATAGACATTAGTTGATGTGTAACAATCTCATAGTGAGGGAAACTCTTCAAGAGTCTCCTGAACCTCTCCCAAGCCTCGCGAAAATGGTTCCTCATAAAACTGCTAAAAATTATAAATGTTATTCCTAATGGAGCTATCTTGGTTGGTGGGAAAAATCTCGTTAATAACTTCTTTAACATCAACTCCCAAGACCTTATAGATTGTCTTGGCAATATTTGCAACCAGTCTTATGACTTACCAATAGGTGTGAATAGGAATAACTTCAGTTGGATAGTATCCATGGACACATTTGGAATTTGAACTATATTGTTTATCTCTAGGAAAATGTCCAAAGGTTGAGCTAGATCCTCAATCTTAGATCCTAAGAACCAATTCTTTTGTACCATTGTGATGGTGGCTGGTTTCAGTTCAAAGTGATTATTTTGAGATAGCATGATAGTCCTGTGCTCTTCATTCCACCTAAGAGTGGCATAGTCCTTAATAGACCTTGGTCTCATCCCATTCCCTCGGACTTGATTTGGGTTATGCTTTATCTGATTCTAATTTTGATTGACTTCCCCTCCTAGCAGTGGTAGTTGCTTATTGAGAGGTGGGTCATCTCGTGGAATATCCTATGGGTTCATATTCTCTCTTTGTTGTCGCCTCCTTCTATACAATGTCTTCTCAATCTAAGGTTCAACAGGTAATATTGGGTTGTCTCTTACCATGCATTATTGACACCTAAAAAGAATAAAAGAATAAATAAATAAAGGAATAAAAATTAAGAAGAAGCACATAAAATTCATTTTAAAAAAAATCTAAAATAAATACCAGTCCCCGACAATGGTGTAAAAAACTTGACTAGTGTCTACCAAGTGTACTAAATCGGCTAGTAATATAGGAAAATAAAATTAAAACCCTTTAATATCATATCCAAGAGATTATGTATTTTAGAATTTAGAATGAACGATTTGTGAAAGAATTTCTCAAGTTTCATAAAGTGATTATAGATAGGATAAAGCTAAATTAACTACCGAACAAATAAAAAACTAAAACTTGACTAAAATAAATTAAATTTAGAGTAAAATTTAAATGGAAATAAAAATTAATAACTAAAACACTTTTGCTAATGGACTATCCACCTCACCTTTTATTGATAATGCCTCATTTCTAAGATAACACAAGTTGTTATAGAAAACCAATTAAAGATAGATATCTTGTTCATAATATCATTCTGGAATATTAAATCTTTTGTGTAAGAACAATCCTATACCTAGCATGCAAATTCGATTTTTAAACTCCTAAACTTCAATTAAATCCTTATTCGAAACAATGAACCTCAGGTTATTCTTAATATAAAATCTTAAATCTAATAAACTCATGAACAAAAAAACTCTTGCATCAATTTTCAGAACACAATAATAAATTGACATGAGTACAATAGGTCAATAACATGATATCATTGATTAAGAACTCAAAATAACATTTAATCATCTATTCAAAACATTGAACATCAATTAAATCTTAATTAAAGATATAATTCATCATAACTTCTAAATTCTAACTTAAAAGATGTTTAAATATCCTAATTAACATAAGTCCAGCTGCCACCCAACTACTTAAAAGAGTAAAAAAACTTCCTTTATCATAACTTCTGCTAAGGAACCCAGTAGAGATAGTTATGTGTCTCTATCGGGTTGATTGGAAACAACTGAGAGAATGAGTGACTTGGTGGGGATGACTGGGTATCCCTGCCAAGCTCTTCAATTCTAGGTGAAAAACACAAAGCACTCAGTAGGGATGAATTTTGTCTCTACCGAGTTGATTTGTTCTTGATGGAGAGTAACAAGCAACTCGATGGAGATGAAATTCCCCCTTGCTATTTCATTAGCTTCTAGACTAAAATGCGAACTGCATCAAGTAACTCTGTGGGGAGTTCCCTCATCCCTAACGGGTTGATTTGATTCTTTTTCAATAGAAAAACTATAAAAACGCACAAAATCAAACTTAAATGCCTCCAACTTAAGACATTAGCACATTAAACATAAAATGAAGCAATTTAACATTAAAAATTACTAAACAAACCTAAACCAATTGGAAAACATAGTTGCAATTCAAAGTTATTAGGAGATAAGATTGTACTAGGTTTTTGAGTTGTTTAATGATGTATTTAATTGGGAACAAGGTATTATCAAGCCAGTTGAGGGTTTTTGGGATGAAAAGATCCTTCTGCATCTCTTAGTTTGGGATAGAGAAGTGCCAGAGGAGATATTGACAAGAAGCTACTTGCTGTTTATAATAAGGGCAAAGAAAAAGTAAGAGTTGAAACATTAAAGCCAAAAGAAGAAGCTGGAAAGACATCTATAATTGAGCTAAATATTGAAGATGATGATTTTATGGATATTGTTTTTGCTTTTACACTTTTTGATGAGAACAATTGCATTTCTTTTGATTATATTAATAATGTGAATGATTTTGCTTACTTGTGTGATGCTTCTTTTGATTTCAATATGTATAATCCTAATCATGAATCATTCATATTTGACATCAACTTAACTTATGCATATTCATTTAATCTCAGTACGAAAGAAGTTTAAAATAAATCTTATTAGCATTAAACATAATCTTAAAAAGAGAAAAATTTCAGATAATATTAAAAAAAGTATGAAAAAGTCTTTGCCTAAACTTATAAAGACATGCAAAGAATTGACCAAGATATAGCAAAGATGCCATTCTAACTTATCCAGGTTATAACCCAGTCAAGTAGAAGCTTAGGAGACTTAGGTCAGAGTGGGCTGAGAAGGTTAAGGAAGAGGTGAGGAAACAAATAGAACCTACGTTCTTAGTAAAAGTTTAATACCCAACATGACTAGCTAATGTAATCCCTGTAGCTAAAAAGGATGGAAGAGTTAGAGTCTATCTGGACTATAGGGATTTAAACAAAGCTTGCCTCAAGGATGATTTCCCACTGCCTCATATAAATGTATTAGTAGATAGTGCAATTGCTTGTGCTATGTATAGTTTTGTATATGGGTATGATGGATACAATCAGATCTTGAATAAGATTATAGATAGGATTAAGATGGCCTTTATCACTAAATAGGGTACCTATGCCTATTGGGTTATGCCATTTGGACTTAAGAGCATAGGTACCACTTATTAAAGGATGACAACTAGGATTTTAAATGACTTAATCCATAAGGACGTGGAAGTATACATTGATGAAATGATGATGAAGTGAGTTACCCGAGAATGCCATTTTGAGGCATTAGAAAAGTTCTTTTCAGAGAACTGATAAGTACAACCTTTGCCTTAACATAATGAAATGCATATTTGGGGTTACTTTATGAAAGCTTCTGGGGCATGTGGTAAGTCAGAGGGAGATAGAGATAGACCTTGACAAAGTCAAAGCCATTAGGGAAATTCTTATACCCTAGAAGGAGAAGGAAGTTAGAGGATTCTTAGGTAGACTTTAGTACATCAGTAGGTTTATAGCCAAGTTAACCTTAATTTGTTAGCCAATCTTCAAGTTGCTTAAAAAGGATTAGTCAGCGGTTTGGAATCAAGACTATAGGCATTTGACACCATCAGAGAATACCTTTTACATCCACTAATATTAAGATCGCCACATATAGGTAAGCCTTTAATTTTGTACTTGGCTATAGAGGACAATTTAGTAAGAGCTATGATGACCCAAGCAGACAAATTTGGGATTGAGTATATAGTGCACTACCTCAGCAAGAAATTCCTTTATATGAAACTAAGTATGTGGAGGTGGAGAAGATTTTTTTGGCAATAATCTAGGCTTTAAAGAAATTGAAGCACTACTTCCATTCTTATAGAGTGCAAGCAGTAGCTAAGCATAACCCTCTCAAATACCTTTAAAAAGTGCCTTCATTGTTAGGGAAGATAGGTAGATGGTTAATCCTCTTGAAAGAATTTGAGATTTAATACATCACTAGGAAAACCATTAAAGGGAGAGCTGTAGCAGAATTCCTAGCTAGTCAACCACTAGAAGGCAAAGAAATCATCTACGAGTTTCCTGATAAGGATATTACAACTATAAAAGTCTAAGGTTTGCAGATATTCTTTTATGGGGCTATGAAAAACAAAAGAGCTAGAGTAGGAGTGATTTTGGTATTAGAAAAGCTACCTTTGGCTAAGGATATGAGGTACAATGCCATGATCAATAAAGTAGAGTATGAAAATATGGGGAAGAAATCTACTGAGGTATTTGGAGATTCATCTTTAGTAGTCTATCAAGTGAGGGGTGAATGGTCTGTGAAGGAGTGTTTGTTGCCCTACATCAAGTGTCTCAAGGCTTTGAGAAGTCAATTTGAAGTGTGCACCTTTGGGTGTATGCCTAGAGATGAGAATCAACTAGCAGACACTTTAGCTACTTTGATGCCATTATGGGATCACCCAAAATGAGTGAGTATAAAGCTTGTATTAATCTCTAGTTATGATAAGTCATATTTTAAAATTGAGCAAGTAATGGATATTAGGGTGGACATTGGGAAGCCTTAGTATTTCGATATTCGAAACTACTTAGAGAAGTCAGTATTCCTAAAACAGGCCACTAAAAAGGACCAAAGAATGATCTATATGTTGTTTACTCAATTCATTAGCGTAAGCAGAGTTCTTTATGAGAGACAGTTTGACAATATTCAGTTATGGTGCCTGAGTGAAAAAGAAGCTCAGAAGGTCATGGAGGAGGTATATGCAGACGTGTGTGGAGCTCACATGAATGGATTAGCTTTAGCAAAAACAATTATATGCCAAGGGTCCTTTTAGCTTACAATGGATATAGAATGCACTAAGTATGCAAAGGAATGTCAATTATGCCAATAGTATGCAAATTAAGACACTTACTTGTTTTTGAGCTATAAAACCTTACATTGCCTTGGCCATTTGCTGCATGGGGTATGGACATCATGGGTATGATCCATCTACCAGCCTTAAATGGATATAGATTTATCATAGTTGCCATATACTACTTCATTGAGTGGGTAGAAGCAGAATCCTTCAAGAAAGTAAATGCTAGGGATATGGCCAAGTTCATTAAGATGAATCTGATATGCAGATATGGGTTACCTCACCATATAGTATCAAATAATGGGATGCACTTCCAAGCTGAATCTAAGTAGATACTCAGAAAGTATGGGTTCCAACATCATAGGTCTTCACCTTATTGACCTCAGGTGAATGGGGCAGTCGAAGAAGCTAATAAGAATGTAAAAAGGATTTTAGCTAAGATGGTTTGGACTTAAAAGGATTGGGTTGATAAGCTACCTTTTGCATTATAGGGCTATAGGACTATAGCTAGAAATTGAACAGAAGCCACTCTATTTTCTTTAGTTTATGGCATAGAAGCTATGTTGCCTGTAGTGATTAAACATTAGTCTTTGAGGGTAGTCTCAAAAGTTGAGTTGCTTGAAATAGAGTGGGCTAGATAAAGGGTGCTATAGCTTAACCTGCTAGATGGGGATAAGATGCAATCTTACTATCCCAACTAGATCTATCAGAAGAGGTTAGCTTGCTCATGTAGGAAGAAGGTTAGGAAACATCCTTTGAAAGAAGGGGTTTTGGTGTTTAAATAGATGTAGCTAGGAATTCCAAGCATTTAGGGTAAGTTTAAACCTACTTTGGAAGGACCTTTCGAGTTAAAGAAGCTTCTATCTAAGGGGGCAACTATCTTGATCGATAATGATGGTACTGAGTTTAAAGAGTTGGTCAACATTAACAAACTAAAGAGGTTTCATGGCTAGATTCAAAAGAGAAAAAAAAGAGAATAAAATCCCCACAGGTTGAAAATCGAAAAAAATGGCAATGAAGGAGGAGTGTAACGATTACCAACCTCTCGAAGTGCAGACAAATCGAATCATAGGTGTGACTTCATGCGAAATGGCATCCTTTACCGGTATCCACAAGCGAATACAATGAAGAGAATCGCCCGGGGTGTTAGCCCCCTTCTTTGGCGGCTAGGGTTTTTCTCTCTTTTGAGATTGCAGAAGAAAATGATTTTCTCTCTCTTTCTCTTTTAAGTGGCGGCTACAACTTATTCTGTTGCTTAATTAGGGTTTTATATATACATCTCTCTCTATATATATAGTTGACCTAACCCTAATTAAGAGAGAGAAAACTTTAGGCTCACTTTTCTTATTAAAATAAGAAATACCTTATTTCTTATTTAAAATAATAATAATAATAATAATAATAATAATAATAATAATCTTAAATATTATTATTATTATTATTATTTTGAATTTTAATTTATCACAAAATAAAATTTGAAATGTCCGAATTAACACTTAGTCCAATCATCACATTCTATGTGTGCGACCCAATAGGTTTATATTATATTGGCAGTGGGCCCCAATCCCATCATAGGCCCACAAGTCATAAGCGGCCTCTAGCAAGATATTATAACTACCCAAATAATATGAATATCGATAATTCGATTTTAACCTAATAGAACATGTTGTAATCCCTTTGTCACATGATATCTTATTTGAAAATAAATCATGGTCCATGTCAAACTTATATAGTCCAAACATATAATTTCTCGATCACTAAGTAAATTGATAATATCAAAAGATTTTGATCGCTCCATCAATTCATTTGAGCATGGCCATGCATTTCTCAGTCCTACTTATCGAGGGGCCAATAGATATCTCTTTCATAAGAGAGGGACAAATTCCTTCTTGATTATTCACTATTCTCTGCATGATTCTCATTATGTCCAATCATAACTTTTATAAGTATCCGATTAAAGATAATGTTTGATTATGTTATAATATAATGTTCGCCATGTAGGATACTGTGATAATCTCAGGTTTAAGGATCGATAACATAACTATTATGAGATCACTAATGACATTAACCCATGTAGTATTTCATTGCGGGTCTATCCGTTACTCTATTCTCTAATAAGTACTTATAAGTTTAATTCATAGCACAACATATATAATCATCCCATTATTATCAACCAAACTTATACTATTTTTTATTTATCATTAATCATTTAATGATAAATGACTAAGGATAGTCAAAATAATATTAAATTGTTATTTACAAATATTATTATAACGTAACATGCCAATAATATGATATATGAAAAAAACACAATTTTACAAAATAAAATGTGACATTACATAAAGGGCCTAATGTTTGGCCTAGGGTATAACCACTAATATGGCCAACACCTTAAAAATCCATGGGTTTCTCCTTTCTTAAGACATTTCTAGAAAGGCTAGGTGTCAAGCTCTTATAGGACCATTTGTTGACTTTTCAAAAATTACACTTAACTCCCTCATTTCCTTGCATTTTATGTTTCTTCCCCTGAACTCTCTCTTTCAATTTTTAATTGGGTCCCTTAACTTATACTTTCTCAAAATTAGCCACACACATAACTTAATTTAAAATGACCATTTTACCCTTCTTCTTTTTAAGCAATTACCTATATGTCCTCAATCTATAATTCATTGACTAACTCAACATATATCAATAAAATCATCTTTGAAATGCTTATACATTCTCTTAGGGCCTTAATAGTGGCATCAAAGGTATCATTAGGCACAAAAAGGTAATCTCATCATCTATTATAAAGGTCAACCAAACAACCCCCTCGTCAGGAGAGAAAAAGTCATATAGGTTTCTTCTGTGCGAATAATGACCCAAATCGTAATGGCCTATCACTCTAGGAGAGGATCATTTAACAGCATTAGCTTCACCTACAAGTAGATCTAAAAATAAAGAAATGCTACAGGGGTGATTTGGATGCATTTCATGCAAAAATGAGGCAAAGGAAATATGTGAAAATCTAAAAGGACACATTTTTTTGATAAGAAAAGCTAGTGTAAAAACCCACAAGGGGCGCACTACCTTTAAAATAATGACATACCTAAAGTAATAAATGGATTTCGGTAAGGAAAGGAATGTGATCAGTAGTATAGCATCAAGACCCATAATGGTCTTTACTAAGATTAGAGGGAACGGGGTCATTTAATGGCATACTCCCTCCATAATGCCAAACAACCCGTATTCTCCTGTCGAACTATCAAGGCTTACTATCAAGTACCAAGCATAGCTACATAATAAGATAACACTGGTATGGTATCTGTAGTGCTCGACCAAGTTAGACATAGCATCAAGAAAATCCTCCAAGGAGAATGGTACTCCCGGTGACACTAGTCTATAGATAGTGGTGTGACGCGAATTGAACCGTGCTCGATTCTAGTTAGGTTCCAGAGGCCCCAATTTTAGGGTCCAAGATTGGATGAGCCTCGTTATAACTCATAAATTGGTCACTTCATAATATAAAGGGCTTTAAGGCCCAATTTATTATTTGTGGTAACCCCATAAAGGCATCTAATGTGGGCTCAAAGAGGTAGGTTTCACAAAGTCAGCACCCAATAGAATGTTGAAAAATGAATTTCAACCTTTTGATGCTCAAAAGGAGATTGGTAGTCGGGAAATCACTCTTACTTGGCATTTTGGTTAGGTTTTTCTTATAATTAGATTTTTATTATTAGTCCACTACCTCCCTTCTCACATGATGCACTACAATTAATTAAATAACTAAACACTCAAGCATGTAGGAAATCAATAAGAAAAGAGTAAATCTACTTAGAATATTACATAACCAAATTTTCCAATGAGAGAATAATAAATAAAATTCAATACAAAAATTGAAAATTAATTAGGTTGGAAACATTGGTTTCCTCATGCATATTTACAAAAAGATTTTTATTTGTAATGTGATTTTGGGAGGAAAACTTTGGCATTAGCCCACTTTATTGGAAAAGCCCAATTAATTAATAAAAATGATTTTATAAAGTTTGATGTTAATGTGCAAAAAACTATTTTTTTTACTACTTATTACATTCCCAAAATAGTAATACATCAAAATAAAGTAATAAAAAATAAAGGTAATAAATAAAAGGAAATAAAGCAAACAAAATAATTAAAATGGCCAACCTATCCATAGGAAATCTTCTAAGCATATTGGCCTCAAACTCCCCAAATAGTCTATGCAGACAAAATTAGTTGCTCACCAAGCATTTGTGCTTGAATACAAATAATAGACAAGCATAATGTATAGTATGCAAACAAAATTAAAAATAATACTTAAAATACAATTAATCATACAAATAGGATTAATGTAAGAAAACATGTAAAATTGACATTAAAAAGGATAAAATTGACTAATACATGGCCTATAAAGGAGATAGATGGCTGAAACAAGGAAGACCGATGGGATGAAAAGGAGATACTGTGACATCCCATCGGTTGGTGTGATCGACGGGCATTTGTCAGGGTCTTCTTCTCATCTGTCACTTGACAAATAGGCATAATTGTAGAAAAGCACTCAATAAACAAGAAAAATCTATTTCTAACTTAATCATGCATATTTCTACATCCCAGAGCATGCAAAATTACTCTAAAACATCAAAATACATTTAAATAATGTTAAAATAATTAAATTAGCATAAAAATAGAATTTTCATTAAGAGAGGCAATTGACCATCAATGGTAAAAAAAATCTAAAACTTACCTTTCTAACATATTTTAATTAGATTCATATAATTATGATGAAATAACATCAAATTAAAATAATCATGGCATAAAAAATAAGAATAAACAGACAATTCTTCTACATAATGAATTAACACATCTCTATGGAAATTAATCTATTATTAAAATAAAAGTAGAATAAAAACTTATAATATTACCCTTAGTTGCATTTTGAGAAGGTTAGAAAACTATGCTCTAAGTTCCTCTTTGATTGATTTTCGTAGTTGAAAAAAGTAATAAAAATGTTTTGGTGTTGTAAAAGATGTAAAGAAGCCTTCTTATTCTTAAGGGATAAAAATCAGTTTTTTACTCTAAAAAATCAATGGCTATCTCTCTAGAATTCCCTCAATTGAAAGATTAATTTTTTAGCCACTGAAAAGGAGGAGAAGGAGAAGACCTTCCAAATCCTAAGTTTTTTCCTATTTATTTGAGGGAGTTTTGGAGTCCCATTCAAACTCTTATTTTTTTAAAAATATTTCAATCCCTTTAAAACTTTTATTTTTAAGGTTTAAATCCCTGATCTAATCCCTAAAGATCATATTAGATTTGAGATAAAGTTTCCTTAAAAAAATTTCCCTTTTCTCGCTTAAAAAACATGGGAAGTAAATATAGAAATTGTACGATAGACAAACAAGGTGTCTATCACCAGGTGTTTAGCATAGATGGATAAGGTTTCTATCATCATAGATGGGCAAGGTATTTGTCACCACAGATGGGCGATGACAGATGGACAACTTATCTATTAATGAGAAAAGGGTCATTTTTGCCACCAAAAGCTTATTTTTGGCTTCGAAAAATAGAAAATGACAAAGCCTTATAAAAACCTTTAAAGACTTTGTGGAAATTAAGGATAGGACTTAAAGTTTTCATTCCTTATCCATAATATGAACAATGCTTCCCCATTGGGTAAATCTAATCTAGGCTACAAGTGGAGGGAAAAATAGCCAAAGTATGTGCCACCTCTCTAAGGTAATTAATTATGAGTCCAGACACATAAGGTAAGGTGCTTGGAGAGTATCTCAAGCCCAAGATCTTGGTTAGAGGGCACAATTTCTGGTGTGTGAAACAAAAGATATAAAACTAAGGATCCCAATGGCAAACGAAAGACAAGATCAGAGTGTTATCAGGCTTTACCTACCTTAGAAATCTAAAGGGACCAGCCAAGCAAAATAAGGTTTTCACAGCTCTCAAGGTCATCTAAGAGTTGATAAAGCCTATTTATGGCCTAATTTGACATGATAAGGTATCTAGTGGTCTTTTTCCAAATAAAAAAAATAAAAAGAGAAGAAAAATAATAAGAATAAATAAAATAATAAAAGGTAAAAGAAAAAGTAAAAACAAGGAAAGAAGGAAAGAAGCATACCTAGAAGAGATTCACTAGGTAGGTGGAGAGTCAAAGTCACTTAATCTAAGAAAAATGATGGCTATTTATAGGGATTGCTTGACAGACAACCATCCTTCAGGAGCGACTCATTGCCTGGCCGTCTATCACCCCTTAGATCACCTAAGTGGGTATTTCCACATTTTGCATGGCTCATGCATTATATGTACATTTATTGCATTCATTTTGGCTTTAATTTTGTAGGTAATGTAGAAAACACACTAACATTACGGGAGTTCTCTAAAAACTCCAGAAGTATTTAATTTAGGAAATATTTGGATATAAAAAATAATAAATAAAATAATAAAAATAAAAATAAATAAATAAAGAATATTAAAAATAACAATAATAATAAGTTAGTTAAATATTTGTGAATAATGTAAATTATTTGGTTGCAAAATAGTTTATTGGTGTAAAATAAAACAAAGTAATAAAATAGTTAAAAAGAAAATAAAAAAGTAAAAATAGATAATTTTTTTTTGAGAAACTTAAAAGGATTGATAGATGGGACGTAAGTGGCACTTGTCGCTCGCGGACAGATGCCCTGCTTGTCTGTCATGCAAAATTAAAATTCTCAGCCTTTTCTTCTAATTTTCTTTTTCCTCTCTCCCAAACTGCCATTAACGACATTTTTCAAGGTTTCGTCTTTGGTTTTTGGGTTTTCTCTCTCATTTTATGACTTTTTTGTGACCCGTTTACACGAAATTCCTCCTGGAATCGGTGTACATTTTCATCGATTTTTATTATGTATTTAGATTACCCATTTTCACTCCTCTATAAGTAAGTTTTTTTTATTTAAATCCTTATTATTTTTCATTAGTTTGTTCTTATTTTCCTTTATTTATGCTCATAGGGTGATTAGGGATTTTTTTTAAATTTTTCTTGCTTGCTTAGCCTACTGTCTGCATATTTTTTTCTTAGTTAATTTTTTATTGTTTGTGATGTTACTACCTATAGAACCTATTTTTACTGGCTTTGTAAATGCTGTTAATATATCTCTTTTATTTGTCTTTGCTTTATTGTACAAATATTGGCAGAAATAAAAATACATTACAAAACTTGATGTTTATTCATTTATTTTTTTTTACTTTTTAGCTAAGCCTAATATAGTACTTAATTTGATCTTTAGTTTAATTTGAACAATATATCAATGTAGATCAATTTTAACTTATTAATCAAACCCATTGGTAAAGTGTAATTAGATTAATCTAATAAAAGCCTTTAAAAGTGACGAAACTATTGCCAAATTTTCGCTAGAATTTTATGGATAGTTTCTAATTTTTTAATTTCTCGCTTATCATACATGTTTGCTAGATACCTATTGATGGGCTAAGGGTCTGTGATATATTTTATGGTGCTCAATGTATATTTCAATGTAGGTTGGCTAGCGCCGATTTAAGTCGGCTTGCTGTTGAAATTGACAAAAATTCATACAAATTTAATTTATGCTATTACTTGCGATGCAAGTTATCTCTAAAAAGACGTAACTTTTAACCTTTTGTAGATAGCTCCACATCATGAGGTACAACCTACACCATCTCTATTGACTCTTGACTGGATAACTGAGTGAGAGGTATGTAGATATTAGACTCTGGCTTAGATTTAGTATCGGGCAGCAAGTTTATGTCTCGCTAGTTCTTATAGAGCGTAGGTATGTTAGGTGAGGTTGATGGACTATTGGCAGCTATGGGTTAGACAACATTCTTTGCCCTTTCCAATCTCACTTATCTAGACATGATATGGGAGTTCCTGGCGAGTCTATAATATAGAGGGTTTTAGCGACCGAACATAGAGGAAGGTATCATCACCTTTTGGGTATGATGCATCCCTTATAGCATCACTCAATGCCGGTTCACTGTGGCTATGGGATTGCCTATTGGAGTAGATATTCTAACCTTAGAGAGAGGAATAGAGAGATAGCATTCAGTGCAGATCACATTGCCTTGGGCTGCATACCATCTAGATACAGCCAAGAGCATGATGTTAGCTACCTAAGTGTACTGATATATTTAGAGGGTCCTCGACACACCATCTTTGTTGACTCTGACTGGATAACTGAGTGAGAGGTATGTAGATATTAGACTCTGGCTTAGATTTAGTATCGGGCCAGCAAGTTTATGTCTTGCTAGTTCTTATAGAGCGTAGGTATGTTAGGTGAGGTTGATGGACTATTGGCAACTATGGGTTAGACAACATTCTTTGCCCTTTCCAATCTCACTTATCTAGACATGATATGGGAGTTCCTGGCGAGTCTATAATATAAAGGGTTTTAGCGACCGAACATAGAGGAAGGTATCATCACCTTTTGGGTATGAGGCATCCCTTATAGCATCACTCAATGCCGGTTCACTGTGGCTATGGGATTGCTATTGGAGTAGATATTCTAACCTTAGAGAGAGGAATAGAGAGATAACATTCAGTACAGATCACATTGCCTGGGGCTGCATACCATCTGGATACAGCCAAGAGCATGATGTTAGCTACCTAAGTGTACTGATATATTTAGAGGGTCCTCGACACATCATATCTCGAACATATCGATAGTCCTCGATCAATTAATTCGATCGACATGTTCTATCTATGGGCTATACATAGCCACAAGAGGGTGGACATTAGCTGTAAGATCATTTTTACTCTTGTTAAAGTAGCCACACATATATGTATAGGGGGAGTGGTGACCCACCTATTGTTACACTTGATGGTAGATGAGAGGAGTTTTGGGCTACCATTGGAGGAGGAGATATTCATAAACTTGCAAATAGCCCTGATTATGCAGGTAGTTAAGCCAGTTCACAGACAAGCGAGACAATACAGGTTGCCGATAGTTTTGGAGAACAAAGTGCTATATAGATTGGCACCTACTTTACCAGACCCCACAGTAGAGGATTAGGCCCAGGCTTATGAGGAACCCCTAACACCAACTATTTAGCAAGATCAGGCTCTACAGGACAAGCCTTATGAGCCATAGGAGGCTAATATGGATTTAGACTTAGAAAGGGACATGAGGTTTGATTTGGATGGCCTACTTGGTAGCTTACCTCCAGAGGCAGTACCTCCACCAATCGGTTTGTAGTACAACCCCAATTTTCTTCTTCTAGAGTTTATAAAAGGCTATGTCCATATGGCCATATCGATGCATCTACTTCCAATGCTCTATCGCTAGTTTAGTCAATACCACCTTTAGCAGCACTGCCATTAGATGACATCTTTATGAGACTGGCCACCATCGAGGATTCCATTCAGTAGTAGGATTAAATTCTACAGACCATCTTAGTCCTCATATGATCTATGTAGGCTTAGCACCAGGCTAATGTATAGGGAATCCAAGCTAACTTAGTAGCAGTCGGGTAGATATTCGATGAGAGCTTATAGGTGGTAGATGATTCTCTCACCAGTATCAGGGAGCAGATAAAATGTATTAAAGGGGAGATCCTTAGAGGCAGGGAGTCTATGATTCAAAGTGATAAGTAGTTGAGAGTCTATATCCAGAACCCGAGAGATGATCTCATAAGGTATTTAGAGCAGCATTCACGAGTAGTTTTAGGGTTAGGGAAAAGCTTAGATCATTTGGCTGAGGTGATCACATAGATTTTACAGCCACTATCTACTGTATTACTAGATTTGAGTTTCAATTCCTAGAGTAGTTGGAGCAGCCGCTAGCACCATAGCAGGTAGTAGCCCAACACAAACCTCTTAGACCGTTAGCTTTCCATCTACCACCTGGACCATCATATCGTAGAGGACCTAGTTCATCACAATAGTAATATATTTTGTTTAGAAGTTTGAAATTTTTAGACCTTTTGATGTATATAACAAAATTGTTGATTTATATTTATGTTAATGTTTCATTTTTTCTTTAGTTATTCTTACATTCTATCATTATGATTATTTAATTTAGGACTAAGATAAGTAAAAATACTAAAAATATAAAAATAATAAAAATAAAATGACAAAAACAACAAGGTTAGTGAATAAAGAGTAAAAATGACAAAGAAAATGGCTAATGGATGAATTGACCACATTTAACCACATTTGACTACAATTAACCAAAATTGACATAAAATAAAATGATAAGTCTTCAAATTCACTAAGAAAGGCACTAATGGTACACCTTTTTCTCAGGTACAAAAGCCCTTCTAAGAGGCATATATTCCAAATTTCATAGACAATCATCATATAGACAACCTTGATGATGATGCTTTTCCCTATATTGGAGGCACAATCATAAAGAAGTGTCAAAGCCTATAGTAGACAAATTGTTTGCTCATGGAATGGAGAAACTTATTGATGATACCCATACTAAACTAGATCATAAGGAGTTACCTAAATAGGTTGAAATTAAAAGAGATGCACAACAAAAATAAGTGCAGATATTTTCTAACTATGCAAGGATTCTACCACTTGAATAGGTTGAAATCAAGAGAGATGCACAACAAAGAGAAATGTGAATATTTTTTTACTTTGGAATCTTTTTTGGATTAGGGAATTATTGGACTGATTGGAAGGAAGACAAAGTGAAATACTTCACCAGTGATTGATCCACATGGATGAAGACAAAGTGAAATACTTCACCAGTGATTGATCCACATGGCTGAAGACAAAGTGAAACACTTCACCAGTGATTGAGCCATATGGTTAAAGACAAAGTGAAATACTTAACCAATGATTGATCCACATGGCTAAAAACAAAGTGAAATACTTCACCAATGATTGATCCACATGGCTAACGCCAAGGTCATAGTATAAAACTGAAGCACACTAAAAGAGGGATAGTTCAGAAGGTTATTTTAATTTTCAATGATGTGGAAAAGAATTATGTTGTAGTGTCATTAAGGTAGATCTACATATAGAAAGCAAGTTATGGAGCATACTATTAATGACTCTTCAAAATGCATATTTGCCAAAATTTCCAATAAAAATATTGATTCAAAAGGGGTTAGTCATGCTTATAGATGGTGACTACTACACAACATCAAATCAAATATGCCAACAGATGGCATCAACCAATCAATAGACATACCTAATTCTGTATGCCGACAAGCTGGTGCTAATTAGATATAAACAACTCATCTCGATTCTGCATGCTGATAAGCTGGTGTTAATCAGATAGTCCTCTAAGGGTTTAACATATTGACAAGCTGATGGTAACTACCTAACCAATCAAGGTTAACACATCAACAAGCTGATGGTAACTACCTAACCAATCAAAAGTTAACACATCGATAAACTGATGATAGCTACCAAACTAAGGGTTAACATGTTGACAAGCTAACGTTAACTACCCGACCAAAGATTCATTACCTTAAATGGTATATGTATTTTACAACCAGAGATTCACTACCTCAAATAGTATCTATTTTAAATTAATCAACCATAGATTTGTTGCCTTAGTTATGTGTCTTTTATCCTTTCACTCTAAATTTTTCCTCACTTAGGCACAAATGCACCAATTTCCTAAAATCGTGGGCAACTATAGACATCATGACTCGAGATAGCCTAAATAAGGTTACTCGATGATAAGGAACTATTTATACTTCTGATAGAAAGCATGAATCTTAAGCTTTAGCCTTGATTTCTATAATTCTATAAAGCATTTTTATGGGTTTTAACATTGATATCCCCAGAGTTTTGAAAAGATTTAAAAAATCATTAATTTTGGCCTCCGCTAGTGACAGAAGGTTTTCTATCACTAAAAGAAGGCTATCTGTGGCTATCTTCTTCAGGATTTCTCCTAGTAGATGCCCCTATCGAGGGAATCTAGGACTATCCATGGCTATTGATAGACGGTCATCTATCAGTGAGTCATGGCCAATCAGGTTCAGGTCAGATTTAAAGGATATTTTTGTAAATTTTGGGAATTGTATGAATGACCGTCGTTTGTAATTGACAAACATATGTCTATGGGGTTTTTTTTCCAAATTTCCCACATTTTTTAGTTTTGAAAATCTTAGACAGAGATTAAATTTTGGAGATCTGATCCGGGGACAGATTTTAAGGGATTAAAACTTCCAATTTTGGGGGATTAGAGTTGTAGCTAATCTCTAAATATTTTTTAGGTATTTAAAGGAAAAAATTAGGGTTTCTAAAGAAGGGACTTTTGAAAAAAGCAGAAGTAGACTATGGAGAGGGAAAAATTCAATTCTATATTATTGGAGGTTTATAACTTCTAAATAACTTTCTTTCACACAAAATAAACACTATTTCTTTATTCTGAATATGGGCATCATGGTTGGGGGCCTAAGGCATGCTTTCTATAGTTATGAAACTATATTCTTGAGGGTAATATTCTAGGTTTTAAGTCTCTTTCTCTCTCTAAATTCATAGCATACTTATGTAGTTGTTTAAGTTTATATTAATAATGCCGTGATGTATGCTCTTGTGTTAATATGTTCTTTACTTTGTGTTATGTCATGATGATTTAAGTTGTTTAATATGTTTAGAATGGTATGATAGGGTCCTTGCACTTTTCCATTGATGCATGAGAATAACACGATTTAATTCTTGTGATTGTATGTTTTTGCTCTGTTGGCATGATTTATATTGTGTTTTATTATTATTTTGTAGATTTGGCATGCCTTAGGGCCTTAAAATTGCAGGTTAATGTGCTTAAATTAAATTTCTTATTTTTTTTGGCTTAAGTTGTTGTTCATTGTTTGTTTTTGGAGTGATAGATATGAGAAAGGCCTGACAGATGGCTGTAGATCATAGCAACCAATGGGACATATTGGTACCTTCTCCTGGTCCCATCTCTCTCTCCTTTAGGCCATTTGTGGCCTCTTTTTTAGGCCTTTTTAGCATATTTTGATATATTTTGTATTTTAATTCATTTTGTCTATTTTAATTCTTTTTTTGCTTTTATTAAGCATATTTATTATTCTGTGAATAATTTTAGTATTTTTGCATGATTTTTTATATTTTCAATTAATTATCTTATTTTTTTTGATTTATATACTAATTATTTTTTCTTTCTTTGTATTCTACTATGAGCCATCATTTTATGCATTTAAGTGCATTTTTTAGAGATTATTTGGCATTGAAAAGGCCAGCCTTCGAACTGTTCTTCTTCCTTTTCTCTTTCCTTTTTATTGCATATAATTTTATGGCTTTATTTTATTATGTTTGTGGTTGGAATATTTATTCAATTTTTATACTTTACTTTTTATTGAGTTTTGGATGTATTTCATTTTTGGGAATGTAATAGATAGCTATGTTAATCTCTAGCTTTGATAAGTTATATTTCATTATTGAGCAAGTAATAAATATTAAAGTGGATGATGGAAAACTTAGTATTGTAACATTCAAAACTACTTAGAATGGTTAGTGTTCCTAGAAGAAGCCACTGAGAAGGACCAGAGGATGATCCATAAGCTATTTACTCATTTCATCAGTATAAGAGATAGCCAGATGGCATTTAGTTAAGGTGCATGGATGAGAATGCAGCTATAAAGGGCATGGAAGAAGTGTACATTGGTGTCTGTGGTGCTCACATAAATGGTTTAGCTTCAGCAAAGAAGATTATGCGCCAAGGGTTCTTCTGGCTTACTATGGACATAGATTATTTGAAGAATGTAAAGGAGTGTCAATTGTGCCAACAATATGCATACTTGAGGCTTTTATCGATTTTAAAGTTATGTAATCTCACATTGCCATGGCCATTTGCAGTATGGGGTATAGACATCATGGGACAAATGCATCTGAGGGCATCAAATAGGCATAAGCTTATTATTGTTGCTATCAACTACTTCTCAACGTAGGTGAAGGCAGAATCTTTTAAGAAGTTGGGTTCTAAGGAAATGGCTAGGTTCATTGAGAGAAATCTAATATGTAGATATGACCTTCCTCATCACATAGTGTTGGACTGGCTCAGTTTCAGGTAGAGACAAAGCAAATGCTTAAGAAGTATAGGATTAAACATCATAAGTCTTCACCTTACTGACCTCAAGTGAACAGAGTAGTTGAGATCTTGGCTAAGATGGTTAGGACTTATAAGGACATGGATATAAAACTACCATTTACATTATGGGGTTATAAGACTACTGGCAAAACTTTAATGAGAGTCACTCCATTCTTTTTACTCTATGGGACGAAAGCTATGTTGTCAGTAGAGATTACTAAAAGTAGAATGGGCAGATAGAGATTGTTACAACTTAACTATATATATATATATATATATATATATAATGGCTACTTTATTTGAAAGAAAGGCATAATCACATATGCGTGCAAGAAAAGGAATTGAGGAATTAAAAGAAAATAAAAAAATATTGTAAGAGAAAAATGTATGCCTAAAGACTCCCATTTATTTCTTTGTGGAAAAAAACCACCAGTAATTTCTGAATCAGTCTCCTTAGGGGGAGTAGAGCAGTTAAAAAATGAAATAAATTTTATAGATAGAAAACGAGCTTATTATCACAATCAGGTTTATTAAAAGAGACTAGCTCGTTAATTTGGAAAGAAAGTTAGAAAGCATCCCTTGAAAGAAGGTGATTGGTGTTCAAGTAGATGAGGTTGGGAATTCCTAATATTTGTGGCAAGTTTAGACCTATGTGGGAAGGATCATTTATGCTAAAGAAGCTATTATCAAAAGGGACAACTATCTTGACTAATAGTGATGGAAATGAATTCAATGAACCGATCAACATTGATAGATTGAAGAGGTTCTATGCTAGACTTAAGAGAATAAAAGAGAATAAAAGCCATATGAGTTGAAAAATGAAAAAAATGATGGCTTTACTAAAATTGGGTACCTTATCAATGTGAAAATTGAAGAAAGGCATCCTGGGCAAAAATTAGAGGCTAAGAGAATAAAAGGGTTGATTAATAATAGGAGTTTGATGTTTTTAGAGTTTTAGCATGAGATTAAATGAATTTTGTATTCATAGACTTGATGCCAAATGATGATTATGTGTAATGAAATCATATGGAAATATTGCATTTGTATTTAGTGCTTTATTAATATTTTCAAAGTTGTTTGTTTAGCATTCTCAAAAATTTAAAAGTTCTCTTAAAAGTAAAAACATAATGTGTAACATTCTCTATTTAATAACCTCTTTTTATCACCATTCATAAATCATCAACACAGCTATATCCTATATACGTGTCCTTTATTTTGATCTAGCATATAAATACACATATTATCACTTACATACTTTACCTTATTATACATGACTATGCATATATCTCATCAAAAGTTAAAGCATATCATAAGTACATGTTAATACTATTATAGTTTACAAAGTGAGCTTTTATACAATACAAAATTATCATTTACATATGCATCCTTACTTTTATAAAATTCTTAATGCAAAAATGTTATACAAAAGACAAAGCAAAGAATTCATACTTCCAACTTCCCTTAAGACTTGAGTTGGCCACCTTGATGTAGACTATATCCTTGAGAAAGAGTCCTAGTGAAGAACCTACACAGATAAACAACATGTGCTAAGCTATAAAGCTTAGTGGGGAACAAATTATATTGAATGACCACTCACAGCAATCATCAGCAAACACACAATATGCATTAGATATAACATTATGTTTATAATAGATACAAAGGTAATTCCATAAGCAAGGACGAAGAACAAAACTATATTAATATAAAACACAAATATAAACATACATAGCTCTTTGATAACAATTATGTAATTTGGCTTTTGATACTTTTCTTGTAATTTGCCTGCCTAAGTTCTATAGGTGTGGATAATGGGAACTGTGGATACTCGTAGGTATCAGCCTTATAAATACCCGTAGGTATTAAATTCTATGGATATTCGATGATATCAAACCCGTAGACCTAGTGGGCTCAAGACTATGGTCCCAAATAGGGACGACTATGGACCCAAATGGGGTCAGACTATAGTAATTGCAACTATACCCTATAGGCATGCCTATCTATCCACAATCAAACTCTAACTGCAAGCATTGAATCATTTATAAACACATTTCATTTATCATGTTTAAACCTATGTTGTATTATTATATATATACACAATCACATGTATTTGTACAAATGTCTGTAGATGCTATAATACTATAACTATATTTGATCATATGATATCACGAAGGTATAAGAATTCATTAAAGTTTTGTCTACTCATGTATGAGTTCTATATATATATATATACATATATAATAACTTAGGTTCATTAATTGCAATGTATATGATAGTGCTATCATTCATTCATGTGATTATAGAGCATGTTATACCCTTATTTTCCTATTTAAACTGCTTTAAAATCACATAAACACTCATTGGTAACATTTATTATTAAAATATCATGTATAAAGCAAAATAGGAGAGGTACATGGCTGACACAAAATGGTCTTTGCTATGTGCCACATCTCATCTTTAGTATAACAATCTATCTCTACCGTGTACAACAAAGCAATTTCAATATAAAAGGGTGTACATAGATGAGACCAAATGGTCTCTGTCGTATAGCCACCTTTTCCTTCAAAACAGAAGGATGTACATGACTGAGACCAAATGGTCTCTGCAGTGTACATTAGTTTGCCCAATAAATTAATAATTATAGATTTCTGTATTAGACTTTCATGTCCCCAACATCTCAATAAAAGTTGTTTTATGAGTAATTCACCTTTAACACTATGTTTCCTCATACATTTAATTATCCAATCAACTTAAAAACATCTTATTAAACTCTAAATTCCAAGTTATTCATAAAATAAAGTATTGTGTTCATATTGCTAAAATATCAATTATTGTTATATTTCTATCTTAGCTTCATTATCACATTGACTCATTAGAATTAAACTTAAACCAATCTAAGAGAAAATAAACATGAAATACTATTTTTCATTTCAATTTGTAAAAACACATCATAATTCTAAGGCTCTATTTTTGAACAACAATTCCAATTGAAACAAGAGAACTTTAAGAAGCTCACATGCAGAATTTGTTTCCAATTCCACTAATTTTCTTAACCTACCATCTTATAATCATTCATTAAACATGCTCATGCAATATTAGAAATGCCTATAGTTCAATACTTCTTAACGTAGTCTAAAACTCCTTTCTCCAATCCTTCACAATTTCCTTCCCTTTGTTCTTATTTACTTCACCTTCTACCGAGGACAAATTCATGAATAAATACCCAATTGTACTCTCCATTTCAATCCATCAAATAAGCAAGAAGAAGATAAAGAACTGTTGCAGAATTTAGATTGAAATTAGAGAGAGAAATGTCTAGTTTTTATAGAGAGAAAATGATGATTGCATTTCCCCTTTGGGTGGACGACCAACACAACCATTTTATACCATTACCCTATTCTTTCTCCCTCACGTGAAAACTCCAAAGAGACTAAGTGGAGATGAAGATCTCACTTAGCTTTTTCTAATTCTTCCATTCTAAATTTTGCCCTCCAATTTCTCTTCTTCTTAACTCTATCCCTAAATTTTACTTCTTATATTTCAATTACACCCATAATCTTATATTATGCTTTAATTATACACGTGCATAACATAATATAAAATTACCAATTTACCCCTTTAGCCTCTAACTTGAAATTCAACAATTAATCTAAAATTATTAACTATAAATTACCATTTTAATCATGCATAATCTATTAGGGCCTATGTTAGGGCCTCACAATTCTCTCCCCTTAAAATAATTTTTTCCTCAAAATTCATACTTGATATAAATAATTATGGATATTATGTTATCATTATTGATTATGGTTTCTATGTTGCTTCTTCCATGCCATGATGTCGCCACAACACCTTAACTAAGGGATTGTAAGGACCCAAAATAGAGGCCCTAGCAGAATTCAAGGGTAATTACATGTTATTAAAGTCTAATTGAGCATTATTGGATGAATTATTAAGAGTTAAGATATTGACTAGGGCAAAAATGTTATTAAGTTATAATTAATTATGTGATAAATGTGTAAATTATATGGTATGAATTTTATAAGGTCATAATTAATTTATTATGTTGGTATAATAACATTCAAGGTTATAATTGAAGTAAGAAGTATTAGTTAAGGCATCAATTTTTGATATAATTAAATATTGGGCCAATTGTAATAATAGAATTGTAAATTATGATGTAATTAAAATAAGATAGAAAGGTTGTGGTCAATGTAGAAGAAAAATTTTTCTAAAAAGGTCGTGTAGTGTGTCAAAAATGAAGTACAAAATGAGTTTATTAAGCAATTTGTAGGATTCTGGGAACAACGCAAAATTCGTATGGCCAAAAAGGTTACTGTCGTGAGTGCGACATTTTTCACGAGCGCGAAATCATGATTTTGTCCCTAAATTTGCTTTTTATTCCCCTTTAACATTATATTAGGCTACTCCCATGTGTTACACATATAACTGAACAAAATAGGCCTTGAATGCAAGTATACGAGGGCTATAGACTTATGTGTATATAAATTAGTATTAAAGTATATTTATGGGTTTGGATGATTATCATTTACATTGAAAATTATCTATGAATGTATACCTTTGCATCATTGAAATTGTACATTAATAGTTAAGTTATATCACTATGAATAATTATGAAAACTTACACGAGTGGTCGTCTAATAAGATGTAATGTGATAACCTAAACCTAAGAGTTTATGTATTGTATCACAATATTATACACACACACACACACACTTATGTGAGTATAGATATGTAATCACAAGATGGGAATGAACTTAAAGTTATTATCTTTAGTTATATGATTTATTTTATTTTTAAGTGGGCTAACATATATATATACATGAATGTCTAAATGACATTATACTAAAGAATATACATATTTGTTATTAATCTATTGAGGTTGATGTTGTGTATAGTTAAAATGTCAACTTTACTTATATAAAGAAGTAATGCTACTAATAGAGTATATGTATGCTTATAACATAAACATAGCATGATTATACATGTTTGGGTTTAAATCTTGAAATATTCTTTTACTTAATTATGACGTAGACATACATATGCATTTAAATATAATTATTGTTCCTATAAATTTATAATATAAGTATGATAATACAAAGCTTATACAAGTATGAAATTTTAATCATAAACAAAAATGTTCTTAAGCATAAAATATGTTTAACAGAAATATGGAAATACAGATATGTGGGCATGTATATTTGCAATGTAAATATGGATGATAAATTTTACTTGGTTATATTATGCTGATTGATTGTGCTTGTCATGTGAAATATGTTTAAGAGTAATGATATAAAGCATGTTTTCATAGTAAATTGTATAAATACACAATTGTACAATGATAACATATGTGTACATTTATCTCCATATAACTATGATTCCTATGAATGTGATATACGAGTATGATAGAAAAATGTGTAAAAAAATACGCATACTCAATATATTATTCTAAACTTTACTGTATATCTTAAAGTAATGGGAAAAATTGGTATGTATGTATACAATAAATGAATATTGGAATTTAAGATAGCATGATGATAAGTATCGTTACCACATACATGTGAATGAACTACATGCATTTGAATTGATCAAGAGTACAACTTATTTATGCTCATACATGTTTTTGATATCATGTTCACATAAAGTCTATACATGAACATGTATATGAAACTCTGCACATAGTTGTACATATATACATAAATATATGTATATGATTTGAAAGATAAATCAAAGGGATTTAATTGCCTGCATTGAGTCTAGGATGTGAATAGATGGGCATGCCTATAAGGGTACCATGTAGCTGCTTCTGAACAGTTTCGACCTATTTAGGTCCACTTGAAATTAAAAGTTACAGTGACCCTATTTGGGTTTAAAAGTTAGAGTTGATTTAAACAATCCTGTTTGGGTTGTAGCCGACCTCGCTTGGGTCCGCTTGATCGGTCCATATTATTTGTTTAACCCCGTTTAGGTCCATCAATTTATCATACAGTTTTATCCCTATAAGGGATCACTATTTAATACCTTTGAGTATCTTATTTATATCTTTGCATACTACCATATAACCCGATATCCACCTCTTTAGAATAGTGCAGGCTTTATTATTAAAGGTTAAGAAAAGTTTAATGAGGCATGAAAGTTCTTAATTGACTTCATATTATTCTACATATAAAATTCCTTTTGTTGCATACAAAACCCGCATCTAAAAGAATGCCCAATAATATATGTATCTATACTGCTAGTATCAAAAATACATGCTAATTGTTTAATTGATGATATATATATATATATATATATATATATATATATATATATATATATATATATATATATATATATATATATATATATATATATATATATATATATATATATATATATATATATGTCCTTTATTTCTATATGTATGACAACATATGATTTATGAAGAAACTTATATTAGGGTATAGGGTATTATCTTATTGAATGAACCCAATAATTGTCATAATAGCATAGCAAATTCCATACTAAGGGTTATAAGAGTTATACTATAATACCAATTATTTTTGAAATATTTTTCTTATGATTATATATGTGTTCACATTGTTGCATGTACACATTTTTTAACGTGCATTTGTTATTTATGGTGATGATATATAAGTGTTATGTTTGGTTGATAGGCTTATTTTTATGATACATCTAATATGTTATAACATGAATAACTTATGGAATATAAAGTAAGCATGTAGTAATATAATAATCTTATGGTAATTGGAAGTGTTGATTTGTTATATAATTCTAACGTGTGTATATCCAATACATATAAGAATAGATGTAAGATAATTTTAATATCTGTAAAGATTGTTTATGAAATTAATAATAGATAACTATACTTTTATGATTAAGCATTGATTAATAAAATAATCATATTATAAATAGTTGAATCCAAGTCCAAAGGAAGTTGGAACTTGTATGATTATATATGGTGAATGAAACGTCAATGCAAATTCTTACCTTTGAACTTTATGATTTCTATAAGTGAATGTAAATATTAATTTCTTTCATTTCTTGAAATAAATCATTGTTATATTTGAGGCATGTTGACGATCACTGTGAGTGGTCATTTTTCATGATTTTAGTTCCCTACTAAGCTTTATAGCTTAGCATGGTGTTTTATCCGTATAGGTTTTTGGGGCGATATCTGCTGCAGGATGGCCAACTCAAGTCATCGAGAGAGACCATTATAGACTTTTATTTTGGGCTTTTTGTATATAGTAAAGATTTTGTGGTATTAGAGATACTGTATGTAAAGATGTTAACCAGTTGTTGTATTTTGTAAAGAGAATTCAATGTATATTGAAAAGTTTTAATAGTATAACACTCTTAGGTATTAAGTTTGGGTATATGTTCTCTGTATAGTTAGTTTATGTTTAAGTTGCAGTGTTAAACTTTGCGTTATGAGAAGGGTAAAGTGATATGTATATATTAAAGGATAAGGGTGCTATAGGGATCTTCTTATTCCTCAATTGTTTGATCTCCCTAGCTAGAATTTCCTTTGGTTCTTCATCATATGAATAATTAGACTAAACATTTATTTTTTGTAGAGGTAAGATATGAGATTCATTCGGTCTATACCTTCAAAGTATGGAGACATGAAAAATGTCATGTAACATAGATAACTCTAAAGGAAGTACCAATTTATAAGCAATTGGTCTGATTCGTTCTGATACTTCATATCGACCGATGAATCTTGGACTAAGTTTTCCTTTCTTCCCAAACCTCAATAGTTTGTTCCAAAGAGAAACCTTTAAGAATACTTTATTGCCAACTTGGTATTAAATGTCTTTTCTCTTCAAGTCTGCATATGACTTCTATCTATCACTAGCTACTTTCAATCTCTACTTAATAATATGCAAATAATATTGGGACCAATCATCTTATGTTCTGTTAACTCAGTCCAATAGACTGGAGTTCTACATTTTTTAATATATAAAGCTTCATAAGGTGCCATACCAATTCTAGTCTAAAAACTATTATTGTATACAAATTCCATTAGAGAAAGATAACTATCCTAACTTCCTAGAAAATCCAAAACACATCCTCTCAACATATCTTTCAGTACTTGTATAACCCTTTTGGATTGTCTATCTATTTAAGGATGGAAAGCAGTGCTATAATGAAGCTATATTCCCAAAGCTTGTTGTAAACTTTGCCAGAATCTTGATGTGAACCTTAGATCTTAGACCAAAATTATAGATATTGGTATTTTATGTAACTAAAAAATCTCATTTACATATAGTTCAGCCAATTTATCCATAGAATATTTTGGTTGAACTGGTATGAAATGAACTATCTATCAACAATCTTCCACACTGCATCATGTTTCCTTTGTGTAAGAGGTAAGCCTATAACAAAATCTATAGTGATATTATCCCATTTCCATTTTGGAATTAGAATGGGATTCAACAATCTCGAGGGAAGTTGGTGTTCCACTTTCAACTGCTAATAAGTCAAACACTTAGAAACATAATCCACCATATCTCTCTTCATACTAGGCCACAAATAAAATTGATTGAAGTCCTGGTACATCTTATTACCACCAAGATACATGGTAAAAACTGTATTGTATGCTTCTTGCAATAACATTCTCGTCAATTCACTATCATCCAGTACACATAACTTGTTTTGATAATACATACACCCATATTCCTTTACTGAATAGTCAAATTTGTTCCCTTTATGTAGTGATTGTACTATCCACTACAATTTTTCATCATTCTTTTGAGCTTTGATTACTACTTGTCTTACTTTAGGTCGAGCCTTTAATCGAGCTATTAGTGCACTATTCAATGCAAACTTCCATCTACACCGTTGTAACATCATAGTTGCCATCATCTTTTGACTTAGAGCATCAATCACTACATTCACTTTACCGGGTGGTAATCAACTATACAATCATAATCTTTAAATAACTCCAACCATATATGTTGTCTTAAGTTGAGTTCCTTCGGGGCGAGCAAATACTTGAGACTTTTGTGATATGTATAAGCTTTATATCTTTCTTCATACAAGTAGTGTCGCCATATCTTCAAAGTAAAAACTACTGCTGCCAACTCTAAATCATGTATAGGGTAGTTTTGCTCATTAGGTTTCAATTGTCTGGATGTATAAGCCACCACTTTGCCATCTTGCATCAATATACAACCCAAACTAGTTCTGAAAGCGTCACTATACATAGAATACTCCTTACCCGATACTGTTTAGGTTAAGATTGGAGCTTCTGTTAACATTTTCTTTAATTACTCAAAATTGGCTTGACATTGACCAATCCATTCAAACTTAATACCCTTTCACAGTAAATTAGTAAGTGGAGAAGCAATTATTGACAATCCTTTCATAAAAAAATGATAATAACCTACTAAACTTAGAAAACTCCTTACTTAGTGTACATTTCGAGGCAATTTCTAGTTAATAAAGGCCTCAACTTTATTTGGATCCATGCTAACACCTTTAGAAGACACAATATTCCCAAGGAAAGAAATTTCCTTAAGCCAAAAATCACACTTGCTCATTTTGGCATACAACTGTTTCTCACGCAATGTCTATAACACAATCCACAAATGCTTTGCATGCTCAAATTCATTTCTAGAATAGACTAGTATATCATTAATGAACACTATTACAAATTGGTTTAAGTAGGGCCAAAATACTTTATTCATTAAATCTATAAAAGGTTTTGGTGCATTAGTTAACCTAAAAGGAATAACTAAAAATTCATAATGACCACACTGAGTTCTAAAAGCAAGTTTTGGAACATCCTCCTCCTTTACTCAAAGTTGGTAATATCTTAATCGTAATCGATCTTTGAAAACACACCAGCACCTTTCAAACGATCAAACAAGTCTTTTATTCTTAGCAATGGGTACTTATTCTTCACTATTACTTTATTAAGCTATATGTAGTCTACACACATTCTCAAAGAGCCATCTTTCCTTTTAACAAACAGAATTGGTGCAACCCATGGTGACATACTAGGCCTAATGATGCCTTTGTCTAACAACTCTTGCAATTGAACTTTTAACTCCTTTGATTTCGATGGTGCCATTCCATACAGTGCCTTAGAAATAAAAGCTATACTAGGTAGAATTTCTATGGACAACTCCACTTCTCTTTTAGGTGGAAGACTAGGCAATTCTTCTAGGAACACCTTTAGAAACTCAATGACCACCGATATATCTTGAAGCTTTATTTTCTCTCTGTTTTGAATCAAGTGCCAAGGTTAAGAATGATTCACACCCCTTTCTAAGAAAATGTTTGGCTTGCATAAGAGATATCACATTTGCTAAGATGCCTTAAACTAATAGCTATTTCTTTACCTTTAGCATCCATAAGTGTTTCTGTCTTTTCCCCATAGTTTACTACTGTATGATGCTTTGTCAACCAATCATTTTCTAGTATTAAATCAAATTCATGAAATGGCAACTCAATGAGATCAGCTAGAAATTATTTTCCTTGTATCATAATGGGACAATCTTTAAAAACTCTATTAAAACAAACACTAAGCCCAAAATGACTAGTTATACGAACATCAAAATCCAACTGGTAGATAGTTGACATGTTTATATCCATATCTCCAATGCAAATATAAGAATAGATAGAGCATAGATCAATAAGTGCATGAACATCAATGTTAAAGAAAGAGAAAATACCTATCATAACTTCTGGGAATCTCGATCCTTGGGAGCTTTCATTGCATAAGTTTGAGTAAAGACAATAGGAACTATGGTTCAATCAATAGACTTAGATACATTTTTGGGTTGGGATCTAAATTGACTTGATCCACCATGCCCTCTGCCATGTCTTCTACTAGTTGAGGTTGCATTAAAAGCTCCCCTACTACCCTGTTATATGGATCTTTGCTCTTGTTTCATAATACAATTTACCATATAGTGATCAATGCTACCACACATGAAACATGCGCTAGTCAACATACTACATGTGCCTTAGTGTCTTCTAGAACAGTGAGAACACTCTAGTGGCTGTCTTTCACTCTATGTTATTAACATCCTTCTGCCAAATCTAAATATTGTAGATGATCCCTAATGTCTCCCCCTGATAGCAAGACTATTAGCAGAAAATCAAGTTTCCAAAGTACCCATTCCTATATTTCTTCTCAATTGATATAATCTATCCTTTTTAAGAGATTTGGTGAAGATATCTACCATTGGATGTTCTACAGGAATGAATTCTAGCATAATATCTCCTTTTTTCACATGATCTCTAATGAAGTGATGTCGAATTTCTGTATGCTTTTTTCTTGAGTGCAGAATTAGATTTTTGGTAAGATTTATAACGCTTGTATTATCACAAAATATTGGAATATTGTCACATTCTGTTCCATAATCTTTTAATTACTATATGATCCATAGAATTTGAGCAACACATCCACCAACTACTATATATTATGCCTCTACTGTAGATAAGGGAACAAAATTTTGTTTTCTACTTGACTAAATAATTATAGAATTTCCTAGAAAATGACATGCATTAGAAATACTTTTTCTATCAATTTTCATCCAGCATAATTAGCATCAGAATATCTAATAAGATCAAAAGAAGTGTTCTTTGGATACTATAATCCCAATTCTTGCGTTCCTTGTAGATATCTCAGAATTCTTTTCACTGTGGACAAGTGGGACTCTTTTGGAGCTGATTGAAAGCGAGCATATAGGCATACATTGAAGTGAATATCTAGTCTACTTGCTATAAGATATAGCAATCACCTAATCACACCTCTCAATAACTATGCTTCAACATTTCTGCCTTTGTCATCTTTGTCTAACTAAATAAAGGAACTCATAGGAGTACTAGAAGATTTTGCATTAGACAACTTGAATTTCTTTAGCAATTCCTTTGTATATTTCACTTGACTTATGAAAACACCATTGGCACATTACTTGATTTGGAGACCCAAAAAAATGTTAACTTACCCATCATGCTTATTTCAAATTTGTTTTTTTATAATAGCTTCAAATTCTTTGCACAAATAAATGTTAGTAGAGTGAAAAACTATATCATCAATATATATTTGAACAATTGTAATATGAGATTATTTATGCTTAATAAAAAGAGTGGTATCTACTTTTCCTCCATTAAAATCATGAGCAAGTAGAAAACAACTTAATATTTCATACTAAGCTCTAGGAGCTTGCTTCAAACTATATAAAGTCTTTTTAAGTTTGAAAACAAAATTTGGATGTTTAAATTTTCAAAACCTAGAGGTTATTCAACAAAAAACTTCCTCATTTAGAAAACCATTAAAAAAATCACTTTTAACATCTATTTGATATAATCTAAAATTTTTGAAACATGCAAATGCACACAGAATTATAATAGCTTTTAATCTAACTACAGGGTGCAAAATTTTCATCAAAATCTATACCTTCTTCTTTATTATAGCCTTGAGCCACTAATTTGGCCTTATTTCTGATGACATTACTTTGGTCACCCAACTTTTTTCTAAACACTCATTTTATTCTAATGACAAAACAATTTTAGGGTCTAGTCACCAAATTCCAAACTTTATTTCTTTATTTATGTGGCTCATTTTCTGCATCTTCATGGTCTTCTAGAATTCTGTCATCCGGATCTATTTGCTGATCTGGTGAATTTTTTGTTTCATCATTCTATTGATTTTTGTCATTTTCTTTCTTAAAACCTATTTCATCATTAGAAGAACTCCTTTCTCCAAAATTTATGTAAGTAAAATCAAATTTAACATTTATTGACTCTTTCACTTTATGTGTTCTTCTATTAAAGACTCTATATGCTTTAGAATTTAAAGAATAACCTAAAAATATACCTTCATTAGATTTTGTATCAAATTTAGTTAAGTTATTCTTATAATTAAAAACAAAAAAATTATAGCCGAAAGGCTAAAAATAGGTGATGTTGGTTTTTTTTCTTTCCATAGCTCATATGGAGTCTTTTTTTAACAGTCTTCTGATAAGAATTGTGTTCAAAATGTAGCACACAATATTTATCACCTTAGCCTAGAAATACTTAGGTAGATTATTTTCGTTCAACATTATTCTTGCCATTTCTTGAAGACTTCTATTCTTCCTTTCTACAACACCATTTTGTTAGGGTGTTCTTGGAGTAAAAAAGGTGCTACTGATTCCAAAACTGTTACAGAATTCTTGAAATTTTTTATTCTCAAATTGTCTACCATGATCATTCTTATTCTTGTGATCTTGTATCCTTTTTCATTCTGAATTTTCTTACTCAACTTCTTAAAAGCTTTAAAAGCCTGATCCTTATGAGCAAGAAACATTACCCAAGTATATCTTGTGTAATCATCCACCACTTTAAATACATATGATTTCCCACCAATACCTGAAGGACTTATTGGTCCAAATAAATCCATGTGTAGAAGCTCTAAAGCTTTTTCAATGGAAATCTCATTTTAGATTTATAGGAAAATCTTGTTAGATTCCCAAGTTAAGATGCCTCACACATATGATCTTTATCAATCTTCATTTTTGGCATTACCTTTACCAAATCTTTTCTAACTATCTTTTCTAATGCATGAAAGCTTATATGTCCCAATTTTTGTGCCACAAAATACTCAAATTTTCTTTAAAAAATATACATTTTGCATCACTTTTCTAGATATCTTTTAGGTTAACCAAATAGATGTTTCCAGTTTAGAATAGATTTTCCTATTTCAATATCTTCTACTTTACAATGATCCGCTTCAAAGATTACTCTTCTCTTCTTGTCACAAAGTTGACTAATGCTTAATAAATTATACTTTAGACCTTCAGCAAGAGAGACATCTTTAATAATTGGATTAGATCCAATAGTTCCAATACTAATAATTTTTCCTTTTTTGTTATCATGAATCCTGACAAAGCCATCATCATAATTTTTTAGTTTAGAAAACTTAGTTCTGTGCCATGTCATATGCCTAGAGTAGCCACTATCCATATACCATTTTTCTATCTTGGCAAATCTGCAAAGAAATCAAGTATTTTTAGGTACCTAACCTTTCTTGGGTCCTTCATGTTAGTTAACATATTTGCAGAATTCTTAATCACCCATTTCTAATTGGTAGAATTAACAATCTTTTTATAATAACAAAATTTTGAAATATGTCCTTTTTTACAATAATAAACAAACGTACAAAAGAGCTAATTACCATTTTATCATATTAATATTTTTTAGACCTTTTTTGGTTGTAATTTCTATGATAACTTTTAAATGTACTTACATGACTTTTATAAACAAATTTTGTACTTAGATTTTTAGCAGAATTTTCATTACATACACAAATATGTTTTCCTTTCACATTACATTTTTCTTGCAAAAGAAATAAATTTACCTTCCAAGTCAGAATACTCCTTTTTTAATTTAATTTTTTTTCTTTGCATTTTCATATTCCACACTTAATGCATCAAAATTCTTTTTCATTTCTATATGTGTCTTTTTAAGCATGCAATATTTATTATGCAAATTCTCAAAACATTCAAACATTCTTTCATATTCATCACCATTTTCATTTGAATCAGAATTTTGTCAGAATCACTTACCTCAGAATTTTTTAAGTCATTTTCTCTTTAGCCTTTGTCAGCAGCAGCATTTTGTTCTTTATCAGAATTAGAAATTTGCTCTTCATGATTAGAAATTGCCATAAGACAAACATCATCAGAATTTACAAATTCTAGTTAACTTATGCTTGAGTCTTCATTATCACTCTATATAGTTTTCATAGCTTTCTTTTTGAATCTTTTCACCTTTCTTTTTAGAATTGGATACTTAGATTTGATGTGACCAGATTTGTTACATTCATAGCAAACCACATCTCCAGTAGATTTTGATGAGTTTTCTTCCTTATGATGAGAGAATTTTTGGTGTTATTTTCTATACAATTTCTTGCCTTTTTTGTATAGCTTTTTGAACTTCTTTTTGTTCAAGGTCATCTCATCATCACCTATATAATAATCACTTCCAAATTCTACTTTGAAAGCAATAGCTTTCGATTTTCTATCTTTTTCTTTTTTTGCATCTTGAGACTTAATATAAAGCTCATGAGAAATAAGAGATCTGTAAACATTATCAAAATTAAAAGTACTAAGATCCTAATGTAACAAAATTAAAGCTTTTGCCTCCCATCTAGGAGTAAGACCTCTAACAACCTTAGCAATTTTACTATGTTCATCAAGTTTTTTACCAAGAGCTTTAATTTCATTAGTTAATTTAACATACTTGTTGATTACCTCAAAAATTGACTCTTTTGCCTTCATTTTGAATGCTTCATAATTAACCATGAGAACATGAAGTCTAGTATCTTTAACTTAATTTGTCCTTTCATATGTAACTTGTAGCTTGTACCATATTTATTTTATTGTATCACATCCAGAAACTCTATTGAACTCATTTGTATATAGTGAATAGAAAAGTATACTCATAGTTTTATAATTTAGTTGTACTTTTCTTTTCTTAGCTTCTGTGAACTCTTTTTGGTCTTTAGAATAGTAGTAGAACCTAAAGCATCTTCATCACCAAATTTCTTTTATGGATGCTCATATCCATCTTTAATAATATCCCAACAATCCATATCTTGAGATTGGATAAAATACCTCATAACAACCTTCTAGAAAGGATAGTTTTAAGGCTCCAACATATACCCTAGTTGTAATTGGGTATGTTTATGATGTATTAAGAAGCTAATATAAAGAGATAAGTATTAAAAGTTATGAAAGGACCCGAATGGACTTAATTTAAATGTTAAGGGCAAAGTGGTAAATTAAAGGTATGTATACTTAGAAAGATATGAAATAAGGATGTAGTTAAACATTTAATTATAAAATCATATGCCAAATGTGAGTATTAAAATAATTAAGGTGAAAATTATGAAATTAAAGAGAGAAATAAGGAGTAAGATGCAAATTTTTTATAGGTCAACATACGGGCCAATGGAGTTAGGACATATGTATCTCTAGAGAACTCAAGAAACTTTATGGTATTTAAAGGGAAAAAGAGGCCAACCAACTCAAGAAAAAATTGGAAGATTTTTAATCTCTTTTGATTCCACTCTTACACAATCAGGTGTATACTAAGAATTCAAGGAAAATAGGTCAATCTTTCTGAGCAGACTAGGTAAGAATTATGGAACTTCTACTTTAATTCTTAGTTATTTCTTACATATATAATAGAGACTAAATTTTTAGAGATTCATAATTGATGTATGTAAAGGGAAGAGTAGGCAAGAGCAAGGAAAAGGAGAAAGAGAGGGATTAAAGAACATATTTTTGGTGCATCAATAAGGTATGGGAACATTTATCTTTATGTATATGTGTTTGTTTCTTTGTAATGCATTAATATGGTAAGATACATGTAGTAATGAGATGAAAACATGAATAAAAGGTCTAAATGTGTAAAGGAACCGAAATAGAGAAGTTACTCTAAAGATGATAGAAATCTATCTTAGGGTTCACTTGACCTAGTAGGACTATTTTGCCCATAACTTGAGTTCTAAAATTGAGTAATTCCAATTGGAATATAAACTAGACTATATACCTATATTCCTTATGAAGAATTCAAAGCCTGGTTTCCCCTCTATGATTGTTAAAAATTAGCTTAAACCCTAACTATATTTGCCGCCCTATCATTAGGAGTAGTCTACACTTTTTGATAAATATCTTAAGATATAGAAGGTAGAATAAAATTATTCTTGATTATTTAGAAACTAAAAACATAGAGGAACAACTTTGTAGAAGACCACTTTACCCAAAAATCTCATTTACTATGCCAAAAATGTGCTGCACAGTAAGGAAGAATAGCTACCAAATCAACTCGGTTGGTACACTCATCATCCTAACCGAGGCAAAAGCTCTTGAACGAAACCAAAATGAAAAAATTGATAGGGATAATCCAACCATCCCAAATGACTTCCTTAACCATCCCAACCGAGATCCTCTTCATCCCATTCGAGACGTGTGCTTCCAGATGGAACATAATTGAACAACTCGGTAAGGACAAACCTTGTCCCCACCGAGACACCTCCTATTTAAGGACAACAAACTTTGTCCCCATCGAGACACCTCCTATTTAAGGACAACTTGAATTTTATGTCATAAAACACCATGGAAACTCACTTATATATTCTTAAACTTAGTTAGAACACCTTAAGCATAAAATTATTAGAAATAGATGGCATGAAATGTATGTAGAGTATAATAATATGAACTCATGATTAATGCCACATCAATATGATTACATGAGATGCTTATATGCACATGGTTTAATTTATAGGATTATAAGACTATATATCAATTCTATGCATATTTATATAAAAGATGTTACTAGATTACAAAGGTATATAGAATATAGATGTGTATAGACATAAGGGTAATATAGGAATATGTATGAATATGTGTTAAAGAAAGAATGAGGCTGACATGTATATCTGACTAATTATTTTAGTTACATTACTTTGATTAAATATGCTTAGTATGTTGATTCGTTTAGACATATAATAACATGTTCAAATACAAAGATGCATAGAATATGTATAGGATGAATAATATAGATATGCGCGCGTGCGTGCACACACACATATATGTATACATATTAGTTTTCATGTAATTATAGCATTTATGGATATAATATGTAAATATAAAAATGAAAGGTGCAAATGTTAAGATATATGCATGCTTGAAAATATGTTTTAATCATACGATATGTCTTGATAAAAAGTAGGATGCCGGTATGCATACATGTATCATCTGGATAATATAACATATGATAGCATAAGAATAAGTATTTTATTCATATACACATAATAAGTTTTAAGCTTCTATATTAATTGCAAGTGCAATATGTGTACAAATAAGCTTGTGAACAAATTTTATGCTCATAGATATGTATGTATATAATTGTGACAATAACTTATACTATTGAAAAGAGAAAAGTAAAGAAAGTTAAAGAAAAGAGGTTACAGTAACTTGGCCTGCGTGAATGTCTAGTTTGTGGATAGATAGGCATGCCTATAAGGGTATCTTGTAAATGCCATAGTTTTACCCATTTGGGTCTATAGCACAGTATTAACCCTATTTAGGTCATTAGTCGATGCCGTTTGGGTTCACTTGATCAATTTACAGTAAAGATCTAACCTCATTTGGGTTCACAGTTTGATACCATCGGGTATCCTTATTGTACCTTCGAGTACCATAGTATTACTCATTATCCACATCCTTAAAAAAGTGCAGGCTTGCTACAAAATATAAGTAAACCGTTATAAAAAGTAATATGATAGGGATCACATGATATTTTATGACTTGATCAATATGTTACTTTTATATAAATCCATGAATAATATATGGAAGACATAAAATTGGTTGAATTCATATTTTAACATGTAGTATGGAGTATTATAGTATTGCATGTTAATTGGTGTCTAGCAAGTGTACTAGATCGGCTAGTAATATAGGAAAATAAGATTAAGACCCTAAATATCGAACCCAAGGGAAAAGGTGTAAGTGCAAACTTTTTTCATATTTTACAATAAACAATGTGTGCATAGAGTAAGAGAAATACCAAGTTTTATAATGATGAAGAATTAACGAACTAAAAACAAGAATTAAATAACTAACATAATGAAGCGAATACAATTAATTAAGCAGAGAATTCTAAACTTAAAAAAACAAGTAATGTAAGTTGGTAAAAATCAATAATAGAGACCACTTCTGCTAAAGGACAATCCACCTTAACTAATATTGGAATGACTCAATGAGAAGGAACACAAGTGATTATGCAAAAACTAGTTATATAAAGCTGTATAGCTTATTCAGACTATTAGTCTATGTAATAAACCTTCTTATTCAGAATAATTCAACACCTAGCATAAAAATCTAGTTTTAAACTCATAGATATCCATTAAACTCTTTTTTCAAGCAAACTTAGCTTTAATCGATTCTTAGTTCAACTTTTCTTAGTTTTAATCCACTCTTATCAACACATAATTACCTCAAATTTAGAAAATAAGCATGCATCAATAGTAATGAACTAAACCAAGAACATGCATATCACAGATCATATGTGAATCAATCACCAACTATTAATCAAATAAGTTAACAATCAATCTTAATACAACATGAGATAAGAATTTGTGCAAAAATAACAAATAATCAAAATTACATTGAATTAAAGCACAGCTAAGTCATTACAATAAGAGTTTAAGGATTCAAGTATTCTTTAGCAAAAGTAAAAGAACTACTCACAGTTCATCTTAAAACTGAAGAAAAAGAAATAAAGATGATACAAACACTTCAAACCCTTCTACTGCTCTTGAAGTCTTTGTAGAGTCTTTAATTGTAGCCTCCAAACCCTAAGTGCAAAACTAAATTAAACTAAAACTTTTAATTCGTAAAAATCAAAAGTCTCTAAAAATGGTGTTCTTTGCTGCTTAAATAGATCAATACTAGAAGAAATTCATTTGTCAAAGCTTCCCAAATAAGAAGAAAGTATAGTACTATTCCAATTCAACAAGCTTGACTCAATAGAGGGAAAATTCACTCCATCGAGTAAGGCTTTACTATTTTTGTCCCCTAGGATGACTCGGTAGAGGGAAAATTTACTCCACCAAGTAAGCCTTTTCCTCATGCCTTACTCAATAGAGTGAAAATTCACTCCACTGAGTGACTGCCCTCTAGACTAAACATAAGAATTTTCTATCTTTAAAAATCCTTCAAGGTTGAATTTCCTCTTTTGCCTTGAAATCTTTCTTTTTCTTCAATTTGACACCTAAAAGCACCAATTTATGCAATTAGGTACACAATAAGATAAACTTGACAATTAAACACTAAATTAAATAAATAAACACCAAAATGACACAATAAATACACTAAAAACATATTACAAACATAGTATAATTCATAATTATCAAATATCTCACACTTAGTCTTTGCTCGCCCCGAGCAAATTAGAACAAACTAACTTCTCAAAATAACCAAACTTCAACCTAGAATTTTGTATTTCAAAACCAAGCTTAGCAATTAATAAGAGCACTTAGCAAAATTCTAACTAGAATAGATTTAAGTAAGACAATATGAGCTAGTTTCCATGTGTGTGTGCAAGGCCAAACCAATTTAAGCATTATTAAAATCAAAACACCAATGCAAATTCATAATCAAGCTTAGAATGAATGTGCACCTAAGTGTATAAATGGTTTCACACTTGAAACTATAGAAACACCATAAGCCTCTCTTTTAGCAGTGAAACCTAAAGGTTATCTCCGTTATACAACTCCAAGCAGAACTTAGAATCACTTTGGTCTTAAAAGGTTACATAGGGGTTAAGGTGTTGGTTATTAAAGAATGGACAGTAGATAATAAACAAGAATGACCACTATATAACAAGATAAACCAACATTTCTAAAACTTCATCCCACTAACCCAAAAATATAAGACTAAGCCAAACTTGTTTATCCCTACATATTCAAAGTACTTCTTGAGAGTAAAAACTATTGCAAATTTCACAAATTCACAATTCATCCCCTTTTAGAAGTCATAATTACTTTCCCTTGTAAACAACTCACACTTAAAATTTTGCCATATATGCTAGCTTTATTTTTTCTTTTTTTTCTCACTAGCTTTATTGCTGGCAATACAATGATAAAATGGGTAATTATGAGGTAAAAATTTTCAGTATTCTCTTGACTTCATTTATAACCTTTGCTAATAATCCCAAAACTGTCTTACTACATCCTTTATAATACCAAATAAAATTAATCTATCCAATTCTAGAGTGGCCAATTCTAGAGGAAAAGATAAAGGCTTTTTAGGTTATATGGTTAATAATTGAGTGTAACAAGAAATATAAATATGGCATGAATTAAGCATGCCTCATTAAGCTCAAAATGGCTAACAAGAGATAATTATACACATAGGGTAGGTAAACAGTCTCAATATGGCTCAATAAGAAAAAATATGCCTAGATCACTTTCTAAATTGTTTAAGTTGTTTTTATGCTTTGAAGGGTAATAAGGAATGTTCTAGTGTCCTAAAATTCTTTGTTCAAATACTACAATGCACCAGTTTTTCTCTTATTTCAAAACTAATTTTAGCTCTTAAAAAGTGAAAACTAACAAATATAAGTTAAGTTGAATGCTAAACTAGCTAAAGAATTATTAAACAACATGCTTGCTTTCATGATAAACAAAGATTTTAAACACTACACATTCTAAGTTCAAGTTCAACTAGTTCAAATTTTGAGCGTAAAATTGGGGCAAATAAAGTCTAGTGTAAGCTAAGTGACAATTTGAACTAACTACTTTACTAGTGTAACTAAAATAGGAAAACAAACTACTAACAATGACTAGAAACATTTAATAGTACTATTACTTAAAGCAAGATATGAAGTTGCTCCTAAAGTTAACCTTATAGGCAAAGCAAGTAAAAACTTTAAAAGAAAACAACATAAAAACAAAAACATAAGTGTTTTCATTAATAAAAGGGGAGAATTAGATTCTACTTCCTGAATCTAAGCAAAATTAAGCTTAGAGAAGCTCTACGCCCCCTTTCATAAATTTACCGCCCACAGCAAACTGAAACTCAGCTCATTCAGATGGTGGGAGTGGTGGTAGTGGATATCTTTCCTAGAAATTGGCAACAAACTGCTCAAGAGCCTACTTCACTACATTAATGCTATCCTACATATTATCCAGCTGACCATTAACTTGATTCATAAAAGCAATCATTTGGGCTAAGGGTTCTTATGGTACAGGTTCTTGTGCAGCTTGTGTATGACTAGCGGGATCATGAGTAGTGGGATTATGCTTTTCTTCTCATTTTTTACCAATGGTGACTAGCCGCAAATATTCAACCCTATCGAACCAATGTCTACATGGCTTTTTAACTAACACCTTCATCCACATCGACATCTTATAATCTATGAATGCTGCCTCTCTAAGAGATTCCTTTATGTCCATATGACCTATTGCTTTTGACATAATGGTTGCAATCCACCCTAGAGATGTCTCTTTAATGGTACTCTTCATTCTCTACAGCTCTTCTATTTTTTGGCACAAAAGGATTGCATCATGAATCCGTATTCCCTCAACCATACATCTTAAAAGCATGCATTCCTCAGCATTAATTGTACTCAAGCTGCCAAGGTAGCTAAAGAAGGTGAGGGATAAGAATCGGCTAAGAACTCGAAGTGCATGATTGTATAAAGCACTAGTCTTTAGCTTACTTGATTGATAGGGCGCTGGATTTATGGGATCTCTAATGAATTTCCAATTCTCCTATGGGCTGGTATTTAGTAATTCTCCTATACCATTTATGGGAAATCTCAGTTTCTATTCAAACTGTGGAAAAGGCATATGGTGACTCCTTTTGCCAAATTTGAAACTGATTGTGCCTTCTTCTTGTTCATCTTCAAAATGAAGCTTAAATGATGTGAAGAAGTTTCGTGCTAGATATAGGTATACTTCTGAATGCTTTTTGATTAACTTCTCTCAACCAATATTTCTAATCAAAGGAAAAATCTCATCCCATAAATTTCCATATGCTATATCTAGATAAACCAGCTTGACAAAAGTGACCTCCCTAAACTATTTGTATAATTGTCTATCATCCTCATCGATGTATGTCGGAAGGTGATTACCAGATGAACTTGATGCTCCCCTCTTTTTTGATATTTTAGGTGCCACTACACATAAAACAATAATAGCAAATATTAATGCCACAATATGTAAGGGTCAATAATCACACTTAAGAGAAACACTCAATATTTAGCCCACATTCTTCACATGTTAATGAATGAATTTAAGTGTAAAACAAGTTCAATCAAGTGTGGAAATAAAAGGTTAACATATGAGAATGATTTATAACATTAAGAGTAAGAAAATTTAAGCACCAAGTATGAAGTTAGTCTTTGAGGAATTTTATCAAACATGTTGTTTGCACAACTTAACTAAGCTAAATTACATGCAATCTTAACCATTGAAAACCAAATTGTAAATTTCATAATAAGTTTCCAACACTACATACACATATAAGCAACGGAGGCAAGAATATTAACATATAAAGGTTAAAATAAGTGAGACAAAATGTACATATTTAAGAATAAAAACCCCAAGTAAATTGTCACTTACAAGATCAAATTGAAAAAAGTAAAGAAAATGTAGATGACTTACTTGATTAAGTTAAGGACAAAAGAGAGAGTGCACGGTGGAGTAAAAAACTAGGGGTTTTTATAATGGATGGCTTGGTGGAGTGAGGATTGACTCGATGGAGTGAGATTTCATTTTTCTGAGTGGTAAGGGTCTATATCAAAATGAATAAAAAAATTCAAAGTTAGCAATGTTTTGAAGAACTCGATGGAGTGAAAATTCACTCTACTGAGTGGTGTATCTCCCTTGATTAATTCTTCTTCAACTAAATAATCATTCCTCCAAAGAGCTTAATCACTTTACAAAAATGTCTCATCTTGCATAATTGAGTAAAAATTCCATTATCATTAAATATGCCTTGACTGTACAAAAATCACTGCTCATATAACAAAATGAGCTTTTCTCCAAACTCTAAGTCTGAGTCTTTCATATTTTACTTCATGAAACACTAAGTCTGAGTCTTTCATATTTTACTTCATAAAACACTTAAACACTAAACAAAAAAAAAACTAACTCACACTACAATGAACAAAATAACATATAAAAAAACAAACAAAATAAAAAGCAAACAACACAAACTAACAACACAGAACAAAGACTAACAAAACCAAATAACACAAACTAAGGTAAAAAAGGAGTCTAGTTATGAGTTTAGCAAGTCCTCAGCTAGACTTTTAGAACACTGTTAATAGTCCCAAAAAACCATGGTTGCTTCAGCAAGCTCCACTTATCCAATGCGATAAGGCTTTAATATGTGACCATTAACTTTATATTCATGCCCATCTTTTGGATTCTTGATGGTCAGCACTCCAAATTCATTGCTAAACAATACTTAATATGGTCTGAGCCATCTTGATTTTAGCTTACCTTGAAACAACCGTAATGAACTATTGTATAATAAGACTAGCATCCCAGGAACAAATTCCTTCTGATTTAACCTCTGATTTTAGCTTTCGAACCTTAGGCGTAAAAAGCTTTCTGAATTTCAAACTTACAAAAATACATTTCTAACCAGGGTAATGCTTAGAGAAGATTCCAATCAACCATTTTGGAAAAAAAATTCTTAGTAAGTTTACCAACACTATTAGGAGAAAAGGTTAGAAATAAAATTAAAGAAATTTTTAGAATTAATCGAATCCTTTATGATCATCTAACATATGGTGAATTGGTTAGTTTTACACAAAAGGAAGGATTAAAAATCTATCAAGATTTAAGACTTCAAAAATATTTGAAAAGAGAAATGAAGCAAACAAAACAAGAATTTGGATCTTTTTGCAAATAGTTTGAAATACCTACAGGTACCCAAACTAAAGATTGCGATAGTTCTTATTCAAAGCTTTATAAAAAATCTAGAAGAAAATCCTTTTAAACACCAAACAAACATGATTTCTATAGGAGGTATAAACCTGCTAAAACATATAGGAAGCACAAAACTTCCAGAAACCTTTCAAGAAAGAAAGTAAAAAATCAGTCACTTGTTTCAATTGTGGTCAACCAGGACACATTTTGAAATATTGTAGACTAGCTAAAAAACTTCATGAGTTACAGATTGGAGATGAAGAAATTATCCAAAAGATCTCTTCTCTTTTGTTAGAAACCTCTGAAGATGAAGAACAAACTGATTCATCAGAAGACCAAAAATCTTTACAATACGATGAATTAGCCACTTCCAGCTCCTTTGACAGTGATTCTTTAGAATCATACAAATCTATCAACGTCCTAACAAAAGATCAAGATTTAATGCTTGATATTGTCAAAAAAGTAGAGGATAAAAAACTTCAAAAGGATATTATTAAAAAACTTTTGACATCCTTTGAACAAAAAGAATCCTCATCTTCTTCTACTTCACCTTTGCTCAAACATAATACCTATGATTTAACAAAAACTTTAGGTGTTAAATCAAAACCTAAAAATCCTGTTACTATCTAAGCATTTTAAGAAGAAATAATGATAGTCAAACAAGAGTTGAAAGCTCTTAAACAAAAATAAGATTTTGATTATGAACTTCTTCACATATTAGTCTCACAAATTGCTAAAATAGAAAACCAATCTAAAGAAGAAAATGAAACTAACCTTGAATCAACAACAAATGAAATAAAAACTCTGGAAATAGTTCCAGAAGATTTCTTGATTGTTTTAAAACAGTTACTATGAGAAAATATTTTATCAAAATTAAACTTGTTTTCTCAAATGATTTTCAATTTGAAATAATTGCTCTTTTTGATATAAGTGTAGATTTAAACTGCTTAAAAAGTTGTATCATTCCTTAAAACTTTGCTCAAGAAATAAATGAAAGACTTTCTGCAGCAAATAATTTCAAAATGATTATCAAAAGCAAAACGGAAGCTACTATCCATAATGGTAGTGTTTCTATCAAAACTCCTTTTGTTTTATTAGAGAATATGAATCATAGTATCATACTAGGGACTCCATTTATCAATATAATAACTCCCTATTCTGTTAACTATGACAGTATTTCTTTCAAATCACAAGGAAATAAAATCATTTTCGCTTTCATTGAAAAACCCAAAACAAGAAATTTAAACCTTTTAAAAGCTTGTACGGTTTACAAAAATGAGTTAAATCTCATAATTCAAGGAAAAATGAAGCGTCTAAATTTCTTAAAATAAGATGTTTCTTTTATCAGAAATCAAAATCTTTTACAAGATAAATTTATCAAACAAAGTATTTTGGATTTCCAAACATTCCTTGAAAAAGAAATATGTTCTAATTTACCAAACGCTTTTTGGGAAAGAAAACAACATATGGTAGATATACCATATGAAAATGATTTTTCAGAAAAAATGATTCCCACCAAAGCTCGAACAATTCAATTGAATCATGAACTTAAAGCTCATTACCAAAATGAAATTCATGATTTATTATCTAAAGAACTTATTCAAAAATCCAAATCTCCTTGGAGTTATGCAGCTTTTTATGTTAACAAACATTCAGAAATAGAAAGAGGTACCCTAAGACTTGTGATAAATTATAAGCCTTTAAACAAAGCTTTAAAATGGATTCGATATCCACTTCCAAACAAAAAAGATATTATCAAGAATTTATTATAATCTAATCTTTTCAAATTTTGATTTAAAGTAAGGAATTTGGCAAATTCAGATTGAACCAAAAGATAGTTACAAAATGACTTTTACTGTTCCTTTCGGTCAATATGAATGGAAAGTAATGCCATTTGGATTAAAAAATGCTCCCTCAAAATTTCAAAGAATAATGAATGATATTTTGACTCCTCATTCAAGATTTTGTATAGTATATATTGATGATATCCTCATCTTTTTCGAAACAGTGGAACAACACTTCAAACAGTTGAAAGCATTTTTCATGGTTGCCAGGAAAAATGGGTTAGTTGTATCTAAAACAAAAATCTCTCTCTTTCAAATGAAAATCCATTTTTTTGGTCACTACATTTCTCAAGGAACAATCACTCCAATTGAGAGATCCCTAGCTTTTGCTGACAAATTCCCTAATAAAATTCTAGACAAAACCCAGTTACAAAGGTTTTTGGGTGGCTTAAATTATGTCTTAGATTTTTGTCCAAATGTCAACCTATTAGCAAAACCATTACATGATAGGTTGAAGGAAAATTCAGTTCCTTGGACTAATGAGCATACTAGAGCTATTCAACAGATAAAAACCCAGGTCAAATAAATTCCATGCCTACATTTAGCTGATCCTTTAGCATTCAAAATAGTTGAAATGGATGCTTCAAATATAGGATTTGGGGGGATTCTAAAATAAAAATTCAATAGCAAAGAATGCATTGTACAATTCACATCTGCACATTAGAATGATTGTCAAAAGAATTATTCTACTATTAAAAAAGAAATCCTTTCAATTGTCTTGTGCATTACAAAATTTCAAAGTGATTTACTCGATCAAAAATTTTTACTTCCATTGATTTTAAATCAGCAAAAGAAGTTGTGTAAAAAGATGTTCAAAACATTCCATCTAAATAGAATTTTGTCATATGGCAAGCAATCCTTAGTATTTTTGATTTTGAAATTGAATTTATTAAGAGAGAAGAAAACTCAATTCTTGATTTTTTAACCAGAGAGTTTCTCCAAAACAAGTACTGAGTGACTTGCAAAATGCCTAGAAAATCCAAAGCAAAAGAAAAGAGCAAAGAGGTCCAAAAGGACCAACAAGAATCAAAATCAGCAGTATCTTCTGCTGTTCCAATAAAATCTTAGGCTCAAGCAGTCGAAAAAGATGAAGAAAAGGATTACAAAATGCCAATCATATCCAATAATGGGCACAAGTAGTTTAAAAGGAACCTGAGCTTAAACACTAGTTCCAATAGGCTTTGAAAGCAAAAGAATCAAAAGGTGAATGCCATCAAGCAATTGAAGCATTTGTAGAAATTGAAGAACTATTGGAAAAAATAGAAAGCAAAAAAGCCTGTATAGGTAAAACCCTTTCTGCTATTCAAAAAATTGAGAAAGGAGAATATTCTTCTGAAAAAACCCTTTCTCAAAATATTTCAAAACCTTTAAAAGAGGATTCTTCCAAAATCATTATTTCAAAAAACTCACAAGCAATCTCTTGTGATGAAATTTCTTCAAAATCCTCTAAAGAGGAATTTTCTCAAATAGTTTTCTCTCAAAATAACTCTGATTTGGTATTATTTCAATCAAAACTATCGAAATTAGATTATTTCATGAAAAGTGATTTTCAATATATATGGACTATTGAGGAAATATTTTATTTTTAAAATCCTCAACATACCATTTCAAAAATTTTTCCAAAAGATCGGTACTTCAAGCCGTGAGATTTAACAAAATCCCAGTCTTACTATATGGCAATACTGAAATCAATAGGTTTTGTGACGGTTACTTATAACCCTAAAAAAGGACCCGAAATCCTCTATTCCACTGTAAAGATCCATAAAATCCTTTCTCCCCTTGAATGGGGATAGGCATTACACACTCCTAAACACTTTCCCCTTGATTTCAAAACCACGATTAGCCATTGTAGGACATTGAATTATTGGGATTACCAACAAGCCTGGTATAATGCATTCCTACTACAAAACCGAAAGTTTAGCCACACATGGCTATTCTTCTTCCTCCTCAAATCCAACCCCTAAAAAATTCCATTTTGTTTGAACCATTGGTGGAAGCTCTATGGTACCATCCCTGAAATCCTAAAACCTTCAGTTTAGGAAGGCTACCTTCTCTTTAAAACCTCCTACAAACAAACTAATCGGGAAAGAAGATTTCATCCCTTTCTTCTTTTTGCCACAAAATTCTATCTACTATGGATATCCTATTGGTGTTTAGAATATCAACAAAAAGATGCCTCAATGGTTTTAGTTAGGAGATTCAAGACCCGCTAGTGGATAAAGTTCTCAGTTCCCGCTAGTATCAAAAAACCTGGTTTCAAAGAATGGCTTCAAGCCTAATGATTCATCAAACAAGGCCTAGAGGTTACAAAATTTTTGGCCCAAAAGTCCTTTGCACAGACTCATTTGGTAGCTGCAAAAACTGAAGAAGAATATTTTCAGATTATGGCCTAACTCCTTAAGAGCAAGGCCTCATCATCAAAAGCCTCCTCAAAAAAGATCTCTTCAGTCCCTTCACAGGCTGAATCATCTTCAGACTCCGACCCCATTATTGACTTAGGAGGTGACAACGAAGATGATTGCTATGGTATCTTCCCACCACCATAGTCAGTTTTATTTTCAAACATGGATCACATTAAGATCCATCCATTGTAAAAGGCTAGGCCCATTAAAAAAGCCAGCCCAAAAAAAGAAAAGGTAAAATTTAAAACTGGAAATGATTAGATTCCTTACCTTTACTTTGGTAGATATCTGCTTCCCGCATGTGATATCTCCACCAACTCCAAAGTGGATAAAAAGGCTTCTTTAATGGTCCAAGCTCCTGTGATAAACGAAAGACTTTTTACTCATTGTGGGTCCAAGCTCCCACATTTTTATGTGTCACAAATGGAGAATTTTCCTATAACACTACAAGAAAATCTGAAAAATAGCAACGAAAAATGAATTTCGTTGCTATTTAGCAATGGAAAATATATTCCGTTGCTAAATTTGGTTAAACATTCTAGATTTAGCAACGAAAATATATTTGTTTATTTTTCGTTTTAAAAAGTGGAGGGAATTTTTAGACCCAAAATTTAGCAATAGAAATTAGCAACGAAAACCTTAAACCATTGCTAAAAAGGCACCAACGTTTGGCGGTGAAATTCTGGAATGAAAAATAGCAACGGGAATTTTTTCCATTTGTAAAATAGCAACGAAATTTGAATCCTTTGCTAAAATAGCAACTGATTATTTTTCCGTTGCTAAAATAGCAACTGATTATTTTTCCGTTGCTAAAATAGCAACGGAATATAAATTCGGTTGCAATTTTAGCAACAAGATTTATATTCCGTTGGTATTTTTGGTTCTAAAGGAGAAAAAAGTTATTTCTAAAAATAGCAATAGAATTTAATTTTCGTTGCTAAAATTGCAATCTAAAAGCAATTCGGTTGCAATTTTAGCAACCAAAAATAATTCGGTTGCTATTTTTGCCCTAAGTATATATACTTCCTTAACTCTGTGTCTCATTCCCTAATCCTGTCCCTTTTTCTCGTGACCTTATCCTCCATTTTCTTTTCCCATTCCCGATCTCCCATATCAACCGCCACCCTCCTCCATCGCTCCTTTTCCCTTTCCCGCCAGCACCAGCCAACGGTCACCTCCGGCTCTCTCTCCTCCAACGCGCGCAGCAAGGGAGTAGCAGCCCCTCTCCCTCCTTTTGCTGTGTCTCTCTATGTGAGCAAAAACCAAATGCTTTTTCATCTTTATCTCTCTAGAACGAACTTAAAGTGATATCTCCGCTGTTGGATCCTCCTTCATTTACTCCGATAAAAGAATTGTGCTTGTAGTGCTTTGCTCTTCCCTTTGGATTCATATGCTTACTTTGAACTATGATATCGCCTTCGATTTATCATTTTTTAATAGATCTAACGTGTAAGTTCATTATAATCAACGGCATCGGTGATGTCAGTGCTTTCAGTTGCGAATACTACTGGTAATTTTAGCTTCTATGGCCTTGTCATTTTTATTGTTTTTCAGTTTTTACAGTAGTTCAGCTTGAGGGAGTTTATCAAAGCTGAAATTTTTTGTCGCTTTGGAAATTTAAGGATGGAAATCGAAAGTCATGTTTTAGTTTCTGAAGTGCTAAAATTGAGATGCTGGGTTTAGACGAGGAGTTTGTATTCATTTTATCATTATCATGAAAAAATTGAAACTTTAGCACTTTATGGGCTAATGTGATTCAATCCATTATCTTATTGAGGGGTGGTTACCTTACTAAAACTAAAAATAGAATAAATTTAATGGTTGAGGTCTTTACTTATCAATTTCAGCATCCAAATTAAAGGCAAATTTGAAACTTTAGAACCCTTCTGCTAGTGCTCTGCATAATTTTGATTTGGTATGTTCTTTGTGTCTGATCTTGATTACTTATATTTCTATTTGTCAGTTCCTGTGCATTATGATTTCTTTTGATTTTATTAAGTTATTTTGTATCATTTGGATCTGTTTGTTCATAGGATTTCTCTTAAATGTTATCATATCTGGTTATACTTTCAATGGTTCAGCTTTATTCAACCCATGTTTTGTATGTCTAAACAGATCAATCTTGAAAGAGAAAAGTTTGAAAGAATTCAGAAAATGAGTTCAGGTCAGTGGTGTATAGAGAAAAGATCGAGTTTCAGAAGTGATTCATTTTCTAAAGAATATGAGAATGTGCTTGAAACTAGGTGCCTTTCGATTATTGTGTTTGGTGCCTCTGGTGATCTTGCCAAAAAAAGACGTTCCCAACTCTCTTCAATCTTTACCGCCAATGCTCCGGTTGGAAAATCTCTCACTCATCATCTCTTCTATGTTATTTTTTTGCCTTACATTTGCTCCTTTGCTATGTTAATTACTATTTTTTTTCATGATTACAACATAAAAATTCTTAGGCAATGGATGTCCAGCCGACTAAGCCAACTGAAGTGCCTACAACTGATTAGATAGAGCATGTATCTGCTCATGGAAGGAGGTAAGTGAATGCAACAGTTACTGGTGATCCAAGATGTTTATTACTCGATTTGGATCTAGCAATGTGTGCCAATTTTACATTGAGAAGTTGTTGATGGATAAACTGCAAAATATTATTTGAGTATCCAAAATTTCACTATGCCAGAGTAGAAACACCTTTTTGGCTCATGCTTATCTCTATCCGCTTGTCTTAATGCAATAATTTTCCTTTGAGTTGGGAGTGTCTTTGCTCTGCCATGCTTTCTTTTGTATTTAAACTTTTTCTGACCTCCAGTTTAGGTTACATGTTGAGCTAGAAATCATGGAGTTTACATGACTAATTGGATGAATTTGTATATTGGACTAGGAATTGATTATCATCTTCGTTGTGTTTTTTTTCCTATTTCATATTCATCTTTAATGAACCTTATTTTGATGTTATGTTTCCTCAATTTGAAGCATCTAGACCTTATATTAAAGGAATAATGGTACATAAGGCATTTTGTGAGGACCTGGATGTTGTAAAAATTAATTGATTTAGTGTTGCATTGATTTCTTATTTGATGTAGTGAACCTTATCCTACGAGAAAATTGAACTTGTCATTAGACTGTTAATGGACTGAAACAAAAAAATGTGTTATGCTAACTATTTGCTTAAATTTCATCCAAAGGCATCATGAGATGTGCAGGCATTTCTTCAGTTCCTTTTTGTTTTGTTGTTTGTTCATCTACATAAGGCATTTTGTGAGGACAAATTTCTTGTTATTTGGTTTTATTCCACCCTGTCTATTGATCCATGGGTAGATTTGCACAACTCTATTGAATTAATTGTGAATACTATTAAGGTTCAGGTTTCCTCTCCAGCAAGTAACCTTGTCTTTTCGGTATTAATTTCTTGTCAAGTTTATTGCATACGATTGGCTGATTTGATTGTTAGATATTTTTCTTCAATGTATGTTGAACAACTATGTTGCCTTTATCAGACAAATCTTTATGGGGCCTTTTTATTGTTTTACTACTACAATTGTTTACATTAGAAACTTGAACAACCATAAGCAAATTTTTCTTCTACTTTTTTGCTCCTTTCTACATTCTCTTTTCAAATTCTTTGCTGAATGTAATTATGGTTATTTAAAAAAAGTAACATGTCTTTTTGGTCACTTGATCCTAACTTACTATAGCAACTATTATCTTCCTCTTTATCCTTATAGCTCTCTTGCTAACTGGTTCACTTATCGCACTATGCTTGGGTGTCAAGTACTTTATTTGTTTTAATATTTGTGTTACATTTGATTAACATATGCTTCTGATTCTTTTGGATGTTTTTATACTTTTATATATTTCCCTCAATTATTCTTCTTTAATTATTGTTATGTGCAATTTAAGGACCCTCTTTGGTAAGTATTTCCTTTGTCTCTGCTAATATCTGTTCTCATAAGTTTAGTATACTTGGATTTATGGTCTCCTTAAGTTCATTTATTGAATTCTTGTTATATCCAACTATACAGTGTGTGACTTCCATAGCTTAAAGGTGCTTACAGGTACTTGCTCTTCTTCACTATTGAGATGTAGGATATGCTATGGGTCTTTGCTGCGTGCACTACCTACATTTTAGCTTGAATGTTAGTAATTTTTTTAATCATTTGTGTAACTAATTGATTTTTTTTATTCATTATACATTTTTTTTGCTATTCATTTTTTATATTGAGAACCAAATAGGTTACTTCTTTTCTTTCCAGGTTTTGAATTTGTCATACATCCTTTCACTCTTTTTATCAGCTATAATCCTATGATTTTGACCTCTGTTAAATTCCATCATTATTATTTTTTGGACGGTGCTGCTAAAGTTAGTGGCAAACTCTAATAGCTTCTTGAGCTCCTAGAATAAATATATTTTTTCGGTCCCTATTTTTATTGCAAAACTATAGATTCACAGTCACCTTTTTTGTTCCTTTAATTATTTTATGGATTCTGGAGCATAACTAACTTTAATATTTGAGTGCTATGTTTCTTTTGTTCATTTCTTTTTCCTTAAACACCACGAAAGTAAGTAGAGTGGTAATTGTAAAATGCTACTACTTTTTGGCTTTCTGATATCTACAAATGATTTGAGTACAAAGTTTTCATATAATCTTGTATTGCAGTTGAAATGATTTTAAGGCTGATCATTTCAATGTTGATCTTTGTGGTTATTCGTTCACTCTGGATATGGCAGTTTGTTCATATCATAATTTGGCATGCCCAGTTACATGATTTAGGATAGTTTACTTAAAGCAATATGTTTGTCTTGAGGTCATTTTTCTCTTTCGATATTCTAATTTCTGTTTATGAATGTCCTATAGTATTAGTATAACAAGGTGACCAAGCAGTCAAAGTGGGAAATTCCAGAAGAATTGAAGGTTTTCACCTAGATAGCTGTTATAAAGTTTTACTGCTCTACTTTATTGTTGCTTTGTGGATTTTTTGCTTTTATTTAACTATTGCCTTCCAACAACTGCTTCAAGTTGGCACGAGAGTTATTTAAGAAGGCATCTACTGGGGAGGCGCAAGCTGAAATTTTAGCAAATTCTAATGCTGGAGCTTATGTTCTTCCATCAATGGATAAAACACCATCTTTTATGGATGCTTCATCTCTCATAGCTCAAGAGGTACCATCAAGCCCTATTCCTATTGTCCTTGTTGCTGCAGCTGGTAATTTGCCATCTCAGTCTGCTTTTAAATCACTGGCCTCACCTGTTCAAGCTTCTTGTACTATTAGCAACCTGCACGAAGTTTAAGAAATTGAGAATCCAGCTTCTGCTTTGTCTGTTAGTTTTGGAGTCCCTGCCAAAGGGGTTGATGCTGCAACACCAAAAATGTATCATGTTCTTATTTTTTGCTTTTCTAGAAATTTATAATGATTATTTTATACTGTAACTATCATATAGCTTAAATTGCTTATCCTTATTTATAGGGACAAATCCACCAACTTTTCGGGTATAGATGATCCTGGATCTGCTAATAGTGCTCCTGCCCAAGCTAAAGAGGTAGTTATTATGCCTAATCATGTTGGTAAAATGCTAAAAGATTTTTTATTTTCTTAACCAGCAACTTCCTTCCTTTCATGCCTCATAGGAAGCTCTAAAAGAAGTGCCAATAGTTGAAAAGTTCACTAAGATTCCATTGGAAGAAAAAGCAATTAGTCAGGAGCCCTTGACTTATGCTAACAAGCTGGTAATTCATTGAACTACTTTTGTACGAATATCTCTTTTTGGCTTTTTGGGGTATTGGCAGTTTGATCTTACTCATTCTTTTGCTTCTCTAGGAGGCGAAAAATGCATTTAAAGGACTTTTAGACTCCGTAAATGTTGGACCTGACTAGACCTGGGACTAGGTAGTGCAACGCATGTAAATTTTTGTATTTCCACAGTTAGGATTACCTAACTTTCAACCCTCCCTATTAGGCCATGAGGTTGATAATTAATGGCAAAAGATACAGTGCACTAAAAGCACTTGGGGAGTGGAAGCAAGCTTTTAATGAGGTAAGTTTTGTATCCAGTGTTATTTTACCTAGACCATGTTTCAACATATTGCTCATTTCAAATTCAAATTTAATTTGTAGTTGTTTACTTAATTCTTCTTGGAACTAGTGTCCAACTATTTTATCATGATTGCATCCAACATATCATTTGACTGGATGTTAAATTAATGTTTTAGTACTTGGGTCAAAAGAAAAAATAAGAAGCTGAGGAAAGGTGAATTAAACAAAGAAGAGCGAAGGAAGAATTTAGGAAGATGCTAGAAGTGAGTTTTTTGGTTTCCTCTGTGGTAGATATAGTTTATTCAGACATGTTCTGTAGAGAATCTATTATTGACTTTAATCCCTTACAGGAATCCAGAGAGCTGACATCAAGCACAAGATGGAGGTTTATATTTCCAGATTTTATGAATTAGTTTATTTTATTGTTGGTTATTAGATGTTCATTATCTTAATAAGCCCTATTTGTTACATGAATGCCTGAACTACCTTTCAGCAAAGTGGTAGTAATATTTGAAAATGATGACCATTTTAAAGCTGTTGAACAGGAAAGAGATTTTCCAATCGGAGCATACCCATATTAATCATAGTTATTCGTTTGTTTATAAGGTCTGAGCTTGGGATCATTTTCCTTAGCTATGAATTTAATTTCCTATTTTTAAAAGATTATTATAGAACAAGAATGTGAATCTCCTTAATGTTGTGGTAGATATTTCCTTATGCTTACCTTTTCATACTTTAATCTGTAGCCTTGGGTTGTTTATTTGGCAGATTGTTTTCCGAGAGGATTTTGGAATTGAAGGCCGTGGTGGATATTTTGATCAATATGGGTATGCTCAAATGATTTTTTCCCATGTAATATGTAAAACACAATTTCTTAATCAAGAAGCCTGAATCTGCTCTATCTATTGTTCATTTAATGAAACTTTAATATGTACCTTCTTATTTAATTTTTACACATCTGCTCTGTCTAATTCTTATAATAAGTTTCATTATTTAAAATTAAAGTTAAAACTTTTTACGTGACAACTTACTATTTACTCAGTTTATGAATGGATATGAATATGATAAACTAAAGATAAGTATTTTTGTTTGTTCATAAAATCAAAGTTTTAGTCCCTAAAGAAATACAAGGTTTTATTCAAGCAAGTTGTTATCAATAATTAATTAATTTCCTAGGTTTTGAGCGTAATTTATTTAAATTGGAAATGTATATACAGGGCCATTTAATTTTCTAACAGGGACATCGAAAGGACTTCTACCCATATTGCATCTTAATCCATATAGCTGGTCCAAGGTTAGAATTACAATTAAAATTATTATTATTTTATTTTTTAAAATAATTAATTTTTTTATATTTATTTAAAAATCAATATTTCAGGTTTCAAACATTATTTATTTAGATTCACCTACGGGTGTTGGCTTATCATACTCTAAAAATGAAAGTGATTATGAAACTGGAGACCTAAAAACTACTGCTGACACACATGGTTTTCTTCTTAAGGTAATTAATTCAGAATTAATGTTAATTGATATTGATTGCTTATCCAAAATAGATTTATTAATCAATTAATTCTTTTGAGATTAGTGGTTCCAATTGTATCCAGAGTTCCTTAAAAATCCATTTTATGTTGCTGGAGAGTCATATGTTGGTGTTTATGTACCTACTCTTGCTTCTGAAATAGCCAAAGGTATACTTACATTCTAATTATGCAATTATTTATGTTATATATATGGAAGTTAATCATAAATTGCCATTAATCAAAAATTGCCCTATAAAGTTCATTGCAAACATTAATTTAATTTTGGAGATAAAGGGTCAAATTTATCTTTGAACTATTTCGTTTTCTTTAAAAATACTTTATCTTTACTAAAATAACTCACATTAATTTGTCCTTATTTTGTAATCGTGAGGCAAATCTGAACAATTTTTTAATCGAAAATAAGGGCAAATGTAAATTAATTTGATATCTGTGGAAATAAATGTAAGCCAATTTAAAAATAAAAAGGGCATTTTTGAACCAAAATATAATTTAATGGCAAAATTTTACTATTTTAGGGGCAAAATTGATCATTTTTCTTTAATTATATGCAATTATTTGTTATATAATTTGATTTCATCATTATTATTTTATTTATTTTATTTTTTTAAAATTCTAGGAATCAGAAGTGTTGCCAAGCCAAAAATCAACTTGAGGGTAGGTGAAATTTGGTAAACATTTTTGAAAAAAAAAGAAAAGAAAGGGTGTAATTAGAAATGAACTATGAATGTAGGGTTACATGGTGGGGAATGGGGTAACCGATGCAAAATTTGATGGTGGAAACGCACTCGTGCCTATTGCATATGGTATAGGCCTCATCTCTGAAGACATTTATCAGGTGCATGCCCTCTACAAACCCTAATAAATTAAATTTCACATTATTATTATTATTATTTTGACAAAGAAAAAAATCTGTAACATATATATAATTGCTTGTAAACGAAACTGCGATCAAACTGACCAGACCTGCAACGAATCTCTTGGAAAAGTTTATAAGGTGTGATTTGTGATTATATATATAATATTGTTTTGTGTTGGCTTTTAAGATATGATAATTAATTGTATATGTTAATGCAACTAGGCAATTGATGGGCCAAACATTTATGACATACTTGAGCCATGCTATCACGACCCGCAAATTAAATCAAACACGAGCTTGCCCAGAAGCTTCCAAGAATTAGGGAAAACTGATAATAAGAGGAATCTTCATGTAAGAAAGAGAATATTTGGTCGAGCTTGGCCTCTGTGGTCACCTGTCAAAGATGGAATTCTCCCTTCTTGGCCCTAATTAGCCAAGCAAGGCAGTGTTGGTTGCATTGTGAGTTTTTCAATTCCTCTCTATTTTATTTCTTTTCCTAGAAAAATTGTAATATTTTTTTTTAATTTAAACTCAGTTTATGAATCCGGTCTAAATAAATATTATCGACAGAATGATGAAATTGCAACTGCATGGCTAAACTATTTATCAGTTAGAGCAGCAATTCATGCACATCTGGTAATTCCAATTTTCTCTTTCTTTATCTTCATTGAAAAGTGGCACACCGCTTTAATATTTCATTTATGACTGTTGAAAAGATTTCATCAATCACTAAAAAATTAATATGTTGATGGATTTTTTACAAGAAAATTTCATTCGATTGTCAAGTTAGTTAAAGGATAAAGTGAAGCTTTAGCTTTTTATATAGTATTTATTCATGTTGCATTAATTGAATTAGACTATTAATGTTAATTTGACGAGATCTCAATCACTGAAAAATTAATATGTCGATAGATTTTTAATAAGAAAGTTTCATTCGATTGTCAAGTTAGTGAGAAGGTCAATAAAGTGGAACTGAAAGCCTTTATATAGGATTTGTTCATGCTGTATTAATTAAATTAGACTACTAATGTTAATTAATGGCTGGTCACTAATAGCTTAATATTCGAGCTCTTAACTGTCATTCTTCTATCTTTGTTAAGATGCCATTTTGGCCATTTATCTGTTTTCTGTATAGGCTCATTATGTCATTATATTAAGTGATAATTGGAATTAATTAATGGGAAATAAACATAAAAGGGAATCTAATTAGAGTTATTTAATTATGTTGAATATAATACAAAAAGGCAATTTGTATGCATTTGTGAAGGAGCACACGGGTTAGCCATATGAGTAGTGGCAATGAAGCTTTTGTCCATCTACTATTATGGACACCAAAGATAGTGATAGATGAAGTTTCTTGCTGTATTTGCTTATCTTTTCTTGCCATTTCTATCCCTTTTCTATTGCAAGATTTTTATATTCTTGATTGTTTGTCCTGTGGTGAATTGTTAATAATTTTCCTTTGATTTAATATAATTAATGCTAGCATACTTATATTTTAAATTAAGCAATCTTCTATCAAGTAAACTTAGTACTAAAAATAAATTATCCTGACAAAAGCACATTCAATTAAACCTTTGCCTAAATGAAAAAAGCACAAAAGCAGCCTCATTTTTTCATCTCTGTTCACATGAGCTTCATCAGTCTATTTTCATTAGTGTGAATTCTGCAGTTGTGTCTCTCTAATTTTAGAATTACTTGCCTTCTCTAATTTATTTATTTATTTGCATAGTACTTTTTTGTCCTTTTATCAATGTTCTTAGGGTTTGAAGTTTCTCAATCAATCGGTAGAGAATTGCTATTCCTTTCTCTACTGGTTTCAGTCATATGTTAGCGATAGATTAGCGACGAAAAGGACCGTCGTTAATTTTTTTACTTATGGGTGAATCTAGCAACGGAATTTTATACTCCGTTGCTAAATTTAGCAATGGAATTATATATTTTGTCGCTAAATTTAGCAACAGAATTTTATATTTCATTGCTAAAATTGATCAATTCACCGAATCTTGCATTGTTGAAGTTAACAACGGAATTCAATTTAGCAACGAAATAAAAAATCTGTTGCTAAATTTAGCAAAGGAATAAAATTTCTGTTGCTAAAAATAGCAACTGCCCAATTAGCAACCGAAAATTCCGTTGCTAAATTGTTATTTTCGTATAGTGTAAAAAGACTTCTCTCCTCTCTTCAAGGGTAGAATCTCTTCTAGCGAGAATTTTCCAGCCTCTCCACTCTAGCTTAGATTCTTAGGATGCTCATATGTTAAGCATACCTTATAATTTTGAGTTGAGTGTATCTCCAAAAAATAAAAACTTGTGTTTTGTATTTTCATTTCATATCTTCGTAAGTATCGCTCACGTGTTGAGCATTTGTTTTTTGTATTTTAAACTTTCATTTATGAAAGTTTTTTTTGTATTATCCTGTGTTCAAGTGTTGCCTCCATCGTTTAAGTATGCTCTGCACTTACAGATTATGCTGATCTAGTGCATCAGAAATTATGTTTGTATATTGTTTGTTTTTGGATTCAAAGGTATATAGGCTGAAACAATTCGGTCTGCGGGCTACTGGTTTCCAAAGGGCAACTCTGTTGTTGTGATTGATTATTGCCACGTACCTTTTGCATTTTGTGTTTTATTTTACGGGTTGTATTTTTTGTGTTTTGTTCTACTTTCTACCCATAGATCTTAGGGTGTGTTATGGTATCAGAGCCATGGGGGGATAGTAGATCTGAGAAGTAAGCCTGTTTATAATTTAAAAATTTAATCACTTTTTAAAAAATTTGAAGATATTTCTCTTCACATGAGATTAAACATACAAAGAAACTAATTAATTATTTACACAACCCTAAAGGCTATGAATTTCAGGTTAATTGTGGCTTAAGATGGAGCACTTGTAGCTGAAATACAATCTAAACTTGACTGGTTACAACAAGTAAATATTGCCTAGCAGTAAGATGACTGTTTAACTTCTATTATTGC
>CM075821.1:21833932-21934919 GCA_037975025.1 Excoecaria agallocha | reverse complement strand
TTCAAGTTAATTGTGGGCTTAAGATGGAGCACTTATAGCTGAAATACAATTTAAACTTGACTAGTTACAACAAGTAAATGATGCCTAGCAGCAAGATGACTATTTACTTCTATTATTGCTCAGATACATGAAGGAAAAGATAGTGAGTTCTCCCTTGGTAGTGATGATTGTTTATACTATAAGGGAAGAATCTATATACTAGATAATATGGAATTAAAGAAAAATATCTTCATAGAAACACATAATAACAGCTATACAATACATCCGGTCAGTAATAAGATGTACCAAAATTTAAAGACAGCCTGTTGGTGACCTGTAATGAAAAGGGAGAAAGCTAATTTTGTGACCAAGTAATTGACATGCCAACAGTAAAAATAGAACATCAAGTCCGCCCATCACTATACCAGAATGGAAGTGGGATCGAATCACTGTAGATTTTGTGTCTAGACTACCACTTATTAAAAAATAACATGATTCTATATAGGTGATAGTTTATAGATTGATGAAGTCTTCTTGTTTTATACAGTAAGATCTGACTTTTTAGGGCTAAAATTAGGAAGAATCTATATTAATGAAATGGTGAGACTCCATTAAGCTCCTTCCTCCATTTTATCATATGAGAATCCTCAATTGACAGCTAGATTTTGGAAAAAAAAACTCTAGAAAGGACTGGGTACTTGTCGGACATCCAAACAAGTCATATAGATATTAGAAGATATACATCGATGTTGTATACTATAACTTTGTAGGGGTTGGGAAAAATACCTCCCATTGGCAAAATTTGATACAAAAATAGCTACCCATCTAGTATTAAAATTTCACCATACGAAGCATTGTATGAAAAGAGGTGTAGAACTTCATCATGTTGGATAAAGCTCAGTGAAAGTAAGTTAGCGAGATTGGATTTAATCAGTGAAATAGAGGAGAAACTTAAACTAATTAAAGATAATTTGAAAGCAGCAGTAGACAGACAAAAATACTATGCTGATTTGAAAAGAAAAGATATAGAATTCAATGTGGGTGACAAGGTATTCCTAAAAGTTTCTTCATAGAAGAAGATCTTGAGATTTAGCAAATAGGGTAAGCTTAGCCCTAGGTTTATAGGTCCATATGAGGTATTAAAGCATGCTGGACAATGTAATGCCTAAAAATTTTGATTTCATGAATAGTACTTTTCAAGCTATGAATAATGACCCGGGAGACACCGGGGTGAATAGTGCACCTGAGGTCCACTAGGATCCACAGAAATTTCTTTTCACCACTATAAAGTACAATTTAAGATAAGTCTAATGATACAATTTGAGGTTAAATTGAAGTCAAATAGGTCACCAAAAAACACAAAAAAAGCCAAACCGTAAAAAGGTTGACCAAATTTGACTGACTCAGAAAAAATATACAGGAACTCAAAAAAATAGTTAAATCATATAAAACTATTAGAAATATTCCAAATGAATTTTTGAAAGTGAAAAATGAATTTTTGGACAACTTTGAAAATTAAAGTTTTGTATCGATAATTTTCCCTCCAGGCTCTAAAATGTATTGAAATGAAATTGGATTGATCAAAAAATTTAAACACAACTTAATTAATATTTTTAAATATTTTTAGACTAATTTTGGAGGTGATTTAACAATTGAAACATATAGTCAATGAGAAAGTGACAAGTGGCACAATATAGACCACACCATTAATATGTGGTTGAAGCTAGTTTGACCTTTATGTTTGAGGGAGCTCTAAAAGGGTTGAAAGGGGCAAATTTCTTTAGAGAAATCTAGGACCCCTTTCATTTTCTTCATCCTTCATTTTTTTTCCTTTATAATTCCACCATAACTAAACCTTACTCTAATCTTTCTCCTACTCAAATTCTTACCCAAATTTCATCTAGAATCTTACTTTCATGCTTTTTTCTACCTTAGAAAAAGTTTAAGTTGAGTTTTTGGTGGAGAAAAGTGAAGAATTTTAAGTTGTATAAAATTGCCAAGCAAGAAAAATTGGGGTATTTTGATATGAAATTGTAGGGAATTGATAGAATATATGATTTTGAGTATTTATATTTAAAACTGTAGAGAAAAACTCATGATTTCATCCTTGTTAAATTCAGCCATAGGTGAAGAAAAAGAAAGAGAAAGGACCAAAAGGGAAAAAGGTAAGAAAAAGAAAATTAAAAGGTTTCACACACTTTTGACATTAGTTGATACAAACTACATTTGATTTCATTGATTTTTCTTTGAAATTTGAATAAATTTACATTATGTAGCTATAAGAACATGAGTGAAATGATGAAATAACTTAAGATAAATTAGTAAATTAATGAACCAACATGGAATAAATGATGAGTAGTGGAAAAACAAATTAATGTATATTGAATACTTAAGTAGCCAAATGGTATACTATTGTATACAAAGTGATATTTTGATGTTTAGTTGGATAATTGGCATAAAATAATCATTAAATTATTAAATGAACTTAGTATGAGTGATCAAATAACAAATAATGCATAAAAATATTGTTTGGCCAAATGGCACCTAATGATGTATACTTGTATACAAATTGAATTTGCATGTATATAACCATATGGAAGCTTAAAATGACAAAAAAAACACTAAATAAATAAAAATACATGAGAAAGGCTAATGTATGGTTGACAAGTGATGACGGTTAAATGGTATACAATGTGCGGATGGCATAATTTAATTGTATATTGATGATGTTATATGTATATAATATAGATACATAAGGTACGAACAAAATGGATGTGAAATATTTAAAGTGGATATGTTACATAATGTGAAATTTGTACAAAAATAGAGAAAAATATAATATAAGATGGAATAGTATACCATTTGGTTGAATTTGATTGTAGAATGATGAGTTGAATTTGATTGTAGACCACCATCGATCTACCTATTTGTGATATGTATGTTAGAATGTTAGTTGAGGCATTGATCTCTTTATCTGATCCTTTAACATATTTTGGAGTTGTAGATCACTCCATATGGTCACTTTATCTTATTTTGGACCACTAGAGTCCTCATCCTGCATATCCAATTTTAGGGTTTCCAATAGTTACTATGAACGGCAAATATGTAATTTAGTAAGGAAAAAAAAGAATAAAAAGATAATTAAGTGAAAAAGAATGTTAAATCTGTAAATGAAGAGTAAATGATATGGAAAATGTGATGAAGTGATTAATCATGATGAGTAAATGAATAAGCAAGAAAAGAAGGGTAAAAATGTAATTAAGGATGAAAATATGATTAAAATGGGGTAAAAGGGTAGAAGGGATGAAAAAGTAAGAAAATGAAGTCAATGAAGACTTAATGATAATTTACCACTATATAAGAAAAATATAAGTATTAAAACGTAAAATCGAGGGAAGAATGATTAAAACATGTAAAAAGGGCAAAAAGGTAAAATTAGCATAGTAATTAGTGAAATATGTGATAACATGAAAGTTTAGGGACTAAAGTGAAATTTTTACCAAATCGGGAACTAAATGAGAAATAAGTAAAAATAAGTGATAATAGGGATCATTTGGTAAATTAAGGAAGCAGGGAAGAAATTCTAAGATAAAATGTAATATTAAAACTAGGAATAAAATAAATGGTAATAAATATACTCTTTATATGCAACGAAATTTTGTGTAGGGTATTCACCACTAGACAACAGCTAGTGCATGACCACGGGCAAGGGATATGTAAGACCCCAACATATGACCTAGTGGTAATTGGGTATGTTTAGGATTCATTAAGAGCATAATATAAGAAGATAAGTATTTCAAGTGCAGGAAAGTACCCAAAGGGAATTGTTTAAAAAAAAGAGGGGCAATATGGTCATTTTACCTTGAGACATGTATGTTCACAATTAGAATAAAAACATAACATAGGGGTTTAATTGAAATAAAAGGGAGAAAGTTTTGAGGTAAGAATGAGAAATTGAAAAGAAGGAAAGAGTTAAGTGTAATTTACCTATGGCCCACAAGTGGACCAATAGGATGAGGACACATAGCTTTCTCTAGAGATTTATTAAGAAAGGCACAAAAAATCAAAATGTTAAGGGGGATATAAGGGCTGGCCATTCCAAAGGAAAAAGGCACCCCTTCTTCTCCCTAAATAGCCCCTAAACAACCCTTAACTAACCCCTAAATTCAAACATAAAAATTGTGTAGAGAGAGAATTTAATGGTTAGGCAATTTAAAGGTAAGAATTTCTTTCTCTTCTTCTTCTTCTTCTTCTTCTTTTTCTTCTTCTTCTTCTTCTTCTTCTTCTTCTTCTTCTTCTTCTATTTGTTTCATATGATAAGAACTGAATTTGAAGGAGCCAAATGGATGTTTATATATGTGGCTATGTAAGGACGCAATCATGGCCCTAACAGGATTATAGTTAATTAATCAGGATTAAGGTTTAATAAGAAAAAATTTGATTATTTGGTATTATTGAAGTTAAGTCACATTAAGGGTATATTGGTAATTATATACATGTGTATTGGAGTGTAGCTAAAATAGTAAGGAATGATATAATTGAATTAAATAAGAAGCTTTGGAGTTGAATGCTAAGAAAATAAGTTGTTAGGGGTTAAAATGTATAAGGGCATTTTGAAAATTTTCCTTGGTGAGATATTTATCCCACTCAAGCTTTGGGAATGGTTGGATTGGTATTTGGGGAGGTCTCTCTCTTTCTCTTTCTCCTCTCTCTCTCTCTCCCTTTCTGGTTATGAGATGAAGAAGAAGAAACCTAAGGTTTTGGACATCCTTAAGGTGAGGTTTTCTTCTTGCTTTCTTTTTGGTTTATGTTTCACTTTTGGATTTAGGGTTAAAGGGTTTATGGTTGTTATCTTCTTGTGTAAGAGGGAAGGATAATCTCTAGATGGGTCAGTGGATGAGGAAGGAGATGAAGCTTGATTTAAGGTACGGGAATTAAGTTTTGGTACTGTTCATAGGAATGATTTTGGGTTTTAATTCCTTTTTATTCTGGTATGTGTATTTTGACATGAGTTTAAGGATAAATCTAGTAAGTTTTGATGAGTATAGCATGCTTGAAAACTTAAATGATCATGTAAGTAAGAGAGGAAGTGAGATTTGGGGTTTAAATCCATGTTATGCACGATCGGGATTTTGGTTGTCTCTTCTTTTCTTTCCTGCACACGGCTACGTGTGAGATTGTTCTTTCCAACCCGTGACCACGTGTGTTTGTTCTTCATAAGACATGGCCACGTGATGATTTCTTCCTTCCCACCCGCAACCATGCACCTTGTTTTCTTTCCCACCCATAGCCATGCAATGCTTTCCTTCTTCCCACCCATGGCCATGCACTTTGCTTTATTTCTTGGACACAGCCACGCAAGTTTGTCTCCTTTCTTGCACATGGCCACGTGATGTTTCTTTCTTCCTTGGACACTGCCACATGTGGTTTCTTTTTGGAAACACATGGCCACTCATTAGTTTCTCCTCCAAAATACATGGCCACTCACTTGTTTATGCATGCGAATACAGGGCCACTTATCTTGTTTTCTTTCCCACACATGACGACTCATTGATTTCCTCTTGGAAGTACACGCCCAAGTATAACCTATTGTTTTCTTATTGCGTGGCCACATGTGTTTCTTGTAGACATACTCCTAAACAATGATCACCCATAATCATAAGTTTGGGCGATATCTCAAAGTTAATAAAAGAGTTACATAACTAGGATGAATAAAGTTTGTCATGAATGTGAGGAATATGATTGTTCACTAAGTAATGGTTAATACATAAGTTAAATGTTGATGGATTAGTAGGTTATTGAAGCTGATATTCCAGGTTAAAATCTATAAAGGTATAATTTAGAAAAGCAAGATCATAAGATGAAATACTATCGAAAGATAGATGAAATGAAGATTATGGTAAGAGAAAGTAAACTAAACTAAGTTGTAAGTAATCTAAGCCACCAGTATGCTATATTAGAGTGGTCCATAAAAGGGAAGAACCTCTATGCATGTATATAAAGAATTTATAATTAAAATAATGCAACCATTACATTATAGTATGGGGTACCTTGAGAACTAATTTTAATAGGGCTTGTATAAGGTAATGCTTATACGAATTAAGTCACTAGAATAGGGTTTGGTGCATGATAAACGCATAACTAAGGACAATAGGAAGTAACCTAATAACTCTAAATTGTATATACTATTTAATATATCCTATGGATTTGGCATCGATGCGAACTCAAACAAAGTAACTAGCTTTGCCCAAGTGCTATATACATATATATATATATATATATATATGTACATTTCTTTTCAATGGCAAGAGATTACCACTTCATGATCTAGTAACATTAAGAAGACAGTTATAATGTGCATGACCGAGTTAAAATAGATAAAATATTCATTGTCACTCAAAGGTGGAACTATAGAAGTTTGGTTATGTTTTAAGCTATAATAGGAATTTAATGATGAAATAAGCTGTAAGAAAACCTACTTACTTATTTGATCATACCCAATGACATAACATGAAAATTGCAAGTCCACAAGTAGTGTACTAACGATTAAAATGAAATAACCTTACACAACATACTTAAGTATAAAATATTGTAAGATGAAATATACAAGTAAGATGATTGAAGTATATACAACTGTGTTATAGTATGTCACGTGTGGTTTCTAATCTAGTAATCATGAAGGTGAATCAAGGGATCAAATATGAATAAGTAGTGACCTTAAGCTATAAGAGAACCTACTGATTTTACTATATGGGTTACAATTGCTTGAGTGTTGCTATATATATATATGTGTGTGTGTGTTATGTTTTAATGTGAATAAGTGTAAGATAAGGAAACTACTCATAGCAAGCAGCAACAAGGTATGTAATCAAGAACTACCCATGAGTTATGTAAATTCTGAACACTGTATAGTTGTTATAAGTATGCTGTGATGAGTAGCTTATCCTAATATACGAACAAGTATGAGTAATAAAAGTATGTATAGCTATGATCTAAGCTGCATAAATATATGTATATGTGTATAATGTCACGCTCAACGTTAATCATGAAACATTTCATGTTGTTATTGTTTGCATAAACATGCAAATGTATGATCATTTGAAAGAATTCATGTGTAATTGGAGCCTAGAGCTCAATATTGAAGTATGATAAGATTAATGTGCATTCTTATATGAAAAATGGCATTATGCAATGATGTTACAATAAGTAAAGCTCAATGTTGATTATGATGAGAATGTTATGCATTAATATATGAAGCGTGGTTTAAAGCAAATATAGTTACGAATAAAGTAAATATGATGAATCAATGATGCTCTTAAATGGTTAAGCCTGTGCGTCTTAGTTCAGTAGTGGATTAGATAGGCATGCCTAGAGGGATACAGTCGTAGCTGCCATAGTTGACCCCTTTTGGGTCTTGTTCCTTAATGGAACCATCATTTGACCCCGTTAAGGTCTATAGTTCATTCCTTACTGGAACCATTGTTTGACCCCGTTTGGGTCCATTGTTTGATATCTTCGAATATCCATAGTTTGATACCTTCGGGTATCTATAGCTCCAGTTATCCACCTTTTGAACTAGTACTTAGGCAGGCTATTAAAGATGATAAAGTATACGCAAGATAAAGTAAAACATGCATTGATTGCTCTATTTACATAATGTTAACATGATGAATGGCCTATTATATTGCTTATAATGATTTCTTTTGGGCTATAATTTGTTTCAATGAAATGGAGTTATCGGAATATATATATATATATATATGAGAATTAAATTGCCATGCTATGAAATAATGCACACAATATTATAATAAGAACTATTTAGGCTATAGCATATACAATGAATTTCATCTGTATTGGGATTTATAAATGTATGTATGTAATAATTGGATCTTCACGGTAATCATGACATGTTAGGTTATTTTCTGTGATTGCATGCAAGGCTATTTAATCAATACCTATGTGGGTTTGCACCTGATTGTGCACTTCAATAACTGTGAGATAAGACAAAGGATGGTGTATGACATAATATGATGTTTGTTGACATTTAGTTGCCATAATAAGACAGTATTAAGTAATACATGGTGGGGAACAGAAGTTATGAATTATAATTGTATTTAATAATTATGATTGTATGATATATATGAAGTAATCATGCCTAGTGGCATCTTATATAGAAGCTACCTGACACATGCACATTAAATGCATATTTCATGTAACTAATGGGATTAAATGCATATGATTAGAGGTTGTACCATCAGTAATAACAATGTTGGAGTTCATGAATGAAAGGATTAAGATGTTTATAAATTATGCTAGTTTACCAAGTAAGAGATTTAGTTATTAAGGTAAATTAAAAGTTCTTTGGGAACTAGCCAAGTTCACGCCATGCTCTACACTACTGTAAGTATACTAGTATTGCTGAGGTTAAAAACTCCTCAGGAAGGTAATTATGAAATGATTAATACCGTAGACAGATATTATTGTAGTTGTTCAGGTTGTAATGTATGAGATGATATATTTTGGTAAGATCTTGTCCATAGAGTTTTGTTCCCTACTACGCTTTATAGCTTAGCACGGGTTTGTTTATCCGTGTAGGTTTTTGGATAAGCTTCACCTTGGTCGTTAGCTTCAGCAGCTTGATCACTATCAAGAGAAGATCGGGTAGGTTCTAGTTGTGTTGAGGATGTCATTATGTTTTGTTGGCCAACTATGTTAGGCCTTATTCTTTATAAGTTGATTTATTTATTATGGCATGTAATAATAGCTTGTCTTATTATTATGATTATTGCCTAGTCTTTAATAGGTTTATGATGGATGATGATTGATGATGCTTGATGATAATTGATGATCATCCATGGTAAAGGAATTAAGGTGCTACATTTAGTCGTATTAGAGCCCAGGTCGAGTCTTTTTTGGGCAATAAGGAATTAAGAAATTATTCAGGAATATTAAGATGATATTGGTCTAGACTATGGTGTTATTGTTAATGCCATACATTTTGATGATTATATTAGGTTTTTGACCTATGATTGATATAGATATATTGGACCAATAGCAAGATTTTGATAGAGATTGTGAGATGATATCTGAGATATTATCAATATCTCTCGCCTCTTGGTATTGGAAGTGCTTAAATGCCTTAATATTTTATGTTTGAGGCATAGCATAAGATTGATTATAAATATGTTTAGATTACTTATTAAGATGTTTGAGGAAAAGTTCATATGACTCGAAGAGAACTTGACCTTTGGCATAGTTGAAGATGCAAGATGTTGAGATTGTTAAGATACTTAGGATAAGAAATGCAATGAGCATGAGTATCTGGAATCAGAGACATATACATATGATTGTAGATGGTGAGTTTTGTATGCATAAAGAGGACGTTTATGGTTATAGATTGCTTATAGCTAAAGCATAGCTAAGAATTTCTAGCAATAAGGATAGAGATTACCAGTTTTGAATTTCAAGGATGAAATTCTTTTGAGGGGGAGAGAATTGTAAGGACCCAATCATAGCCCTAACAGGATTATAGTTAATTAATCAGGATTAAGGTTTAATAAGGAAAAATTTGATTATTTGGTATTATTGAAGTTCAGTCACATTAAAGGTATATTGGTAATTATACACATGTGTATTAGAGTGTAGCTAAAATAGTAAGGAAGGATGCAATTGAATTAAATAAGAAGCTTTGGAGTTGAGTGTTAAGGAAATAAGTTGTTAGGGGTTAAAATGTGTAAGGGCATTTTGGAAATTTCCCTTGGTGAGATATTTATCCCACTCAAGCTTGGGGAATGGTTGGATTGGCATTTAGGGAGGTCTCTCTCTCTCTCTCTCTCTCTCTCTTACTCCCTAGTTACAAGATGAAGAAGAAGAAACCTAAGGTTTTAGGCAACCTTAAGGTGAGGTTTTCTTCTTACTTTCTTTTTGGTTTGTGTTTCACTTTTGGATTTAGGGTTAAAGGGTTTATGGTTGTTATCTTCTTGTGTAAGAGGAAAGGATAATCTCTAGATGGGCCAGTGGATGTGGAAGGAGATGAAGCTTGATTTAAGGTACGAAAATTAAGTTTTGGTACTGTTTATAGGAATGATTTAGGGTTTTAATTCCTTTTTCTTCTAGTATGTGTATTTTGACATGAGTTTAAAGGATAAATCAAGTACGTTTAATGAGTATAGCATGCTTAAAAACTTAAATGATCATGTAAGTAAGAGGGGAAGTGAGATTTGGGGTTTAAATCCGTGTTATGCATGATCGGGATTTTGGTTTTCTGTTCTTTTCTTTCCCACACACGGCCACGTGTGAGATTTTTCTTTCCAACCCGTGGCCACATGTGTTTGTTCTTCATGACACAGGGCCACGTGATGATTTCTTCCTTCCCACCTGCGGCCACTCACCTTGTTTTCTTTCCCACCCACGGCCATGCGATGCTTTCCGTCTTCCCACCCGTGGCCACGCATGTTGCTTCATTTCTTAGACACGGCCACGCAAGTTTGTCTCCTTTTTTGCACATGACCACGTGATGTTTCTTTCTTCCTTGTACACTGCCACATGTGGTTTCTTCTTGGAAACACATGACCACTCATTGGTTTCTCCTTCAAAATACATGGCCACTAACTTCTTTATGCATGAGAATACATGGCCACTTGTCTTGTTTTCTTTCCCACACACGGCCACTCATTGATTTTCTCTTGGAAGGACACGACCAAGCATAACCTATTGTTTTCTGATTGTATGGCCACATGTGCTTCTTGTACACATACTCCTAAACAATGATCACCCATAATCATATGTTTAAGTGATATCTCAAAGTTAATAAAAAAGTTACATAAGTAGGATGAATAAAGTTGGTCTTAAATGTGAGGATAATGATTGTTCACTAAGTAATGGTTAATATGTAAGTTAAATGTTGATGGATTAATAGGTTATGAAAGCCGATATTCTAGGTTAAATTCTATAAAGGTATAATTTAGAAAAGCAAGATCATAAGATGAAATACTATCGAAAGATAGATGAAATGAAGATTATGGTAAGAGAAAGTAAACTGAACTAAGTTGTAAGTAATCTAAGCCACCAGTATGCTATATTAGAGTGGACCATAAAAGGGAAAAACCTCTATACATGTATATAAAGAATTTAGAATTAAAATAATGCAACTATTATATTATAGTATGGGATACCCTTGAGAACTAATTTTAAAGGGGCTTGTATGAGGCAATGCTTATACGAATTAAGTCGCTAGAATAGGGTTCAGTGCATGATAAGCACATAACTAAGGATAATAGGAAGTAACCTAATAACTCTAAATTGTATATACTATTTAATTTATCCTATGGATTTGGCATTGGTGCAAACTTAAACAAAGTAATTGGCTTTGCCCAAGTGTTATATATATATATATATATATATATATATATATATATCAACATTTCTTTTCAATAGCAAAAGATTACCATGTCATGATCTAGTAACATTAAGAAGATAGTTATAATGTGAATGACTGAGTTAAAAGAGATAAAATATTCATTGTCACTCAAAGGTGGAACTATAGAAGTTTGGTTATGTTTTAAGCCATAATACGAATTTATTGATGAAATAAGCTGTAAGAAAACCTACTTACTTATTTGATCATACCCAATTACATAACATGAAAATTGCAAGTCTGCAAGTAGTGTTGTAATGATTAAAATGAAATAAGCTCACACAACGTACTTAAGTATAAAATATTGTAAGATGAAAGATACAAGTAAGATGATTGAAGTATATACAACTGTGTTGTAGTATGTCACGTGTGGTTTCTAATCTGGTAATCATGAAGGTGAATCAAGGGATCAAATATGAACAAGTAGTGACCTAAGCTATAAGAGAACCTACTGATTTTACTATATGGGTTACAATTGCTTGAGTGTTGCTATATATATATATATGTGTGTGTGTGTGTGTGTGTTATGTTTTAATGTGAATAAGTGTAAGATAAGGAAACTACTCATAGCAAACAACAACAAGGTATGTCATCAAGAACTACCCATGAGTTATGTAAATTCTGTATACTGTATAGTTTATATAAGCATGCTATGATGAGTAGCTTATCCTAATATGCAAACTAGTATGAGTAATAAAAGTATGTACAGCTATGATTTAAGCTGCATAAATATATGTATGTGTATAATGTCACACTCAACACTAATCATGAAACATTTCATGTCGTTATTGTTTTTATAAATATGCAACTGTATGATCATGTGAAAGCATTCTTGTGTAATTGAGCCTAGAGCTCAATATTGAAGTATGATAAGATTAATGTGCATTCTTATACGAATGATGGCATTATGCAATGATGTTACAATAAGTAAAGCTCAATGTTGATTATGATGAGAATGTTACGCATTCATATATGAAGCATGGTTTAAACCAAATGCAGTTACGAATAAAGTAAATATGATGAATCAATGATGCTCTTAAATGGTTAAGCCTGCGGGTCTTAGTTCAGTTGTGGATTAGATAGGCATGCCTAAAAGGATACAGTTGCAGTTGCCATTGTTGAGCCTGTTTGGGTCTTGTTCCTTAATGGAACCATCATTTGACCCCATTAGGGTCCATAGTTCGTTCCTTGCTGGAACCATTGTTTGACCCCATTTGAGTCCATTGTTTGATATCTTCGGATATCCATAGTTTGATACCTTCAGGTATCTAATGCTCCTATTATCCACCTTTTGAACTAGTACTCAGGCAGGCTATTAAAGATGGTAAAGTATATGCAAGATAAAGTAAAACATGCATTGATTGCTCTATTTACGTAATGTAAGCATGATGAATGGCCTATTATATTGTGTATAATGATTTCTTTTGGGCTATAATTTGTTTCAATGAAATGGAGTTAACGAAATGTATATATATATGAGACTTAAATTTCCATGTTATGAAAGATTGCGCACAATATTATAATAAAAATTATTTGGGCTATAGCATATACAATGAATTTCATCTGCATTGGGATTTATGAATGTATGTATGTAATAATTGGACCTTTGCGGTAATCATCACATGTTAGGTTATTTTCTGTGATTGTATGCAAGGCTGTTTAATCAATACCTTTGTGGGTTTGCACCTTATTATGCACTCCAATAACTGTGAGATAAGACAAAGGATGGTGTATGACATAATATGATGTTTGTTGACATTTAGTTGCCATAATAAGACAGTATTAAGGAATACATGGTGGTGAACAAAAGTTATGAATTATAATTGTATTTCATAATTATGATTGTATGATATATACGAAGTAATAATGCCTAGCGGTATATTATATAGAAGCTACCTGACACATACACTTCTTACATTGTAAATGCACATTAAATTCATATTTCATGCAACTAATGGGATTAAATGCATATGATTGGAGGTTGTACCATCAGTAATAACAATGTCGGAGTTTATGAATGAAAGGATTAAGATTTCTATAAATTATGCTAGTTTACCAAGTAAGAGATTTAGTTATTAAGGTAAATTAAAAAGTCTTTGGGAACTAGCCAAGTTCACGCCATGCTCTACACTACTGTAAGTATACTAGTATTGCTGAGGTTAAAAACTCCTCAGGAAGGTAATTATGAAATGATTAATATCATAGACAGATATTATTGTAGCTGTGTAGGTTGTAATGTATGAGATGATATGTTTTGGTAAGATATTGTCCATAGAGTTTTGTTCCCCACTAAGCTTTATAGCTTAGCACGGGTTTGTTTATCCGTGCAAGTTTTTGGATAAGCTCCACCTTGGTCGTTAGCTTCAGCAGCTTGATCACAATCAAGAAACGATCGGGCAGGTTCCAGTTGTGTTGAGGATGTCATTATGTTTTGTTGGCAAACTGTGTTAAGCCTTATTCTTTATAAGTTGATTTATTTATTGTGGCATGTAATAATGGCCTGTCTTATTATTATGATTATTGCCTAGTCTTTAATAGGTTTATGATGGTTGATGATTGATGACGCTTGATGATAATTGATGATTATCCATGGTAAAGGAATTAGGGTGTTACAGGCTGATCCTATGTAGAAAGAAGACTAGGTAAGAGCAAGAAAAAGGAAGTAGAGAGGGAATGAAGAAAGTGTTTTTGTTGCATCAATTAGGTATATGAACTTCTAGAATTTTATGTATGCGATTGCTTATATTTAATGCATTGATATGGTAGGTTAGAGGTAGTAGTGAGTTGGGAACATGGATATGAAGTTTAATTATGCAAAAGAACTGAAATATGAGAGTTGTTCTTAATATAGCAAAATTTGTCTTAGGGTTCACTTGACCTAGCAGGATTGTTTAGCTTATAACTTAAGTTTTAGAGTTTCAAATTAAATAGTTCTAGTTGGGACATAAACTAGAATCACAGATCCAAATTTCTTATAAGAAGTTAAAGTTTAATTCTTCATCTATATTGGTCAAAACTTAGTTAGAAAACCAAACATGTCTACTGCTTTATCATTAGGAGTAATTCACAGTATTTTACAAATACGTTGAGATTTAGAAGTTAAAATGAGATTATTTTAGTAATCCAGAAACAAGAAACATAGAGAAACAACTTTGTAGAAGACACTTTGCTTAGAAAATTCATTTGCTATGTCAAAAGTCCATCACATAATAAGGCAGAGTAGCTACCAAAATCAACTTGGTAGGGACACTCTTCATCCCCACTGAGTCATAAGTTCCTGAAATAAGTAGAGCCAATCAACACGGTAGGGGTACCCACCATCTAAACCGAGTTACCCACCATCCCCATCGAGTTAACCACCATCCTATTTGAGTTATATGCTCCTAAAAGTGACAGAATCAAACAACTCGGTAGGGACAAACCACATCCCCACTGAGTCATCCCTACTTTTGATCAAACTAGAGTTTTATACCCTAGAACCCTACCAAAACTCACCCGAACATTTCCAAGCATATATAGAGTACCTCAAACATGAAACTATGGGTAACAAGTGGCATGAAATGAAATTTATGTAAAGCATAAGAATACAAAAGAAGACATATGCTCAAGAGTTAGTTTATGCTATCTCTAGGCACATACATCAATTCTATGTGTATAAACCAATGTAACTATAGCATAAGAATATTAATGAAGGCATATATACTTGTACATGCATAGATAGATGTGAATATGTATAAGTGAGGATGTACAAATATAATGATGCATAAGTATATATATATATATGCTTATAATTATAAGAATGTGACTCATGGTTAATGCCACATTAATATGATTACATGGGATACTTATATGCACATGGCTTAATTTATAAGATTGTAAACTAAATTGCAATAGTATATAAAGTATAGATATGTATAGACATGAGTATAATATATGAACATGTATGAATGTGTGTGTGTATATAGCACACTACAAAAAAACAGCGAAATAGCGATGAAATTTAGCGACGGATTAATTTCCATCATTAATTAGCGACGGATTAGTGACTATTTATAGTTTTAGCCGTGGAAATATATTTTTCATAAATTTAGCGATGAAATAGCGACTAAACACTAAAAACAGTCACTAAATTTGGCGGCAAAGATTGGCGCCTTTATTTGCGACGGAATGTTTTGTCGCTAACACTGTTTTGTTAATTTAATATTTGTATATTAATTTTCAAAAAAATAGCGACGAAAATGCATCGCTAAATTTTGTCGCTGAAATTATTTTATTTTATATTATATTATTGATATATTTTCATTTAAATTTTTAAATAAATTTATAATTCTATTTATTGATTTTATAAAACATTATAAAATTAATAAAAAAATATACATACATATTTATCACTACAAAAAAGGGGAAATAGAAATGAAATTTAGCGACGGATTGTAGTTTAGTTGTGGAAATATATTTGGCACAAAATTAGCAACTAAACACTAAAAATAGTAGCTAATTTTGGCGGGAAACGCCTTATTTTGCGACTGAATTAGCGACGAAAAGTTTTGTCGCTAACACTGTTTCTTAAATTTAATATTTGTTAATTAATTTTCGGAAAAATAGCGACGGAAATGCATCGCTAAATTTAGTCGCTAAAATTATTTTAGTTTATATTGTATTCTTTATCTATTTTAATTTAAATTTTTAAATAAATTTATAATTTTATTTATTGATTTTATTAAACATTATAAAATTAATTAAAAATATATATACATATTAATGTTTGCTAATTATTTTCAACAATTTTTAAAAATATTTTATATGAAATTATTTGCCTATTTTTGAAAAATTTATAATTTCAATTATTTCAAACATTATAATATAAATGAAAAATAAAAATACATATTTATTGTTACTAATTAAGATTAAAAATTAATTCAATTAAATTGAGGATTAAAATCACCAAAAAATAATTAATTCAAGGAATTTATAATTTTATTTATTGATTTTACCAAATATTCTAATATTAATTAAAAATATACACATATATCATAATTTTGATTTATAATGAAATTATTTGAAAATTTAGGCTTTTTTCAATTCTAATAAAATTCATATTTAATTTTGAAATTATATTAATAAAAAGTTCTAACCAAAATTTAATTATTGTCTTTTTAATATTTTCATTGATTACAAATGTATCCATAGTTTTTATTTATTTACAAATGTGCCATTTTATATAATATGCACTCAACCACAACCCTAACTTCACTCCTTCTCCCCATTGCCGTTAGCTTCTCTTAATTCCTCCCTCACAGTCGTTCCTCTCTCCTGTTTCTCCCTCACAGCCATTCATCAAATCGGAGGCCAAAATCATCGCCAAGTCCTCTTCTCCTTCTTTCTCTTGGTGTTGTTTAAGCAAGAATGAAGCTGTCAATTTGGATTTACTTTTCATTCTATTGATGCTCTCACCAAAGGTATGTGATTTTATGACTTTAATCTCCTTTTTTAACTTTACTCTTCTAGATAAAACAAGAAAATAATGTGCTGGATAGCTGCCAACACCGGTTCTATTCAAAATGTTTTAAGATTGAACTACAAAACATCAGATCTAAGCTTTTGATAATAGGAAACTTCTGTTATATTCAAAATGTTTTAAGATTGAACTACAAAACATCAGATCTAAGCTTTTGATAGTAGGAAACCACTGTTTGGAAGGTGTAAGAGAGCAAGAAATGAGGAGAATATAAGAGACAGAAAGATAAACGAAAATCAAAATCCCTGAGGGTTCGTTCGGCATGGTTTAAAATTTTTAGTTTTTAGTTTCTTAACCAGTGAATTTTGGTATGGCATCCACTTTTATTTTTAATGGCTTTGTAAATAAGCACATGAAGCTTCATTTTTCCTTATTATTGAAATCCAACAATTAATTTTTCTCCAAAAGATTAAACATTGTAGATGGAATTATTTCTTAATAATCTAAACCCTATTGATTGCTCCCCATCTTTTTATGTAATATGGTACCGTTAATCTCTCTTAGTGAAGGTGGAGCTATTATTAAAACATGCTATCACTTTTCTGTTTGTGCATCATTCATTTGACTGGATTCCACAATCTTTCAGGCCCCACAAGCATATGATGCTCTTTATGGAGAACTGCCTTTATTTTAAAATTAAGTATTGGCACCAAAAAAATAGTTGTTTATTTTCTTTCTTAGGCTTTATTAATCCTTAGATAATATTTTAGTCAGGCCAAATGACCATTCAATACTATTTTGTTTTATGCTTTTTTTCCCTTCCTTCTGACAAGAAACAAAAGAAACTACATATTTTCTCTCCTAAATACACTTTTGCACTCTTTCTCATATAGTAAAGAACAATCTAGGATGACATATTCTAACATGTATACGTCTCGAACTTTATTCTTAAGAAATATTACAACCTAGCATAACCAGGAATTGAATTGGTTCTGGATGAGTAAGGCCAAGTATATAAGCATACTTGTATAGGCTATTATATTGTGTTCAAGCATTGATATTAATCTCCTTGAATTTGTCTATGTATTAAAAATGTGCTTGGCCATTCATCAAAAAATAGTTCTAAATTCCTAAAACTACAACAGAACTTTTCTTCTTGTACAAGCTTGTCTGTTGTCTGTCTTTGGCTTTGGTTACCCCATAATGCTAGATTGCATACAAAGTCTATTGATTTCATAATTAATAGAGGCATCTTTAGTTGCCTATTTCATTTATTATATTTTGTCATGCTAACACTGGGTCTATGATTATGTAATTAAGTGTAGTGTATTAGCCATTTTCTTTAGAATGGGACCTAGGATATAAAGCAAATAATATATGAAGCTTTTCCATTATATCTGTATCATAATTTTTAGTTTTTAGTTTTTAGTTTCTTAACCAGTGAATTTTTAGTTTTTAGTTTCTTAAAAACTAAAAATAGCTTTTTACTTTTATTATTTATATTTTAAAAATTGTTTTTCACTTAGTGTTTAAACTAATCAGGAAAACCACATTTCATGGATTTATAATTTTCATTTTTTATAAAGAGAAGTGTTTTAATTTATTACCATAAAAACACTCAATATGTTTGATTAGGTAAGTGACATTAGAATAAGACATTTATTCTTTAGATATCGATTTTTCATAATGTAAGGGCTAGACAAATGAGTTGCTAACTAAATACAAAAGAAAGACCAAATGATAATGTTTTGTCATAGAAAGAACCCCTTTTTAAACTTGCAACTTTGATCCTTGCAACTTTCTGCTCCTTTGCATAACATGGGACTTGATAGGGGGACTGCTGAATCCTTCAGGATATGTTAGCAGTGGAAGGAACTGTGTTTGCAATGTGTCTTGCTCTGTTCATAATAAATTTTGAGTATATTGCTTAAAAACTTGGCAGACTTAATGGCAAATATAAAGACATTTCAGGCTCTGGTTTCTGTCTGATATTACAGGTTTGGTGGATTTTGGCACTCTAAAAATTTGATAATTCTGCTGATGTTCTATCTCTTTTTGGGATTAAAGATGAGAAGTTTACATTTATGTGTTAAATTTGAAATGTTGTAAATGGTTTTGATTTATTGTTATATATGACTTATCTGGTCTTTTTTTGTTCCTCTGAGAGGTATGGTTTTGAGAATTGAAATTATTTCTATAACTAGTGTTTGCAGTGCTCTGTGACAATAATGTTATCTTCTTAAAACACTAACTCGACCAAGAATCACCAATAAGGTAACTCCACTTTTTGCTTTTTAGAGAAAATCCAGTTACAATTCTCTATTGATCATGGATTGAATTAAATTTTTAGTTTTTTCACTTAGCTCTCGGGGACTGTCAACCAAAAAGAGCCAACTTGCTAGTCTTTCTGGTTACCGATCGAAGAATTCAAAATTCTTTGTGAAAGGACCTGTTTCAACACTAGAGACTCTGGCTTTATCTATGGGTTAAGTTGTACAAGTCCGCTGCAATCTCCTATTTGTAATGTTTTTGCATATGTTTAATACAATTCTGGTTTATCAAAAAAAAATGTGGCATTCATTTTATGTAACGTTAGTGTTGTAATTTCTATAAAAAGAATATCTAAATTATTGTGGAGCAAGTGTAAATTTATTTTTTCAAAAGTACATTGATTGACTTGACTGTAGTTACTAACAAATTGAAAATCCATCCAACATATTATAACTTTTTTTATTTGCATATATTAAAGTTTTACTTTGATACAGGAAATGCAAATTATTGAGATGACAATATCATCCGGAGTTCTAACTCGTTACCTGTATGAGTTTACAGCCACCTGATTCATATTATTCGATAAATTCTTGATTAAGTATGGGTCTTACTTTCCTATTTACCTGATTTGAAATAAGGAATTTGTTGTTGACCCTCATTATCTGTGGAATTATTAGGAATATCTCTTCTTTAAAGATCTGTGCAAGATTGTTTATCAAAATTTTATATAAACTAGCTTGTATAACAGATATAAAACTCTATATATTTTGAAGATGAATTCATGAAGGCACATAAACACCTGTGTTCTTTGTTTCTATTGCTGGACATGCATATTTCTTGTTTATGCAGAATATTTATGACTTTGTTATGTTTTTTTACTATGTTTCTACTGCTGTACTTGTAATTTTTTTACGGTGATCACAGTTTTTTTAAGGTGATCACTATTTTTGTTTGACTAAATTTTTATGACTTTTTTCTATTTTTTTTCTTTGGTGCTGATAGTCAATATAACTTTCAAGATTCTATTTTGTTTTGACTTTGTTACTATTAGTGTAACATGCATTTTGTGTTTGTTGCTCATATATAGTTAGTAAAATTTTTCTGACTGTGTTATGTTTTGTCTTTATTTCAACTAATGTATTTGGAGTATCTGTTTAGTGGTCATAGTACTTAAATTTTGAAGATTCAAGTGCAAGCTAAGAAAAAAAAGAGTGTTTCTACTTCATGGTTCGTTATCACCATTTAATTGTTACATCAATAACTTGATCTCTATTTTTATATAATACAATTTTCAGGTTAGAACCTTCCATCCAATGCTCTAGGATTATAACCATGAGCTCTCATCAGTGCACAGACATTAATAGAGTTTTTTGGAAGGAGGTTTCAAGAGAAACCAAGCAGTTTTACTGGGGAGAATTCAAGGTATACGTATATATTTTTTCATAAACAATTATGCATTTAAGTTATATTATGTATAATTATCACTAATAATAAACTACTGCTAATATAATTTCAGAAAAAGTGCCGTTGGGATGCTAAAATCAATAGTCACGTTAGGATAAGTTGGGAGATAAAGGTCGCTCAAAGGTATAAGGATTACATTTATAATGTAAAGCTGTCTAAAGAAAAGCCAAAAGACTTTCCAGAACCGATATGGACTAGGTGGAATCAAATTTTCAATTTCCCTACACGCATCCAAGTGTTATAGACAAAAAAGTTCAATCGTTATGGAGGAAATGAAGACAAAGCTCCCGGATCATATACTGGTGGGATGATTTCTATTTGTGAGTATATCTCGCGATAGGTAAGTATATATATTAATTAGAATGTGAATTTGTACTTTAAAATTAGTTACAATGTCATTTTGCATAATGTTTTCTAATTGATATCAAGATTTGACTAAACTAAAATTATGTGTTAGCTCTTAAAGTTTGATGTTTCTATATTTTTGGATTTACATGATTTAGGTGTAGTGATTTTGAGTAGCATGTAAGTGTATGTATTTTGGATTTTCATGATGGGTGTTTGTACTTGAAGCTTGATGTGTATGTATTTTTGGCTTCCTTGATTTAAGTGCAATAATTTTGAGTAGTAGGTACTTGCATTGCATGCTTTGTCTTTATGTCAGCAAACATATGTTTAGTGATGATGCATGGTGGTAGTACTATTATAATAAGAGAGTATTGTTTGAGTGCAAAAATTGACATAAATATATTATTCTAATAGTTTTGCTTATGTTGCAAATGATGTAGGAGAAGGAGTATGGTCAGCCACCTACAATTCTCGAGGCCTATCTGCACACACACTATAAATCATAATGGGAAGACATATGTGGCCGATCGTAGCAGGGAGGTGCATGTAAGTAACATGGCATATAGTTGTTTTAGTTTTCACAATTATTTAAATGGCAAATGATTGTCAATAATGAGTTTTTCTAATATTTATGCTAGTTATAAATTGTTGTGGTTTATAGGAGAGGTATGAGCATCTCCGATCTGAGTGACCGCAAGATGAGTCATATGTGGATGAGTCTAAGTTAGTTTTTAAGGCTGCACGATGTAATAAAGGAAAAAAGTATATGGACTTGGCTCATATGTCCCGCCTGTTGTTTGCCTATCAGGTACATCAAGTTGTGCCGGTACAAGCAATGCCTCCAATTCGAATGTGACATTATTGACAAAGGAAGAGGTTGAGGAAATTGTTGCATAGACTATTCGATCATTACTTCCTCACTTGGGAGTTCAACAACCACCTATTCAGCCTTATACTAGTACTACAACACCTGCACATGATGATGTTTCCCTTTTAGGTGCATAAGGAGATAATCCACATAATGATTCTCCATCCGATAATCGCGAAACTTTTTAAAATTGCCATCGCCACTATTTACTGATTCCTTTATTTGAACATTATTGTTAATGTTAATTTGGATGTTATTTTTAATATCATTGTTTATTGTTTAGGATGATACTTTGTGGAGTCACAAAGTCATTTATTACTTCAAGTAATTTATAATTGTATACTAGTTACGACTTAACATTATGTTTTATATTATAAATTTATAAATTACATTTGGATTTGCATTTACATATTTATGTATGGTCTCTGTTAAATATTAGGTAAACGATGAATTAATGTATTGTTTAATTATTTGTAAAAAAATAAATTCATAAATTTTAAAAAATTAACATTGTTAATATAGCGACGGAAATAGCGACAAGTGTACTAGTCGCTAAAAATGTACTAATTCAGTAAACATATATATATTAGTGACGGTAACAACGACTCCAGAGTTCGTCAGTAATTTTTAGCGATGAAATTAAATTACACCAAACTATCGCAAAATTGTTCTAATTTTTAGCGACTAAAATTAGCAACAAAACAATTGGTCATTTTAGCTTAAGACATATATGTGCATAATTGGAAGAAAAAAATAACATAGGGGCTTAAACAAAATAAAAGAGAGAAAATTTTTGGGGTAAGAATGAGAAATTAGAAAGAAGGAAGGAGCTAAGTTTAATTTACCTATGGCCCATAAATTGGCAAATAGGATAAGGACACATAGCTTTCTCTAGAGATCTCTTAAGAAAGGCAAAAAAAATAATAAGGTTAAGGGGTATATTATGACCAAGTAAAATTGTTTGTGGAACTTTTCTGATATGTTCTATAAAATTTTGAAATAATGTATTTCATAATTGATTATTATTGAACTATAAGTGTTATAGGGCTGATATAATAATTAATAGGTCAATTGGAGGAATTATAAAGGCCCAAAAAAGTGAAGTTGGCACAGAAGCCCTCCTGAAGAAGGGCCACATGCCAACTCCAAATAGAAGGCCTTAGAGGCCTATTTCTTCGACCAAATTAAATTAAATATGTTACATAAGTGTTGTCAAGCCTACAGATTTAATTTGGTTGGATTTGAAATTCATTTGGGTAATTAAATCCATGTATTTGTACAAAGGGCCTAGTTTGTGGGTTTTGTGCGTAGTCTTTTGTGAAAGGGCTTAAATTTGATTTAATTGAGCCCAAATAATTATAAATAATTTTAGAATCCCAATTAATAATTCTCCAACAATTTTAAAGAGCCCAATCCCATTATGATGTTGGATTTTTAACCTAACTATAAAAATCCAAGTGATGAGGAATTAGGGTTAAGTGAACAATTAAGAGAAATAGTTTTTCTCTCCTCCAAAAACCCTAGCCGCCACTTCCCTTTGCTAGCTCAAGGGATTTTTGGCCAACCCCTTGTTCTTTCCCAATTTTTGGTTCATTCTATCATTCTCTAGTGTGGATTACTTATTGGAGGTGTTCGATTTTGGACACTGTGATTTGCGACAATCCAGTGCGAAAGAAAATCAACTGTACAACAAAAATCAAAGGTGAGTTTTCTTATTCTCATTAATATGAATATTGTAAATTCATGGAAAGATCAGATATATTGGTTAAAAATTTTAAATGCCGCTTATGTATGAGATGCATGTAACCGATAAAATTCCAACATGGTATCAGAGCCAGGTTTTGCCATGAATATACAATTCTATATTTTTCTGCGGAATAAGTTTTATTTTTGAGTTATTTATTTCATGAACTTTAAAATATTAGATTTGATTGTTCATGAAATGAGAAATATTGATTTCTGGATATAAGTGTGATCAAATATATATAATGGAAACAAAAACAATTCTTTTGAGAAAAGGATTTTATGTTTTGCGTGAAGAGCTTTTAATTTTAGGGGCTGTTCTAAATTAATTTTTTATAGATCCATTACAAGATCATTTAGATGATAATATATGTGTTTAATATGTGATATTAAGCCATAGGATCAAACGAAATTAAAATCGAACATGTTTTGCATGAAAACTAGTTTAGTCAAAAAGTTCGATAAATTGGTTCGATCAATGATGATTCGAGCAGACTTGCCTAAGTCCTTTTGGGGATATGCACTAGAAACTGTTGTTTATGTGTTAAACATAGTTCCTAGTAAATCGATTGATGTTACTCCATATGAGATGTGTAATAACAAGAAACCCACGCTTTCTCATATGAAAGTATGGGGTTGTCCTGCTTATGTGAAGAGGACAATGTCAGAAAAACTAGATGTTAAGTCTGACAAATGTTTATTTGTGGGATATCCAAAAGAAACATTTGGATATTATTTCTATCATCCCTTAGAACAATAGGTATTTGTTTCAAGGCATGCTGTCTTCTTGGAAAGAGAATTTCTCCTACGAGAGGACAGTGGGAGTAAAATTAAACTTGATGAAGTTCAAGACCCGCAAATAGAAGTAGATAAACCGATTAAACCCGAAACTAAATTTCATAATGATGAGATTGCAGTTAAACCTGATTATACACAAAATCCTAGAAGATCTACTAAGATGTGTTCTATCCTTGTGAGATATAGATATCACATTGATTTGAATAGAGGCATAATTGTAGTAGAGGACAATGAGCCTACAAGCTATCAAGAAGTTTTGAATAGTTTAGAACGTGATTTATGGCTTAAGGCTATACAGTCTGAAATGGACTCCATGTATGAGAACAAAGTATGGACTTTGACTCAACCACCTGAAGGGATAAAACCCATAGGGTGCAAATGGGTCTTCAAAAAAAAAGACCGACATGGAAGGTAATATAGTTACCTATAAAGCTCGCTTAGTAGCAAAGGGCTATCGTCAAAAAGAATGTATTAACTATAACGAAACCTTTTCTCCTGTAGCGATCTTAAGTCTATAAGAATACTTTTAACCATTGCAGCTCATTATGATTATGAGATTTGGCAAATGGATGTGAAGACAACTTTCCTAAATGGAAATCTGACTGAGGATGTGTATATGACATAACCAGAAGGGTTCATATTAGGAAATGGTGAAAAGGTATGCAAGCTTTAAAGATCCATTTATGGATTGAAGCAAGCCTCTAAGAGCTAGAACATACGATTCAATGAGACAATCAAAAAGTTTGGTTTCTCACAGAATAAAGATGAACCTTGTGTGTATAAAAGGGTCAGTGGGAGTGCAATTGTTTTCCTTGTTCTATATGTGGATGACATATTGATCATAGGAAATGATATTTCTCCTCCAATCTGTTAAAATATGGTTATCCAAGCAATTCTCCATAAAAGACCTTGGAGAAGCATACTATATTCTAGGAATAAGGATCTATAGAGGTAGATCCAATAGGTTGCTAGGTCTTTCTCAAAGTACATATATAGATAAAGTATTGAAGAGGTTCAATATGGATCTCTCTAAGAAAGGGTTTATACCCATGGTGCATAGGAAACACCTTTTTAAGTCTATGTGTCCGTAGACACTAGAGGATATAGAGAGCATGAATAGAATACCATATGCATCTGCAATTGGTTCTATCATGTATACTATGTTATGTACACGTCCAGATGTAGCATTTGCTTTAAGTGTCACAAGCAGATTCCAATCCAATTTTGAAGAGGAACACTGGGCAGCTGTGAAGAATATCCTTAAGTTCTTGAGAAGGACTAAGGATATATTCTTGGTATATGGAGAGGGTAGTTTGGAAATAAATGGGTATACAGATGCCAGCTTCCAATCTGACAAAGATGATTGTAAATCATAGTCTGGTTATGTGTTCATAATGGGAGGAGGAGCAGTTAGTTAGAAGAGTTCCAAACAAGAAACAACTGATGATTCCACGACAGAAGCTGAGTACATTGCTGCTTCAGAAGCAGCCATAGAAGTAGTCTGGGTCAAAAAGTTCATAACTGAACTAGGAGTAGTGCCTAACATTGTTGATCTGATTCCTTTATATTGTGACAACAATAGAGCCATTGCACAAGCAAAGGAACCACGGTCTCATCAGTGATCCAAGCATGTTCTTAGACGCTACCATCTCATAAGGGAAATAGTAGCTAGAAATGATGTGAAAATAGAAAGAGTTCCCACAGATGATAATGTGACGGATCCCCTCACTAAAGCACTTTTTCAGATTAAGCATGATCACCATATAAATAGCACGGGTCTAAGACATATGAGTGATTGGCTCTAGTGTAAGTGGGAGATTGGCCCTAGAGCCCATGTAATAGGGATGTTTTTCATATGTATGAATTTATATTCTCAATAAAAGGCATCATTCATTTATTAATGCTATGTTTAAATACATGAGTTTGTAAATCTTAAATTAATAAATAAAGTCCTAGATATTATAAACATGGTGTGAAGGCAATCATGAAAGTGTTCATGATGTGAGATGTCTATTGCATGCAAATGTGTTAATATCTAAATTTCCTTAGTCATCGAATTAACAAGATAGGGCATTGTTAATTCAGACAAACTAGCACATATTATGCTTTTTGAATGGTTTAAGCAGTGGTTCTCATAACTGTGATTATGGAAGATAATCAAAGCTAACATGTGGATGCTTGTTAGAAGAAAAAGTTCATTGGAGGCCTGCAAAGAGAATCCTCACATGGATATTAAATCTATGTAAGTGAGGAATCTCTTCATAGCGGTTGTGCAAGTATCCTTAGACTTAAGATCACCAAAGTTATCTTAAGTAGCAAGTGGTATATTTTAACTCCATAACTGATTACTTCCAACTGGGAGTGAACATAGTTAGGAGATTGGGTATATCATGACCTACTTGAAGATAGTTGAGTGATTGTCAAAGGATTCACCATCCCAGATTTATTAAGGGAAGTTATCTCGCATGATTCTATAATTACCTTGTTCAGATAATCTCTGGCCAGAGTAATATGCCAAGATGGATAGAGATCCATGAAGGGCATTTTAGGAACAATGTTTAAATTAATAGAACATACATAATTAGATTTATATGAGTTGATAGAAATCCATACTCAAAATCTAATTGAGATAAGAGTGGTGAAATGAGTAATTGCACGATAACTGTTTCTATGAAAGGGTATAGTCAAACCACTTTACTTTCCTGACATTTGGATAGTCATGATGCCTAGCTAGAGGCCAATCATGACTTGTATAATGATGTAACAAGAATATCAATAGGAATTGATAAAATGATTTAAAGGAGTTTAAATCATGTGAGTTTTGAATAGAACTCACAATTACACATTATATTGCCAACATGGATAGGAACCCAATAGGTCACACACATATAGAGAAAAAGGACAAAATGGTAAAATGACAAGGATAATAATATTTGATATTATTATGGGGATAGAGAAGTGAATAGGATAATAATTAGTTAAAGAGTTTAATTAATTATGATCAAGTAAAATTATTCACGGAACTTTTGAGAAATGTTCTGTAAAATTGGACCTAATTAAAATAATGTATTTCATAATTAATTATTATTGAATTATAAGTGTTATAGGGTTGATATAATAATTAATAGGTCCATTGGAGGAATTATAAAGGGCCAGAGAAATGAAGTTGGCACAAAAGCCCTCAAGAAGAAGGGCCACACACCAACTCAAAAAAGAAAGCCTTAGAGGCCTATTTCTTGGACCAAATTAAATTAAATATATTACATAAGTGTTATGGAGCCTACATATTCAATTTGGTTTGATTTGGAATTCATTTGGGTAATTGAATCCGAGTATATGTACAAAGGGCCTAGTTTGTGGGTTTTATGCATAGTCTTTTGTGAAAGGGCTTAAATTGGATTTAATTAAGCCCAAATAATTATAAATAATTCCAAAAGCCCAATTAATAATTCTCTAGCAATTTTAAAGAGCCAAATCCCATTATGAATTTGGATTTTTAACCTAACTATAAAAATCCAATTGATGAGGAATTAGGGTTAAGTGAACAATTAAGAGAAATAGTTTTTCTCTCCTCCAAAAATCCTAGCTGCCACTTCCCTTTGCTAGCTTAAGGGATTTTCAGCCAGCCCCTTGTTCTCTCCCAATTGTTGGTTCATTCTATCATTCTCTACTGTGGATTACTCATTGGAGGTGTTTAATTTTGGACACTGTGGTTTGCGACAACCCAGTGCGAAGGAAAATCAACTGTACAACAAAAATCAAAGGTGATTTTTCTTATTCTCATTAATATGCATATTGTAAATTCATGGCAAGATCAAATATATTGGTTAAAAATTTTAAATTCCGCCTATGTATGAGATGCATATAACCGATAAAATTCCAACATATAAGGGCTAGCCATTCCAAGGGACAAAGGCAGCCCTTCTTCTCCCTAAATAACCCCTAACTAACCCCTAAATTTAAACATAACAATTGTGTGGAGAGAGAATTTAGTAGTCAGGCAATTTTAAGGTAACAATTTCTTCTTTTATTCTTTTATTTGTTTCATATGATAATAACTAAATTTGAAGGAGCCAAATGGATGTTTATATGTGTAACTGATCTTATGTAGAAAGAATGGCAGGCAAGACAAAGGAAAATGAGGTGGAAAGGGATTGAAGAAAGTGTTTTTACTACATCAATACATTGAGATGGTAGGTTAAAGGTAGTAGTGAGTTAGAAACATGGATATAAAGTTTAATTATGTAGAAAGACCGAAATATTGGAGTTGTTCTTAAGATTACAAAATCTATCCTAGGGTTCATTTGACCCTGCAGGATTGTTTTACTTATAGCTTAAGTTCTAGAGATTCAAATTGAGTTATTCTAGTTAGAACAGAAACTAGACTCATAGCTCTAAATTTTATATAAGAATTTAAAGTCTAATTATGCATCTAAATTGGTCAAAACTTAGCTTGAAAATCAGACATGTCTGCTGCCCTATCATTGGGAGTAGTCTATAGTATTTTGTGAAAATTTTGAGATTTTGAAGTTCAAATGAGATGATTTTTAATGATCTGTAAACTAAAAACATAGACAAATAACTTTTTATAAGAAAACTTTACTAGAAAATTCATTTACTATGTCAAAAAGTCATCACACAGTAAGGCAGAATAGCTACCAAAATCCACTTGGTAGTGGCACTCTTCATCGCCATTAAGTCATAAGTTTTTAGAATAGGTAGAGCCAATCAACTTGGTAGGGGTACCCACCATCCCTACCGAGTTACCCACCATCCCCATCGGGTTAACCACCATCCCAGCCGAGTTATATGCTTTTAAATGGAGTAAAATCAAACAACTCAATGGGAAAAAACCACAACCCCATCGAGTCATCCCTACTTTCAACCAAGTTAAAGTTTTATACCCCTGAACCCTACCAAAACTCACCTGAACTTTTTCGAAGATATGTAGAGTACCTCAAAAATGGAATTAAGGGTAACAAGTGGCATGAAATGAAATGTATGTAGAGTATAAGAATACAGAATAAGACATATGCTCAAGAGTTAGTTTATGCTATCTCTAGGCGCATACATCAATTCTATGCGTATAAACCAATGTAACTATAACATAAGAATATTAATAAGGGCATATATACTTGAGCATACAATGATACATGTGAATATGTATAAGTGAGAATGTACAAATATAATGACACATATGTATACACATATAAAATTCTTATAACTATAAAAATATGACTCATGATTAATGCCACATTAATATAATTACATGAGATACTTATATATATGCACATGGTTTAATTTATAGGATTGTAAGTCTATATATCAATCCCATGCATATATAAAAGATGTAACTATATTACAAGAGTATATAGAATATAGATATGTATAGACATGAGTATATTATATGAACATGTGTGGAAGCAAAAATGCGAGTGACATGTATATTTGACTAATTATATTAGTTACATCACTTTAATTGAATGTGCTTGTATGCTAATATGTTTGGACCTATAGTAATATGTTCGAACATATACATATACATATACATATACATATACATATACATATACATATACATATACATATACATATACATATACATATACATATACATATACATATACATATACATATACATATACATATACATATACATATACATATACATATACATATACATATACATATACATATACATATACATATACATATACATATACATATACATATTAGTTTTCATGTAATTATAGCAATTATGGACATGATATATAAATATGGAAATGAAAGGTGCAAGTGTCAAGATATATCCATACTTGAATATATGTTTTAATCATATGGTATGCCTTGATAAAAATCAGGATGCCGGTATGCATGCATATATCATTTGGATAATAAAACATATGATAGCATAAGAATTACTATCTTATTCACATACACATGATGAGTTTTAAGCTTTCGTATTAATTACAAGTACAAAATGTGTACACATAAGCATGTATATGAATTTTATGCTTATAGATGTGTATATACAGTTGAGGTAATGACTTATACTATTGAAAAGAAAAAATTATAAAAAGTTAAAAAAGGAAAAAAGAGGTTACAATTGCCTGGCCTGCATCATTTTTAATGTTTTGGATAGATAGACATGCCTATAAGGGTATCTTACAGCTGCCAGAGTTTTGACCGCATTTGGGCCCTTAGCACAGTATTGACCCCATTTGGGTCTGCTTCTAGAGTATAGAACTTACCCTGTTTCGGTCTGTATGACTTATACCTTTGATTATCTTATTATACCTTTGAGTACTATAGTATCGCCTATTATCCACATTTGTAGAGATGTGCAGGCTTACAACAGAATACAAGTAAAGCATTATAAAAAGTAATATGATAGAGATCATATGATATTTCATTATCGGATCAACATGTTACTTTTATATCAATCCAAGTATAGTAAATGGAAAACTTAAAATTGGTTGGAGTCATATTTTCACATGCAGTATGAAGTATTATAGTATCACATTTATGTTATTGTCATTGTAATTACATAATGTTTTATGCATTTAGGATTAAAAGGTTATATATGAACACATTTAATTATTTCTTGCGCTGTAAATAATCACATTATGAACACCCATTTTATTTATAGTTATGTGCAACATATTTGATATTAGTAAATTATGTTGTGACTCATGATCATTTTAGAAATACTACTACTTATTATTTGTAAAAATGTTCCAAGTAGGAATCTACAACTTTGTATGCCACTTTGATGTCATATATGGATTTAGTGTAATCTATGATTATTAAGTGTTAATAAACAAAAAGCACACATGTGAAATGAAGAAAAGGACATAAAAATGATAACACATCTAGGCCCAACAACAAAATGTATGTAATGCACAAGATTATAATAAAAACATAGGTTTGATATAGAACTTGTGAGATAATTAAGCATGCATGTAGACCCAATTAATTAGCTTAATCCTATGTAAGTGGTTGCCTGAAATTATCAATGAGTTGGGTTGCAAGCACAAATATACATGAAAATCACATAAGCTACTAAGACTGACTAAGAATAATAAATATGTATCACACGTGTCAAATTGATATAAATATACTTAAGAGTATAGGGATGATTTCCAAAGTGATAAAGAATGAAAGCACCAGTAGTTTGACAATAGATGTTAAAGATATAGTGTAAATACTTGATATGATTAAGCTAGGTAAAATATGGAAGCGTGCAATTAGATAGTCTATGTGACTTCCATACAGAACCACTTGCTTTAAAAGGTTATTGAAATGTGTTATGTCATAGTTGTTTCGGGATATGGAATTTATTAATTAATATTTAAGGGATGTAAATTTAATATTAAAGTTTGGTTATGTGTTTTGATAAATATGTATGAATAGTTGTATCGTGATATAATTGTATTGGTATATTTATGAGATGTTTATGGTTGAATTAAAATTAATGGTTGGAGGAATTTTAGAGAATGTGTTGTGAATCATTCGATAGTGTTTGTTTGAAAATGTTTTTGGTTGGTAGGCATGATTTTATATCTGTTATGTTGCCTAAATTTTTACCAAATGAATAATAGCAATTTAATGCTAGCACTAAAAATGGAAAATTTGTGCCACATTACAACTTAATAAATACCACCATAATTATGTTTATTGGACTTAAAGCAATTGGAAAATTAATAACTCAAATCACATAATTAACCCTGCAATGTTACTAATTGTGGCACACCAATGTTTGGACCAATGTTCGGGCATTGGATGTTACAAGTAGTATCGATCATCATTGATTGGATGTTAGCAAGTATATTAAATAGGCTAAGTAATATAAGGAAATACAATTAAGACCCCAAGAATATCGGACCCAAGATATTGTGTTTGTAAGTTAAAATTGATTAATTAATTATACATGTAAAGAATTTCCAAATTATTTTTTATGATAGATGTTATAACTACTAAAATAAACTGCCAAAATTAATTGAATTAAAATTTAAAAATGCAATAGAGACAAAGAACAGAGGTTAAGATAAAACAATCACTAAAAAGACGCTCAAGTCTCTAATTATCAGCATACCCAATGCAATTTATTTTTTTAACATAAAGATAATATGATTTAGATGTGGATGACCGAACAAAACCCAAGTTTACCATTATGGAGCCAACTATTCCAGCTATTTGTTTTCCCATTCTAGGGCACATCGAGCAACTAGTCTAAGCACTAGCCTTAAAAATCCTCGATATGGATTAATTTCCCATTTTGGAGCTAATCAACCTAATACCCATTCATCCCTCTCCTATTTCTGAATCTAGAATACATTAAATATAGATCCAATAGCCTCTATTCCATAATCATTATCAAACTTACAACTAATACATGTAAAAATAAAGCATACAAACATTCAATCTAAACAAGCATAAACCCATTCATCTAACACTAGAGAATGATAAAATACTTGCATAAAATGAATATTTAGATCATCACATAGAAGAATAAAACATCAAATTATATATTAATCATAAAATAACTCAAAGTTTTATATGGATATGAGGATTCATAGATCCCTAAGCAACAAGTTTACTATTTACTATATGGGCCCTTGTATATTACAGCCCATGTAATGACAATAGATACTTTCCTTAGGTTGTATAACCATAATAATTTATGCTTGCTATATGGGACCTTGTATATTGACCAAACTCAAACAAATTAGAAGGGTACCAATCAAAGGCTGCCATGCCTTAGTGGGGCCCAACTCAATTTGCATGAGTTACTCAAAATACATAATGGCCAAAATCCATATACCTACACTTTTAATTAAGAGAGGTTATACTGTTAGTTTTTTTCACCATGCACCCTATATGTCTTTTAGGTCCTTTGTTAGCCTATGGGCCAAACCCGCCTAAAAAAGACACTACATGACCTCCTTTATTGGAGTGGTGAAGTTATAAGGCTTTGTCTTGCTTGTATGTGGTTGTGATTGATGTCTAATAAATGCATTCATTACATTCATGCAACATGTATATACCATACTCATGCATCAATCATCATACATCATCCCTAATGTTTGACTTTTGCAGCCATCATAAATTCATTTAGGTGGTCCAGAGGGTTTAATGATCACCTTGTTCGGAGATCCATACTTGAGCTGCCTGGGTTGAGATCTAAGTCAAGTTTAGAGTTGGGTTTTGAGATCAATTATGAGTTTGGTTTAGTTGAGCTTTTAGAAAGCAGTTGAGAGACCACATTGGAAGAAATGACTGATAATGATAGACAATAACATGAAATAGGCTGAATAACAGATGATCTTGGGGTGAGAATATCCAATCTAAGAGATAGGTTAGCCTCTACTTTAGCTACTCTAGTTCCATAGGAAAAGATAGATAGGACACTAGATAGGCAATTCTAGCAGTTTAAGGAAAGAATGGTGGCCTTGCTTAGTGGGTTATAGCTCCCTTAGACTTTCCTCCTAGAACTCAACATGGAGTACCTATCTATGGGTTCGCGAAGCCAACCCATATTGGGGATACTACCCAAACAGCTGCTTCAGAGCTTCGAGTCCCACCGTTTGAGCAAATGAGAAAAAGAAAGCATGAACCAGAGAATGACTACATTGAAAAAGAGAAAGAGGGTAAAAAACCTCCAAGGGTATTGATGAGGAATAGAGGCTCTAGTGTTGAGGATGTAGCCTTCAAGAAGATGAAGGAGAAGATTGAGCCTATGTCCAAGCTATTATTAGTTAGGAGATGGATGAACCCAGAAGATAGAGATTTAGATAGAGACCAACCACTCCCTTAAAGGTTTATAATGCTAAACTTGCCTAAATTTAATGGTACTTCTGACCCTTTAGCATATATTAAGCAGTATACATTGATCATAAAGAGGACTACCTTAATAAGAAAAGCAGATGGTTGAATAGTTTTTTGAGCTTAATAGGCTTAGTAATAGACTGGTAGCATAGGTTACACTAATGGAATAAAGAGAATTGGGAGTTACTAACTGAAGAGTTCACTTTGAAAGACATTGAATTGCTCCAACAGAAGCATCACGAGTCCTTTCATGAGTACCTCACTAGGTAAAGGAACTGAGTGATCGAAATGAAGAGAAAGCCTAATACAATGAACTAGATTAGGATTTTTATTCGAAATGTAAGTCCCTACCTAAGGGATGGCTTAAAGATAAAGGGACTGAAGGATTGGGAGTCCCTAAAGGGCATAGCCATAGAGGCTGAAGGTGAGTACCTAATAAAGAGGGCCAGTAATTAGGGTGCAAAGAGGAATTTCGATAATAGCAAGAAAGTTAGGAGTAATAGTGGAGCGATCAAAAGTGGGAAAGTGCTTAAAGTATCTACCATAGAGGCCAATCAAAGGTATTACTCCAACTTGGGTAAATCATTGTCTTAGGTATTAGATTTACTGACCAAAGAAGGGAAGTTATAGCCATTGCCATCAAGGCCTGATAGAAGCCAAAGGATGCCTAACCATAGAAAAGATTAGTATTATGCCTATCACCAACATGCAAGGCATCTCACTATTTATTACCACACCCCAGAGAGCAAGATTTAGGATCTGATAAATAACAAACAAATTTTAGATCTTGAAAAGAGAGAGAAGAAGAAGAAAGAAGGATATAATGTTGTGCCGCCTCTTGTCTTTATGATTGGGTCTAGCTTACCCAAGTGGTATGTGATGAGAGACCTATTTAGGAATGAGTACATGGCCATTACTCATTCTACCCCTAAAGTAACAAAGCCAAGTGAAGAAAATTAGCCAATTTCTATGGTTAATTATCGGGATTCCCCTACAGAGAGCGAAAATGAAGAGGCAATGGTGCCTATTGATATTTGGAGTTTAGCCATTGAGAGTTAAAAAGATGTGAGGGCAGAAAAAAAAAGGTAAAGGCAGTCACCAAAAGTGGAAGGATGGTGCCTAATGTTAAAAAGCAGCTAACTCCTCCTACAATGCCCATAAAAAAAGAGGTTAAAGAGAACTAGATTATCAAGTAGCTAAAGAAGACTTAAGCCCAGATTTCTATTTAGGATTTATTAAGATAGTCTTCATTGCATTGGTAGAAATTAATGGAGGCTTTGTGTGAGTCTACTAGTGCTACCACCATTTCACCATCTGAATTGCTAGACTTTTTTAATAGAGGAATAGGGGAAAATGTTGTGTACTCCAACACTAATCTGCTCACCGAGGGTAGAAATCATAATCATCCTCTCTATATCAAGACTCAAGTGAATGGTAAATACATGGCTTGTGTGATAGTAGATCTCTATCCATGTATATCCACTAGCTACAATTCCTGCTTTTGGGTTAAATAAAAGCATGCTAAACAAATCAGACTTAACTATTTCTACTTATGACAACTCAAAGAGACAAGCTATTGAGACCTTCAAGGCTGTACTAAAGACAGGGCTGATTGAAACTAAAGTTGAATTTATGGTACTACCTATTCCTGCCAACTTCTTTGTATTACTCAAAAGGCTATGGTTTTATAAATTATGAGGAGTGCCCTCTATACTACATCAGGTGATTAAGATACCTTATAATGGTCACCATTAAAGCTACAAGGGAGAATCAAGTATCTGTGTTTAAAATAGCCAAGCAGCCATACAGTGGATTCCATATATCTATGATTGATAATAAGGAGAGTGGAGGCAATTTTGCTTGTAACCCACAAGTAATTAACATGTTGAAAAGGATGTATTTCTTGCCTAAAGCTGGCTTAGGTAAGAATTCTCAAGGGCCTTAGGATGCCATTACTACCAAAGGGTAAAAAGATCGAAAAGGGTTAGTCTACATTGGTTTAAGTTAGAAGGATAAAGGAAAAGAAGCAGTAAATCAAATCCCTTATATCTTTGAGAGCTTTGTGCTAGTCTCAAGGGTTTGCCTTAACCATGGACAGAACGAGCCTCGGTTAGTAAGAAATAAGATTATGCATGGTTTTGAACTATTTAATGATGTTTTTGATTTGGAGCAAGGAATTATCAAGTTAGTCGAGGGTTTCTAGGATAAAGAGATCCTTTTGCTTCATTCAACATAAGATAGGGAAAATCCTGAGGAGATTGTGATTGAAAAATTGCTTGTTGTATAGAAGAAAAGCAAAGAGAATATGGATGCTAAAGCTCCACTAAAGCCAAACCTGGAAACTGAAGAGGCATCTGCTGCTGCAGAGATTGAAGATAAAGATACTTTTTATTAACATTGTTTATATCCAAAAACTTTTTGAGGAGAACAATGATTTTTCTTTTGATTACATTAATAAGATGAATACTTTTGCTTACTTGTGTGATATTTCTCCTGATTTCAATATGTATAATCATGATCATGAATCATCCATATTTGACGCTAATTTAACTAATATATATTCATTTAATCTCAAAATAAAATAAAATCCCAAAGAAATCTTATTAGCATCAGATATAACTCTTGAGGAGAGACAAAATTTTGAAAAATATTGAAAAAATATGAAAGAGTCTTTGCCTATGTAATGATTACTCTATTCCTTTCCTGGATATCCCTTTCACATATACCATCCTATATGCAATCACTCACAAAAATAGTTCATTTACATAATTATCACACTAATTAGCATACCTTTTAATTAATTTATCAAATTGCATAAGGTCATGCAAAAAATACTACTTGCTAGATTGTGTTTTACAATTATTTTACTCTTTACAAACCACTTTACTTAGTACAAAATGAAAATATACAAAGGCAAAAGCAAAAAGGTAACATCTTTATACTTCGACTCTTTTTAGTGTTGGCTTGGTTGTTATAGATCTTACCCCTAACAAAGAGTCTAAACTTGGGTGCCTACATAGATAAAACTCGTGCTAAGCCAAAAAACTTAATGGAGAACAGTTATAATGTGAACAACCATTTACAATGGTCATTCCCAAGCACGCATATATGAAACCACACAAAAATACATTTATTCTCATTGGAGAACTGTATAATCAATAACAACAGAAATAGACTACTATATTAATTATAATACAAATGAAATCATGTGTAACACATTACTATTTACCAATTCCTTTAACAACTCCTTTCTTTTATGTGAATGCCTGCCTAAGTTCTGTGGGTGTGGATAACAAAAACTATGTATACCCATAGGTATTAGTCATATAAATACCCATAGGTATTAAGTTATGTGGATATTTGAGGATATCAAATCTATGGACCCAAATAGAGTTGAACTTTGGTCCCAAACAGGATGACTATAGACCCAAACGAGGTCAAACTAAAATAGCTACAACTCTATCCCTATAAGCATGCCTATCTATCAACAATCCCAGTTCTATAAGTGGGCTTTGATTCATTTTCACATTTTCCCATACCACAAGCTTAATTCATTTCAATATACATATATACAATTCTAAGTATTTATAATGATCACAAAAATATTACTTTGATTATACATGCATATTTGCAATTGTATTCATCAATAGAATATGCATATCATTCCATTAAACACATTTAATCTTCCATACTTGTGTGTATAGGCATAGATACATGTATATATATGTGCTTTTAGGCTTTTTGTACATTTCATATCATGCATTACCTTAAATAATTATGTTCAAAGTGCCCTAAGTGTGTTTAGAAGTGTTCAGGTAAGTTTTGGTGTCCATTAGGGCCTAAAAATCATATACAAGCTATAATAGGGAAAACACTCATCTAAGATAAATTGGTCTCAACCATGTGTAATAATTGAAATGGGTATAGAAGGGTCCACATGGCTGAGAAAAAGTGGTCTCGACCGTGTGCCCAAATCTGGCCTATGAATTCTGTAGACAGTTTTCCTAAATCAGATTGCACTTCAAATTAGACCTTAGAAACAACATTTTCAGGTCAAATGTTCTTTTACAAATTTATTCTCCTATATTTATAGTTTCTAAAACATTAAAAATCACTTCATTTGGCCTCTTTAAACTCAAGATATTCACTAAACAAGGTAGACTACTCCTAATGGTAGGGCAGCAGACATAGTTAGGATTCAAGCTAAATTTTTCCTATCATAGAGGAAGAAACAAACATTGATTATTCTTATGAAATTTATTTTTATAAGTCTAGTTTCTATTCTAACTAGAATTACTCAATTTAGAGCTCTTAGATTCTAGATATAGGCAAAACAATCCAAACAGATCTAATGAACCTAAGGATAGATTTTTGCTAAAAAGAGGGTTTATCACATATTTTGGTTCCCAAGGCAAATCAACCCTTAAATTTATATATTCTTTATTAGAACTCCCAGTGTAACACTTTAATCACTATAATAAGGCAAACACCCATAAAAAAAATGGCAAGAAGTTCCTATACCTTTTTAGTAGTTATTCCTCCTTCAAACTCCTTCTCCGTTTTCTTTACCTTTGCTAGATTGCCCTTCTACATATAATGGATTCACATGTTGTTATGATATAAATTATTTAGATAATCCTTCCAATTGATTATCAGTTCACAAAATTAAAGAAAAAGAGAAGAAGGAGTTGTTACCCTAAAATGGTAACCTCTAAATTCTTTCTCCTTAAGCAAAAATCAAGTTCAACTTTTTTAGGGGTTCTTGAAGGGTTGTCGAGAGAAAATATTTGCCTAATACTCCTTGAAGTGGTTGGGCCCTATCTCCCTTTAATCTCTTGATTTTCTACTTTTCTCAAGAAGATTCTACGAAGAATAGGTGTCTTGCTCCTATTGGCTCCCATTTAGACTTTTCCAGAATTGTACTAAACTTTTTAAATTCATGTTTTTACCCCTAAACTTTCTCTTTTCCTTTTCAACTGCATCTTTTAATGAAAATCTTTTCCATAATTAATCACATGTATGGCTTAAATTAAAATTACCATTTTACCCCTTATCTTTTTAGATAATTACCTCACAACTTGTAGTTCACTAACTATACACACACGGTGATCTTGTTACACATGCATATTCTCTCAAGGCCTAAATAGGGGCCTCATAACTTGAACCTATAAGGACATGCCAGGAATTAATTGAAAGATAGCTGAACATGCCATCCCAACCTATCCTGGGTACAAGCTAGTTAAGCAAAAACTTAGGAGACTTAGGCCAAAATGGACTAAAAATGTCAAAGAAGAAGTAAGGAAGTAGATAGAGGCCAAGTTCTTGGTAGAGGTCCAATACCTAACATGGTTAGCAAATGTAGCCCTCGTAGTTAAGAAAGATGGAAGAGTTAGGATCTATATGGAATATAGGGATTTGAACAAAGCTTGCTCTAATGATGACTTTCCTTTGTCTTATATAGATATCTTGGTAGATAGTATAGCTGCTTATGCCATGTATAGATTTGTGGATGGGTATGCCAGGTATAATTAGATTCTAAACAAAACTATGGACAAGATCAAGATAGCTTTCATCACTAAATGGTGTACTTATGCCAATTAGGTTATGCCTTTTCGACTTAAGAATGTAGGTGCCACCTATTAGAGGATGGAAACTAAGATTTTAGATGACTTGATCCACAAGAAAGTGAAAGTGTATATAAATGACATGATGATCAAGTTGGCTACCTGAGAAGGTCATTTTAAGGCTTTAAAGAAGTTCTTTCAAAGGATTGATAAGTACAATATTTTCCTTAACCTGAAAAAGTGCATATTTGGAGTTACCTCATGTAAGAAAAGTGCATATTTGGAGTTACCTCGTGTAAACTTCAAAGGCATATGGTGACTCAGAAGGGAATAGAAATAGATCCTGACAAAGTCAAAGCCATTTGAGGGATGCTTGTACCCTAGAAGGAGAAGGAGGCTATGGGATTTTTAGGTAGGCTTCAATATAAAACTAGGTTCATATCTAAGTTAACTTCAATTTGCGAACCGATCTTTAAGTTGCTTAGAAAAGATTAGCCATTAGTTTGGAATAAAGACTGTCAAAAGGTCTTTGACACTATTAGAGAATACCTTTTTCATCCCTTAGTGTTGAGACCACTACATGTAGGTAATCCTTTAATTTTGTACTTAACCATAAAAGACAACTCAATGGGATCTATGATGGCTCAAAAGGATGATTTTGGGATCAAATACGTAGTGTACTATCTTTGTAAGAAGTCCCTTCCACATAAAGCTAAGTATATTGAGGTGGAGAAGATTTAGGGCTTCAAAAAAGTTATGGAACTACTTCCATTCTTACATAATACAAGTAGTGACTAAGTAGAATCCTCTTCGGTATCCAAATGAAGCACCTTCACTGTTAGGGAAGATGGGTAGGTGGTTAATCCTCTTATAGGAATTCAGCATTGAAGACATCACTAAGAAAACTATCAAAGGAAGAGCCACAGTGAAATTTCTAGCTGATCAATCATTAGAGGCAGAAGAGCTAACCTACTAGTTTCCTAATGAGGATATCATAGCCATAATAGTTTAGGGTTAGCAAATGTACTTTGATGGGGTTGTGAACAATAAAGGAGTTGGAGTCTATGTAATCATGGTGACCCAAAGGGTGAGAAGTTCCCTTTAGCTAAAAAGTTAAGATACAAGGCCATGAACAATAACGTAGAGTTCAAAGCCTTCATCTTTGGGTTAGAAGCCTTACCAGCGGTGGAGGCAAAGTCTGCAGAAGTATTCAAGGACATGTGCCTAGAGATAAGAACTAGTTAGTTAATGCATTAGCCACTCTGGTATTGATGTAGGATAGCTCGAAGGGTATAAGTGTAAAGCCAATGTTAATCTCCAGTTCTGACAAGCCATACTTTGAGACTGAGCAAATAATGGATGATGCGAAGCCTTGGTACTACAATGTCCAGAATTACTAAGAGAAGTCAATGTTCCCAAAAGAGGCTACTGAGAAGGACCAAAGAATGATTCGTAAGTTTTATACTCAATTCATTAGCATAGGTAGAGTGTTGTATAAGAGATAGCCTGATGGTATTCAGTTGAGGTGCTTAAATGAGAAAAAAGCTAAGGAGGTCATGAAAGAGGTACATGTAAGTGTGTGTTGAGCTCACATGAATGATTTAGCTTTGGCCAAAAAGATCATATGCCAAGGGTTTTTTTGGCTTACAATGGATACAAACTACTCTAAATATTTGAAGGAATGTTAGTTATGCCAATAGTATGCAAACTTAAGACACTTGCCAATTTTTAAACTATGTAACCTTACATCACGTTGGCCATTCACTACATGGGGCATAGACATCATGGGTATGATCCACACACTAGCATCAAACGGGCATAGATTCACTATAGTTGCCATAGACTACTTCACAAAGTGGGTAAAATCAGAATCCTTCAAGAAGGTGGATGCTAGTGACATGGCCATATTCATTGAGAAGAATCTAGTACGTAGGTATGGATTACTCCATCATGTAGTGTTAGATAACAAGATGTAATTTCAAGTTAAAACCAAGCAAATGCTCAGGAAGTATGGGGTTCAACATCATAGGTCTTCACCTTATTAACCTTCGATAAATAGGACAGTTGAAGCAACTAACAAGAATGTCAAAAGGATTCTTGCTAAAATGGTCCATACTTATAAAGACTGGGCTGATAAGTACATTATGGGGATACAGAATTACAGCCAAAACTTTAATAGGAGCCACTCTATTTTCTTTGGTTTATGAGCCAAAGTCATGTTGCCAGTAGAGATTAAGGATTAGTCTTTGAGAGTAATTTTGGAAGCTAAATTGCAAGAGATAGAGTGGACTAGATAGAGGTTACTTCAGCTAAACCTATTAGACAGAGATAGGATGTGAGCCTATTACCACAATCAAAAAGGTTAGCTTACACATTTGGAAAGAAAGTTAGGAAGCATCCTTTGACGGAGGGAGCTTTAGTGTTTAAGAAGATTAGGCCAAGGATCCTAGACATTTAGGGCAAGTTTAGACCTACTTGGGAAGGACCTTTTGTGCTGAGGAAGTTGATATCTAAAGCTACTATGATCTTGATTGATAGCAATGGCAATAAGTTTAGAGAACTAGTTAGTATTAATAAACTTAAAAGGTTCCATGGATAAAGACTTAAAAAGAGAAAAGGAAAAGAATAAAAGCCCCACGAGTTAAAAATAAAAAACCATGCCTTGCTAAAATTGGGCATCTCGTCAGGGTGAAAATTGAAAAAAGGCATCACAAGCAAAAATTAGTGGCTGAGAGAACATAATCAATCAAGAAAATTCGAGAGGGTTGATTGATGATAGGAATTCTGGTGCTTTCAATATTTCATTTTTTATGTTAAATAACTAGTGTTTTGAGTTAATATTAAATAATGATCATGTGTATTTAAATCAAATAGAAATGTCATGTCTATATGTAATGTTTTGTTAATATTATCAAAGGAATTCGTCGAATACATTCAAAGTGAAAAAGTTCTAATGAAAACAAAAATACAAATGTCTTTATTACATCTAACTCTCCATCTGTCCTCAACTACTATTAATGAGCATTAACCAGTGGGATTTGTTGTCAATCGTAGGGCTAATAACCTACCTCTTGTACTCAATGGTAGTGGAGAAGTCACAATCTACAATCTTTAGCAAGAAAATCTTCACAAGAACCTGAGCCCAGAGTTTATGTTAATGGGCAAGGAAATCAATAGAGAGATAAGGAGCATGTGATATCTTATCGCTCTCTAAACTATCGTGTATAAGGGGCAGTAATGTAGAAAGTGGCCTGGTACAACCAACACAAAGGAATACAACTGTAAAGTCCATCCATGGTTAGATGGTAGAGGGGTATCACGGGCACTAAAAAGCAATCATACCATCCAATATAAAGGACAGCCAAATCACCTTCTTGTCTAGATAGAAAAAGTCATATAGCTTTTGCCTTTGTGAATAATAACCTAAATCCTAATGAACAATCACCCTAGAGGGAGGCTCTTTTAATAGCTTCAACTTCTCTTGTAGCCAAACCTAAAAAAAGAAAAAAAGAAAGAGAAGAAAGCCACTAGGGTGAGTTGGGTTCATCTCAAGCAAAAATAACTCACGGAAGAATTTGTAAATCCGAAAGGACGTATTTTCCAATAAGAAAAGCTAGTGTGAAAACCCACAAGGGGCACACTACCCTTAAAATAATTGTTTAGCTGGAGTAATAAGGGGCTACTAGTGAAGAAATAAGCCAAATCAATAGATATCGCGTCAAGACCTATGATGGTCTCTACCAAGATCAGAGGAAATAGGGTTAGTCCATGGCATACTCCCTCTACAATGCTAAATAATTGGTAATCTACTATCAAAATGCCAGGGCTCACTATTAAGTATCAAGAAAAGCTACATAGCAAAATAACACGACCCGATGTTTATGGTACTCGGGCAACTCAAGCATAGCATCAATCAAATCCTTCTTTGAGTAACTAATTATAGGTCGGGGTATACAAGGTGAGGTCCCTAGAAAATATCACAAGCTCAAAATCTCAAAAAATTCCTCGGATAGAGGACACAACTCCTAGTATGTTAAGTAAAAAACATGAAACCTTAGATCCCAGTATCAAGCAATGGACAAGATCAAAGTGGCATTAGGCTTCACCTGCCTCAAAAATCTTAGAAGAGACCAGTCGTGCAAAACAAAGTGTTCCTGAACCTAAGGTCACTAGGAGTTGATGAAGTCTATTTATAGCCCAAATCGATATGGCAACAATATTCAAGTAGTCTAGATGCCAAAATAAAAAAATAATAAATAGAAATAAAAATGATTGCAAATTAAAAATAAAAAAAGAGAGAAAAATACCTTGATGAGAGGCCACTTAGAAGAGGAAAGGTAAAACTACAAAAACCAAGGAGAGTCAAGCTATTTATAGAAAAACCCTAACAAATGAACGTCCCTCAAGGAGCAACTCATGACATAGCCATCTGTAACCCTTAGACTGCCTTAATGAGTCTTTTCTGCATATCCCATACATTGCACATACATTTTTGCATCCATTTTGTTTTAATTTTTGCAAGAAATGCAAGAAACACACCAACACTGCAAGAGCTTTCTAGAAATTTAAAAAATTCAGGGAGTATTTTATCATAAAAAAGAAGAGAAATAAAAAGAAAAATAAAAATAAATAATGTGTAAATAACAATAATTTGACTATAATAGTGTATAAGTAATATAATTTGGATTAATATAAGATAAAAGAATAAATAAGAAAAAATGGAAATTAAATAAAAAAGAAAAGAAAAAATCATAAAAATAGGGAAAAAAGTGACAGACAAGACGTAAGTGGCGCTCATCGATCGCTTGTGACAAATGCCCAACCCGTCAGTTGCTCGAAATTTTGAAATCTCACCTTTTCTTCTTCTTCCTCACTTTCTTTTTCATAACCACCATTAATGACAATTCAAGCTTTCTCTCTCTTAATTTTTTCACTTTTTTCCCTCATTTCTTGTCCATTTTGCGAGCTATTTGTGTTGAATTTCTCACAGGGACACGCACACCTCGAGGTGTCATTTATTTTAGCTTTTATCATATTTTTAGTATACTCTATTTTTGCATTTAAAGTAAGTATTGCCCAACCTATTTCTTTTTTCTTTTGTGTATTTTGCAATGATCTTTGTTGTTTGTATATGAATAAGTTCAACTTGAAGACTTAATTATGCCTATTTTGTTAATTTGTTAATTTTTCTAGTGAAATGCCATGTCTGTTCTTATATAATTGTTTGTTTTTTTATCCTTAGGTTATCATTATTGCCTTTTGTGTGTAGAATTTAGTTGCTTTAATTAATTAATTAATTAAACTCTAATTTAGTTAATGGAATCATAAGGCTTAGTTTCATTATTCTTAATCTAATTTAAATATTATACATCATTAATTAAATTGTGAAATTAGTAGATTTCTGAAATGAACTATTGGTAACCATTAGGCTTATGTTGTTGCTATTTTGAATGCTTTTTGTGCAGGGGGTAGGCACATTTCTAGCCAAAATGCTATCGAAATTTTGTTAAAAATTTTGTAAATAGTTGCAATTTTCTTGATTGTCGTGCATGGTTGCTAAAATGCCAATTGATGGACTTAGGACGTTGTAATACTTTTGTGTCGTTCAATGCAGAATTTAATGTAGGTTGGCTAGCATTGGTTTAAGCTAGAATGCTACCAAAATTTTGACAAAATTTATATGAATTTCATTTGTTACTTTCAATGCAAGTTATTTTCAAAAATAAACTGTCAAACTTTTGCAAGATACCACATCACGAGGCATAGGTTACACCGACTTCGCCTACTTTGTGGTGGATAATCACATGATAGGCTAACAGATATAGAGTCTTATCTAGAGTCCAATAACATGCCATCAAGTTCATATTGTGGCAATTCCTACAAACTATAGGTATGATGGATGAGGTGGATAGATTACTAGTTGTGCAGGATGGATCGTATTCTTTGTTCTATCCTTTCCTACCTATCCAGATTTGATGTGGGAGATATTGGTAACCCTTTATCATAGGGCCTTTTAGAGGCCAGACACAAAGGAGGGAGTTATCACATTCAGAGTGCAGGGCGTCCAGTGTAACAATACACGATGCCGCTTTACAGAGGCTATGGGGCTACCCATTGGACCAGGTGTTATGACCCCAAAGAGGTGAGTTATAAGACAACACTAGCTAGTGATTACACTCCCCAGAGCCATATACCACCTTAACATAGCCAAGAGTATTATGTTAGCCACATAGGCATTTAGATACATTCAAAGAATCCTGGCTACTTTGTACCTTGGCCAAAACAGTAGTCCCAAATCAATTAATGCAATCGACATAACCTGTCTTTGGCCTATGTACACTGGCTAGAGGATTGATATCACCTATGAGATTATTTTTATGCTCCTTAGGGTAGTCACACAGCATACCTCATAGATCTATATTAGAGTAGTAATGACCAAATTACTACTAGACTTGGGTGCAGAGGAGGGAACTTTCGAATTAGCACTTCAGGAGGATATTTTTATAGACAATTAGATTGCCCTCACCATGAAGATGGTTAAGCCTATCCTTGGATAGCTTAGGTAATTTAGACTTTTGACAGTCCTAGAGACCATAGAAAGGTACAAACTGGATCCTATTATGATAGAGCCACTAGTAAATGGCGAGGACTGAGATTAACCACCTTAGGCACCCTAACACTACTAGTTATGACTGATCATCCTCCTCAACGGGATGAGCCATAGTAGCCCTAGAGGGAAAATATGGATATGGATTACAATATGAATATACTGATGGATCTGGATGGCCTGCTCGAGGGATCACCTCCTCTTTTAGTACCTTTGAGATCTTCCATTCGACCACAACCATCACCATCCAGGGTATTCAAGAGATTTTTACCATCTGGCCACCTAGAAGCCTCCATATCCAGTGTACTACCACCATCTCAACCTGCACAAAACCCTACAAGCCCTACATATAAAGAGTTGATTTAGAGGATGACATATTATAGGCTACTATGCAAACCCTCATCCAGTAACATTAGCAAGATATGGATAGGATCCTAAGGGTACTGGTAGCCACTAGAGCTAGATTTGATACTGCATTACAAGTCACAGATGCCTCAGTCACTAAGGTGAGTTAGCAAACTAACAAGATAGAAGGGGTTAGTCAAAGAACCTCGAATGTCATGGGAAAGGCTAGAGAGGCACTGGACACTCATATCAGTAAGATAAGAGATGACTTAAGGGCTTGTGTGAACCAGCAGACATTAACCATCAAAAAGCTAGGCACAGGGGTTAGTAAGTTGGCTGAGATAATTGGACAGATTCTAAAACCCTTGCTTAGATATATACCAGGATTGTAACACCCCTATACTAATACCTCATTAATCACATCCGTTTAATTATATTAATCATGCCTTTCATTTCTAACATGCTTGTATATTATCAATCATATATTCATCATGTTACCATTACTCATATCATGCTATATTATATAAGCATATAGGTGCTACTATGACTATTCGCATACTTTATCTCATGTTTAGCATCATGCATACCATATTATGCATATGCTACTTTAAGTACTACATGCACACATGTTCTTGATTAGTCATATTTTGAGTTGGTTACAATTCATTATACACATATTAAATACATCCTCATATGTCGATTAGCCATAATAGAAAACATTTCAAAATATTAGTACAAAATCTCCCTACATCAAAACCTATCAATCTTGAGTTAGCCCTTCCTGATGCAGAGAATGTCCATGAACAAAAGTCTTGTCTACTAAACCTACATGGATAAAATAACTCGTGCTAAGCTATAAAGCTTAGTGGGAAAATAACTCATGATGGATGACCACTCACAACGGTCATCATCATATACAATCAATATATATATATATATATGTACACACACACACATCACATGCAACATAATATATAAATAATAACAAGTTTGTAGCTTTAATAATATTTTATGTATATAAGCATTAAAGCAATGAGGACAACAAATATCCCAATATACTTAATTCATATAGATGATAATTACTCATCTGAACATTTACATTTGAGACATAATTTCTATGATGAAACCAATCATATGATTCAATAATAATATTTAAGCAAGTCATGCTTTGATTCGAGAGCTGTGATTAGTACTGTAAATATAATATAGCCTGCCTTAGTTCTAATAGTGGATAACAAGAACTTTCGATACACTTAGGTATCAAAACAGTGGATATCTGAAGATATCAAATCGGTAGACCCAAATGAGGCCAAATTGTACTCTAGATCGGTAAAACAAACACAAACGGGGTCGATTAATAACCCAAACGGTGTTGTTCATGATCCACATGGGATCAACTTTACTCTAGACCCAATTGGGCCAAACTGTGGCAGCTGAAATTTTCCCTATAGGTACCTATCTATCCACATTTGAACTCTATTTGCAGGCAATACTATGTTCATGTTCATTTCATACATCAAGACTGTACTTATAGTATACCATTTCCACATGCACATAATCATGTAAAAATATATCTTCTCTAGAGCATAAACATACATGCACAATTCATAAAACAAGTTATGCACTTTGCTCATATTATCCTTATGACTATACATTTAGCATAACAACATATACGCATGACATATAATCATCACATCATATCATATTCATGTTATCATATATATATATGGTAAATAATAATTTACCTTAATTAGCTTACAATTTCTATGTACTTATTTCAACTTTTGATCATGCCAATTACTTTACACAATGATATCATCAAATGTGTATTGCATGTGTCCCTCATTATATGTTGTTTTTATGTCAAGATATACTCTATAATTATTTGACAAGGTTTAAATAGACTTTATAACACTTTGTGAAATGGATAAAACATGTTATTCTTGCTTAAAATCTTTATCTTTATGCTTCCAATACATTGAAAGTGTTTAGGAAGGTCTAAAAATGCTTTAGTATCAAATTATTGGCTTAAAATGGATAAATCGGACAAATGGGATAACTCAAATAGATAGGAGTTATGACTTATGACAAATGGCCGAGTTGTTACAGAGATCACACTATCACGAGTCGTGATAATTGTCTAAGTCGTGATAGGACAGTGACAAATTCCCAAGTTCATCTTTTGAGCAATTTTTGACCTTCAAAACGGCATTTTCAATGAAAATGGTCTCTAAAAATTTGTTCCCTTATGCTTCTAGTTTCTGAAACATCAAGAATCATTGCAATGTCATTTCTATAACTCAAGCTAAATGGAAATTACTAATAACTGTTCATTATGGTAGGCAACACAAGATTCCAGTTTTCAAATTAAGTTTAGGTAGGTTTAGAGGCATATTTATAATTTTATTTGTTTATAAAAAGGTAGATATGGGAGTCTATTTTATAAACCAATTGAAATTATCTAATTCTCATATATAAATCTCGGGATATTGCAAAAACACTAAGAATTGTTTCTAGAAATAATGCCATCAACTATTCAGGATTCAAGTTAACTTTTGACATTCTTAGAAATAGAATCAATTTATGCTTTCTTCATATAAATTGTAGAAATATAAGTCTATGTTAACTAGAAAGTGGCCTTATATCATTTTAGCAACTATAAAAACAATTATACTCAAAATACTACAAACTATTTACTAAAATTTACTGCAATTCACTTTTCACTTCAATCAAAGATTAGGGCTACAAAGAGACAAAACCAACCTTAGGTTTCTTCTAAAAAAATGTAGGTACAAGTCTTATGTGAAATTCCTAATTAAAATGAACTCAATTAGATTTTTGTATCCCAAGTTATATGAAAATTACAGCAAGTCATTCAACTCTTTTCTATAGTCGTCCATGTTTAAAGCCATTAAAAGATGATTTTTGGTTCTTTTGTTCTTAATATATTACTCTAGTCCATATCTCTCCTTATTACTCACATTCATGTAAAGAAAACACATAATTTACCATACCATGGCCAAAATCTTCTTTGAAAAATCAATCTTTTACCACTTCTTTTCCTCTATCCTTCTTTCTTACTTCTTCTTCTTCTACGTATATTCCTACACTCATGCATTAAATCCAAATTCCCTTTTTTTATTAACATACATTTTATCTTTAAGAAAGATGGAGAAGAAGAAATGATATGAAAATTGAATTCCTTACCTTGACAAACTCTTTTTAAAAACCTCTAATTCAAGACTCATTTAATAGATTTTCCTTGGAAATTTTAGAGATGAAAAGTTGAATTTTTCTTTGGAGAGAAATGGGAGAAGAAAGATGGAAGAGAGAAGATGCCATCCCACTCAAAGAACACACCCAATGCATATATTTCTCTCACCTCATACAAAGATTTAGCCTTTTTAAGAAGGAAGGAAAAGTCCCCTTTTGGTCCTCTACCTTTTTACATGTAATGAAAATACCCCTTTCTTTTAATTTCTTATAACCTTAACCCTAACTTGTTTCTACCTTTTTAAAATTTACCCCACATGTGCCACCTTTACTAACCACATTTTTATTCTATACTTCAATTGCACCCTTAATAAATTTTTATACTAAATAATTTACACTCAATTCATTTTATCACATGCCACGCAACTTAAATACCCATATCACATATTCAATTTGATCTTAATCAATATAACATTATTTAATCATAATTCTCTTCTCCTTAAAGAATTTCATTCTCGAAATTCTTACCTGTTTTAAATAATTGAGGATGTTGTTCTTTCATAGCTACTTCTGTCTCTTAATTAACTTCTTGCAAATCATGATGTTGCCAAAGTACTTTGATAATAGGAATTTGTTTGCTCCTCAATTGCCTAACTTCTCTTGCAAGAATCGCTATCGACTCTTCATCATATGTGAAATCTGGTTGCACTATAATATCTTGTACTAGTAATATCTGAGATTCATCTTAATGATATCTTCGAAGCATAGACATATGAAATACATCATGAAGTTTGGCTAGTTCCTTAGGGAGAGCCAATCTATATGCCACTAGTCCAACTCTTTTGAAAATCCCATATAGGCCAATATACCTCGGACTCAATTTACCTTTTTTCCCAAATCTTAATACTTTTCTCCAGGGGAACACTTTTAAAAACACTTTGTCACCCACTTGATATTCAATGTCTTTTCTCTTCAAGTCAGCATAAGACTTCTGTCTATCACTAGCTTCTTTTAATCTTTGTTTGATAATTTGCACCTTTCACAACAAAAAAACTGCCAATTAGCGACTAAATTTAGCGACCGTGCCATTTTCGTCGCTAATTTTGCTACAGATTCACGACTGTTTTATAATTTCGTCGTGAGAAGGATATTTTCAATTTTTTTGTGACAAAATAGGGACGAAATTAATAAACAATCGCTAATTATTGGCAGGAAGTATATGCGCCATGTTTTGCGATGGAATTAGCAACAAATTTTACCTTCTCTAAATTTTATAATTTTTTATTCATGAAATTATTTCCAAAAATTTTAACGACTAACATTTTAGTCGCTAATTTAGGAGGGAAAATTTAGCGCCATTTTTGCTACAGTTTAGCGACGGCAATGTTTTTGTCGCTAATTAGTATTTTGTTATGGTAATACAATTAGTGATGGAAGTATTTAGTCGCTAATCCGTTGCAAATAAAGTAAAAAATAAGTTTTTTAATTTCACTCTCATGATTTATGTATAATTTCAAGTAATTTTAATATAGACCATATGAAATGAATATTTTCTTTTGTAACAGAAAATTATAAATTATTTTATAAGTTGATAATAATTTTTTGTCAATTATACCAAAATCTAAAGTTATTTATTTAGAAAATTTACATTTTTAATAATAATAATAATAAACTAACTGTTACGATTATTATATATTTGCGTGTTTAAGATTAATAAAAATAAATATTTATAAAATAATAATATAAAATTTATTATTTCATTTAAAATAATAATAATTTGTAATTTATTTTTATTTTATAAAATTTAAATAAAATATTAAATTATTAAGAATTTTATTGATTTCTATATAATTATTATATACTTGTATTATGAAAAATAATAAATATAAATATTTATATAATAATAATAATATAAAATTTATTATTTCATTTAAAATGATTATGAAAAATGTATAATTTATTTTAATTTTGTTAAAATTTTGAGCAAATTTTAAATTATGAAAAATTTTAGTTATATATATTTTCAAAATTATCCTTAAATACAAGGATAAAATGATGAAAGTTGTTAAATTAAAATACATTTTAATTTACAAAATCACAATTAACTTAAATTATGTATATAATAATAATAATAATAATAATAATAATAATAATAATAATAATAATAATGATGATGATGATAAAAAATGTAAAAGCCTAGAAAATTTGGGATCTAGAAAAAGTGGTGGCCATTAATTGATAGTTGCAATTTGAGGCTACAAAAAAGGGGGGAGAACAGATCATGGGGGAGATCGGTAGAGGCGAAATAGGAAGGGACGCCGACTGCCGTCGCCTTCTCGCCGCCGCTCAATGGCGCAGACTACGGTGAAAAGAATCAACCCATCGCCGGCCATCTTCCTCAGCGTCATCTTCTTTCTTTCTCTATTAGAATATTGAAGTTCCTTTTTCCTTGTTCCGGCAAGTCGCGACGGCAGACGGTGAAGTTACTACCACCGGACAACTCCCTACGGCGAGGTGATTTTCCTGATGTTCTTCGTTGCTCCTCACTCGCCGGCAACTAACACATCGAAGAAAGAAAGTCTCCGACAGTTTTTGTTAGATTCATCACTATGAGTATTAGATTTCAATAAAAAATATATCTTTTATATTTTTATTGTCTAGAATAGAATAGCATATTTACATAAAAAGTTAAAAAGTGTGAAATTGATGTATATTTAAACCATAATCAAATTTAAAAATATATATTTAGTCTAACAAATTTAGAAATATATTTTTAATAGAAAAAATTTATTAGGGTAATATTATTTCTTAATTCCTTTTTATTAATCTTATGAATTAAAATATTTATTTTTGATTAACAAAAAAGGCGAGGATCGTTTGATAAAGGGAACATAGAGTATGATAAAATCAAATGGCACATAGCATTCGAGAAGAGTCTCAGGACTTGGGCCTACTGGATTGATCAAAATATTGATCCCAATGGTACCTCTCTTTTCTTTAGCACTATGTGTCCTCTACATGACAGGTATCATATTTATTAGCTAAAAAATTAATATATTTATTTATTAATCAAATTAATAATTTAATTTATTAGTTTTAAATAAATAATAATTTAATTTATTAAGAAAACTAACAGTAATTGTTACAAACCCTAAAAGGTCAATTTATAAGCCAAGCATTATTGGACTTTCTTTTAAATTAATTAATTTTTGAATCTACATTTTTCTATTTATATGACTAAATTGTTACATTTCATTTTGTAATTATTTATGATTTATAATTTGTCATATATTAAGAATGGGAGTAACTTTTTTTTTATAAAATATATCTAGTCTAACCCAAGCCCACAACCCGCATATCTCATTCAGGGTTTTTAGGGTTCATATCACTCTATATTGTGGGTTTAGAGTGTGAGAGAGAGACAGAGAGACGGAACACAAAGAGGAGCAAAAACCCTAATCGCAAGCAATGGCTCCAAAGAAGACGCCGAAGGTGATAAGGAATCCCGATTTAGTTCGAGGAGTTGGAAAATAGTCTAGGTCTAAGATGTATCACAAGAGGGGTTTGTGGGCAATCAAGGCCAAAAACGGCGGCGTTTTCCCTAAACACGACACTAAGCCAAAGTCTACTGCTATGGTTGAGAAGCTACCGAAGTTGTACCTGATCGACGATGTCAAGAAGCCTCTGTCTAACAAGCGCAAGCCTAAGCCCACCAAGCTCAAGTCTTACCTCTTTATCTCTTTGTACTTTTAGCCTTTTGTTGACCAAGCCATTGAACAGCAGATTCTTGTCACTGGTATCAAGGTATTTGAACGAAATCTAAAGGAATATCACTCCATACTGTAGGTGTCATTCTATTTGAATTGATTGTCAGTATTCCACCTTTTAATGTAGAGCATCCCTAGGTTACCATTACTTTTTAATGAAATTCTTCTTTGTCCTTCGTTTTCTTGATGTTTGATGTTTCTATACACGTGTCTATGCGAATGGTTGTGAGCATTGGGGTGTGTGTTTTGTTCTAGTGAGTTTAAGTATCTATATTTGTCCGAACAATGGATAAAGGTTTTTTTATTTTTTATGTTTTTTGGGCTTTATGAAATAAGTATGAAGTGTTAGTTTCTCTATCTTTTCCTTACTGCATTTAACATCTTTATTTGAGCATTGAGATTGACATACATGGGAAATATTTTTCTACAACTGAATGCCGGATTTCAAAATAAATTTGGAAAGGGATGGGACTTTTATGGTTTTGGTGACTGTTTGGCATTGGCTGGAACTGCAGTCTGGTTCAATAGCAAATAGCAGAGAATCGAAGGATCCGTCATTTTCTTCCTGGATTTTATTTGATGAGTAGTGCCGAAGGGAGGTTTTATTGTGAGATATTGAATTTGATGATAGAAGTAAATAGATTTATTTAATTTTCAAAACTTAAGAGTTTTTGATGGACTTTGGTCATTAAAGTGAAAATACTGAGAAATATGAAAATTATAAGTCCTCATCGACTAAAATGGTGCTATTGATAGGTTTAGTGTTCCTTTTATTGCTTTGTGCTCATTACCTGTATTGCTTGCAGATAATATTCGATAATATTCTCAACCGAAAGATACCTTGTCCCCAAGTGCCTAACGAAATGAGCCTTAAAGCGCAGGATCTAATTGATAGGTAAGGGCACTGCCTAAAATGGATTTGCAATTCATAAAATAGTATATATATGTGTGTGTGTGTAAATTTGTATTTTAAAGGTTTGATTTACAAATAAAAATAATAATTCAAAGTGCCAATATTTGTTTAAACAAAAAAATTTCCAGCATAACTTTGAAATTGAGATATGTGTGTGTGTAAATTTGTATTTTAATAGTTGAGAAATACTTAGAATGCTTGCTAATTTGTTTAAATTCATGCTTGCCACTTCAATCATTAAGATTTTTAACAATTCTATGTTATTTCTTAAGTTTTTTGAAATATTTAAAAAACCTATTTTAGAACTACAGAAAGAGCTCATTTGCCTACTTATATTTCTACTTCTGACAATTGCTATACCCATTTGCTATTTCGATAACACAAAGCCCACTAAGGAAAAGAGATTTTCATTATAAATTTTTGACATGTGGATTGTACTCATCACTAGTCTCTTTTGTGATCCTTAGCTGCTTGCAAGTTGCATTAAAGTAAAAAATGGAAATTCTAAGGCATTAGACATTGTTCAAGAACTGAAATATAATGGACTATAGATGGATAGCGTGATGTATGGCACTTTTTTGGCAATTTGTGCTTCAAATAATCACTATGAAGAAGCACAAAGCTACTTTGATCAGATGAAAAGTGAAGGTCATTTGCCTAATCTATTTCACTATAGTTCTTTACTAAATGCTTACTCTTCTGATGGGAACTACAAGCAAGCTGAGGAGTTGGTTCAAGACTTGAAATCTTCGGGGTTAGCTTTTGAATATTTTTCCCACTTCATTTTTCTTCTGTTTTTCTTACTAGGAAGCTTAATTAAAATGCACATGTTTCTTGTTAAATGCTTGGTCCTGTGGTTGAGGAATGAGAGCCCTGGCTTAGCATGGCCCTGCCTACCTGAACATATGGATACTCTAAATATAAACATTAGTGACTTATTGTTTTGGGCTATTTCACAGAAGAGTCTGAAACATTATTGATATAAAAGAGAAATTCATTTACATGATTTTGTGTTTTGCGTTTGGATATCCATACCATCTGTTAGGCTAGTAGTAATTTGAAAACTTATGTTCTATTAAATGTTTGGTCCTATGGTTGAAGAATGAGGGCCCTGGCTTAGCATGGCCCTGCCTAGCTGAACATATAGACACTAAGCACCACTAGTGGTTCTATATTTTCACATTATTGTTCATGGAAATGTTGTTTGTGGCTTTCAAGAGCCAGTCAAACCTTGATAAACTATTATTATTGGAGTTGTTTTTAAGTATAAAGGAAAACTGCTAAGGATTATAAGTAATTTGTAAGACACAATACACATGATAATCTCTTCGAGTTGTCCATATGTAGATCTAGACTGATCATGCGCAGCAAAAACCTCATATGGAATATAAGATATTTCTAACTTAACACTAGAAATTGTAAGCACCTTAGCTGTAGCTTTCTAATGGTTGAACATGTAACACCCTTATCAGAACAGTAATTTTTTATGCGAACTTAGCGGTAAACGGCAAAAATTTTTTTTTTTCAAACTTCAATCATTGCCAAATAATTTTGATACAATTTAATATTTTATTCAATTTACAAAATTTCGGCAGCATAACGACTAGAACTTACTAGCCTCCTGAAAAATTCAAACAATTCACACAGCCTCTCAGAAGCACAACAAAACATATCCGAAAGTAATATACATTATAGACAACCAATCACATATCAAAGATAGTTATTTACAACTCATTATATGACGTTCCCCAGATGCAACAATATTTATCATTTAATAAACATTACCTTCAATACAGTTCAGTTTTGTACTCCCACTGTCTAAGTATATACATGCCACAAAACTAAACAATAAAAGTACAACTAATTTCTTCATCTTTGAATTCTGCTTTTTCGTGTACTGAGCTCCCACAAAACTTTAATATCTGCACGCAGTAAACACTACATGCTGAGCACTAGATATGCTCAGTGGTGACTACTAATCCTAGAGCTTCCCAAATTAAACATAATTACATACATTATGCAACTTTTATTCTTATTTAATAAAATTTTACTTTTAATTTCTACAACACTATTTTCGTTATTTATCCCTATTTCGGTTAATCTTTTTATTTTAATTCTCACCTTCCAATTTATGTTACACTACTTTCATATCGATTCGATTTCAGACTAACCTTTTTACTTTTACTCTGCTTAATTCTACTTTTACTTAACTTTTATTCTATACTTTTAAATCATTTGACACAGTCGTCTTTTTATTTAACGAGTTACCTTGGTACTCAGTTCTTAATGGTACTTTATCTATTTACTGTTCTAGTTCTCATTATTTATTCTCTTATTTCACATTGGCTTTTGCACTAGTTAACACAATACAATTACCAAGGCTTTTAACTTTTAATGTAAGGTGATATAGTTAATTAGAATACTTTGTATATAGATCTTTGTTTTCTCCTCCTTCTATTACTGGATCGTTTCATACATTTAGTTCAAAATTATTACCTTTTTCATTTAATTTATATTTTCAAAAGTTACATTGCTTCATCATATTTTTACACTTAATTACATGATTATTATCATTGACTTTAATTGTATAACAAGCATTACTTTTCGCACTTTGTACATTAGATAAACACGAATTACTATATTATTTTTACCAATTATTTTCATTTCATTTTTGCTCTTTAATTATAGACCTTTGGGAACAATTTTAGTTTTAACCCAAAGTTTTCGCTTCCTTTTGATCCAGTCATTTTAATTTACAACACTTACAATCATTTACTTTTACACTTCTGATTTATTCTTTTCAATGTGCCCTTAAACTTTTTAATTCTTTTCATTTAGATCCTTTTTTTTCACATTAAACTTCAATTTTATCTTTCTTTTTACACTTCTAATATTTTCTTATCACTATGCCCCTAGTATAGCCCGGCATAAAACTCTCAAACCGGATATGCGGGACATAGACCCCACAGGGCCACAATAAAATGAGAAATGACCTTCAAGAATCATTCCCCATAAAACATATGAATATATGACAGTACGTATGATATATACTATGGAGATCAACGATCCAACCATAGTAAAGCAAGTCACCATGACTTGCACCGCAGTATAAGATGTCCCTATGGCTAGCCAATTATATCCTGAGCAAAACTTTTATTGCCTGACTATTGCTAAGGGTAAAATCACTTTCTTTCAAAATACTTTTCAACTTTAAACAATCACAATTACTTTTTCAGTAGGTGTTTTGTTTTTTTTTTAATTATTCTTTTCAGTACTTTTTCAGAATCTTAAACACAGACTGTGAATTATAATCACTTTACATTTTACACCTTTTAGTATCTTTCCACTTCACTACTTTAACCAGTTATTATTTCAATACTTTTTTTTGTACATTTAGTAAATTATATGGTTATAATTTACTATTTCTTCTTGTCCTTTAAAACTTTATGAATTATTTCTTAATAATTCAATAATCGACTTTTTAACAATATTTTTAATACTTTTTCAGTCCAGAATTTAATTATTCAAATATACTAACTTTTATTTGATTGGTCAATTATTCTATAATAATTTACTCTTTTAATACCCCTTATTTTTATAGACTAATTTATTTAGATAAATTAACCAATCATTTATTTTACAAATCTTTAATAATTATGAATTATATTAATATAATTCATCATTTCATTTACTGGAATTACATTATTAGTTTTTTCATTTCTGTTTACACGGGAGTAATTTAATTCACATTAATTTGTCAACTTTTACATGTTTATTGAAGTATTTCTCAATAATTTGATATTTTTCATTAAATATATATATTCCATATTATAATACAAAATATTCTAATAATTCATATAAAGTTTTTAACAATGTATATGCAATATTATCATATCATTATTATTATTTTTCAGTTTCCATATAAATTATGTCACAATAATTCTTCATTTACACTTAATACATACACCAATATTTAACTTACAATTGCTCTAATACCTTCCATAACTTATATAAAAATTCATAGATAATTTATTTTACGCCTATGATCATTTTAAGATATCATTAACAAAAATTCATCATTTTCATCGATTACATCATTCAATAAATATTCTAAAAATATTCATTTAATCCCTATAAATTCCATAGAATTTCATGGATGTATTATTTCATATTCTTTATCAAATTGAGGCTTAATTTCAGTAAATTAAATAACATATAATTCAATTCTTTTAAAGGAAATTTTCAGCCAACATAGTAAATTTCCTTACAAATTTTTTTAATTCAAATCCTACATTATACTAAGTGTAATTAAAGTCTAATTGCACAATTATAACATCAATTACAATTTTCCCCAATAATTCAATATTTTCTTCTTTGATAAATTTAAAGGAAAATTCAACAATGTTAAGGGAAATTATAAGATTTAGTAGCCACTTACCATTTAGGGTCGAATTCCTGAATTTTTTTCCATTATTCTGTCCATTTTTGTGCTCACCGGAGCTTCGTCGGACCCGTCGCCGGAGCTTCACCGGAGATGCATCGTTGCTGCTCAATTGGAAGCGAAGATATCGGTAACATCATGAAGACATTCACGCGCCCAAACGCCCACCATCTGCTTGGGATCGGGCTGAGTTTGCTTGCTACCTCCCGTTTTTCGATCTCCACCTCGCCGGCGATAGGGAGGGAATGAAGGATGCCGGAGATAAACCTCGCCTTCCTAAACCTTGTGGTGCCCTTCCTACAGCCTTCCATCGCCGGTATTAACCAGAAATTAGAAGCAAAAATTAAAATGGAGGGAGGGAGTTTGAGGAACCCACGATCCACACAACTACATCCACTTGAAGGCAGAACGGCACGATGATGGAGATAGACGGCAGCAAACAGCGATCGACGGTAAGGGGAGACCGAACAGTCGCCGGCGTTGAAACCAGCTCCCTTTGTTTCCCCGCCGTTCACTCCCGATTCCAGCTCCTCTTATTTGCATTTTACTTCTTTTTTTTTGTTTTCATTTTATCCCCTTTTAATTTCTTATTACAAAACTAGTGGCCACAAATAGATACCCGAAAATATCTAGGACCTTTTCTTCTTTTCTTTCTTCTTTTTTTTTTCTTTATATATATATATATATATATATATACACACACACACACATAACTTTTGGACAATAAAATTATCCAAAAATCATCTTCAATTGCTCTCTTAAATTGTTTTGAAAGCTCCATAATTTTTTATCATATATTAAAATTAGATGGGACATAAATTTTTCACTCCATCGGAGTTCGTTGTCGGTCTAATTTAAATTTAGTAGTCCGGTTCGCCAACTACCAGAATCACCGAAAAAATTCAATTCTTATCACCAAAATATTCTACATATAAATTTATGTAGACATATAAAATCTGGTAATTTTCGGAGTTGATTTGCTATTTTAAAAATTTATACAAAAATCAAGTTTCATTCTCTACCAGGGAAATTGACTTGCTACCTTTTTCATATTTTTAATTTTTAGAGACCCATTTGAACTCAATTTCACTTCAAATTTTAACCTTGAACTCACCATGACCAATACTTTTCGATAGTCCAATAAAATATTTTTCACTTTCGTGTGCACTTTTCAGCCCGAAAAACACTATTCACTGTAGGAAAATACCGTAAACGGCTAACCTGGTGTTGAGGCCGTTACAGAACACAGGAATTCTAGTTACTATTTAGGACCGTTCTCCCTACCTCTTTCCTAAATCAATGCAATAATTACATTTTATTTATTTAGCAATTATTTTTATTGAAGTAGGAGTTCTTGATTTTAGTCTTTAATTTTAAGTTCCCCATTTTATAATTTCCTATTTCAACAAGTTCTCCAATTTGGGCAACGTTTGAGCTCTTCTAAGAGAGCAAAGAACTGTACAATAAAACAAGTAAATGTTTATTATCTGTTGGAGCTTCAACACATTTTCTGGCTTTGAAGTGGCTTTCTTTATGTGTAATTAATTTAGTAATTAATTTAATAGTGCATCCGTTATCTTGATTCTATAGTGTATGAGATTTGTGATTCATAGATTATTTCATTTCTTTTCCCCAAGTCTGATATGTCATCTAGAAATATTATTTCATGTTCATGGCTTGGAGTACACCATTATCTATTCAACACTTATGGAACATAATTTTGGATGATCTTGATTCTTAAAAGGGACTTTGATGTGGACTCTCCTATTAGATGCTCATGCTAGAATTCTTGTGTTTGGCAGGTTATTGCTGATCCTTCTTTAAGTTTGAAACAAAGAGCTCTTATAGCAGATGCTGCTCGAGCACTTGATAAGGCTTAAAAGTTTCCCAAATGCTGAGAAAAGTGGCAACTTTTATTGCACATAGCTTGTTCGCATAGCAAGCCACTTTTATATTCAATACTCAAGTGTTGAAACTTATAATGAAATGCTGAGACATCACATGAATGATAGTGAGGTAATGAAATGCTGAGAAGTCATAGCTAGTCAGTTTTGTTGTTGACTAATGTATAGAAGCTAGTCAGTTTTGGTAGTTACTAATGGATAGAAGCTAGTCATTTTTGTTAGTTGATTAAACTAGTGACTAGGCTAAGCTTCTCAAAATTAGTAAACCAGGCTTGAATGGAATTTTTCCTTTGATATTGAACTTAAGTTTGGTCTGAGCTTGAGTTGATGTATAGAAATTGAACTTGAGCATTAATGCATTATGATACTTCTCTCACTGAATGTCTCTCTCTTTGCTTAATGAAATCGTGGATTGATTATCGCTTGAACTGTTCTATTAATTATAACATTGTTGGTAGTGAAGATGTTACAATTTTACCTTCGGATTAAACTTTCATATTCTTTTCTCAGTATTACTCATGTCTGTGTCATATTTATGGTTGCTAGCAGCATTGTCATTGCTGGTTGTTAGGCAATTACTGATGAATTATGTGGTATTAGTTACGTTTGTTGCTTCTCAACTGAAAAGTTAATAGTTCATGCCGTTATTATAGTGTTAATTTTTCTTTCTAGAAGGATAAGGATGAAACTATGATAATGTCCATTGTGTAATTCTATGTAATTCCTTCATGGATTTGTTAAAATGAAATTTAAAGTGATGTTTATCCATTTATAATATGCAAAATGCAGTTTATGTCATGCCTCAGTTTTTTATTTTTATGCTGTAACTTTAATTTGATATTTATGGTCGATTTTTTTAAGGGCGTTTGAGCGTTTCCGTGGCATTCTCCATGAAGGAGAGATTGATAAGAGGGTTCAGTTTTTGATTGAGAACCTTTTTGCCACCAGGAAAGCCAAATTTCAGGTATACTCTTCTGCAAGGATAGGAGGTAAGCAACATATATTCATCTTTTTTTTTACTGATAGGTGCTTTATAATCACTGATATCTGTAGTAGGCATATAGTACTTTATTAAATTACTCCTGAGCTATATTCTTTAATATTAGCTGAGCGTGTCAAAAGAGTATGGATAGGTAAAAGAAATGAAACTGAAACTATATTGGATTTCTGAAATTTAAGATAGTGAAGAAGGATAAGAATGATATATGTATGTGGCTGTAGATAGGAAATAGATGTGAATAGAGGTGAAGATTTATGTCCAAATGGAGAGTCAAAGAAATTGTTGGGGGAGAAGCTAAATAGTATACTCACTTTGTCCCACAAAGATGGAGATGCATCCATTTTCATACAAATTTAAGAAAATATAATTAGGAATTGATAAACAATGACATGGTCATTGGTTTTAAAACATTTTGACAGGGTCTACCACTTGAGTTTTGCAAAGATCACTTTCCTTCTCGCAATGAATTTATTATGTTGGTGGATGAGAATGGAGATGCATATGCGACAAAATACCTGGCGGGAGAAAAAGAACTCGGTGCTGGATGGATAGGCTTTGCCATTGATCATGAACTAGTTGATGGTGATTGTCTGGTATTTTGTATGTATTGTTTGGTAGTTCTTTAAATTTATTAGAAAATCTCAGCTATGTGGATTAGTTGTGAATATTATTTTCAGAGATTGTACAGTATTATTATTATTTTGTTGTTTTGTAAGATATTTTTGAGGATAATATTATGTAAGGTTTCAAATAATTTTCTATATGTGTATTTTGAAATATATTATGATTTCGAATCAATATGTCTGTATGTGTGAGATCAATCTTATATACAGGATGAAAATAAATAAATAGTTATCATTGTACACATGATTAAAATTTTAAAATGCATGGGAAGAAAAAATTCAAATATGCAATAATTTAGCAACGAATTTGCGACAGAAAACTATCGCTAATGTGTAATAGATATAATTTAAGAAATAATTAGCGACTAACATTTTGTTGCTAAATTTAAAGTAAATTCATAATTAGCGATGGATATTGTTGTCGCCAAATATTATTATTATAATACCGATGACTAATCAGGGATATACAATAGCGACGGAAAAAAAATTAGCGACGAAATTTTTCATCGCTAAATTAGCGACTGATTTTGAATTCTGTCGCGTAGTGACTGTTCGTCACAGTGTCGCTAATTTAAATTAGCGACGAAAAAATGGTGATTAGCGACGGAATTTTCCATCGCTAATTTGCAGTTTTTTTTGTAGTGTTCTCTTTTATGTCTTTAACAATGTCTGGACCAATAATTCTGTGCTTTAATAATTCAGTCAAATAAATAGGAGTTCTACATTTTCGGCCATACAAGGCCTCATATGGTGCCATCTCAATACTCCTCTAATAACTGTTATTGTAAGCAAAGTCCATTAAAGCCAAATATCTGTCCCAACTTCCTGCAAAATTCAAAGTACATCCTCTGATCATATCCTTTAGAATTTGGATAACCCATTCAGATTGTCCATCTGTTTGAGGATGAAAAGTTGTACTGTAGTGAAGTTGAGTTCCAAGTGCTTATTGTAAACTTTGTCAAAATCTTGATGTAAACCTCATATCTCGATCTGAAATTATTGACATCGAAATGCCATGCAGCCTAACAATCTCATTTACATAAAGTTTCACCAGTTTATCCATAGAGTAATCCATCCAAATTGGTATGAAATGAGCTGATTTAGTTAGCTTATCAACTATAACCCATACTGCATCATATTTTTTCTATGTAAGGGGCAATCCTGTCACAAAATCCATGGTAATGTCTTCCCATTTCCATTATGGAATTAGGATGGAATTCAACAATCCCGAGGGCAACTGGTGTTTTATTTTCACTTGTTGATAAACATTTAGAGACATACTCTACCACATCTTTCTTCATACCAAGGCCACCAATAGCATTATTTCAAATCCTGGTACTTGTTATTCCCACCAGGGTGTATAGTGAATACTATATTATGAGCTTTATTCAATACTATTTTTTTTCAATTCCTCATCATATGGAACATATAATCTATTTTGGTAATACACACCCCCATCCTCTCTTCACTGTATACTCAAACTGGATCCCTTCATGTGAAGACATCACAATCTATTGCAACTTTTCATCATGTTTCTGAGCATCGATCATTAATTGCCTTAAACAAGGTCTAGCCCTCAATTAAGCTATTAAAGCACCATCAGAAACAAATTTCCATCTACACTGATGTAATATCATAGCACCCATCATCTTGCGACTTAAGGCATTTGCTACAACATTAACTTTGCCTGGGTGGTAATCCACTAAACAATCATAATCCTTAAATAGTTCTAACCATCTTCGTTGTCTCAAGTTGAGTTCCTTTTGAGTAAGCAAATACTTGAGACTCTTTGAATCAGTATAGATTCTGCATCTTTCCCCATACAAATAATGTCGCCAAATCTTCAAGGCAAACACTACTGTTGCTAACTCTAAGTCATGGGTTGGATAGTTTTGCTCATGTTGTTTTAACTGTCTAGATGCATAGGCCACTACTTTGCCATCTTGCATTAACACACAACCCAAAACAACTCTAGAAGCATCATTGTACATGGCATACTCCTTTTCTGAAATTGGTTGTGTTAAAACTAAAGTTTTTATTAATATTTTCTTTAACTAATCAAAGCTTGCCTAACATTAATCAGTCCACTCAAATTTAATACCCTTTCTCAATAGTTTAGTGAGTGGTATAGCAATAACTAAAAATCCTTTCACAAAATGATGGTAATATTCTGCTAACCTAGAAAACTTTTCACTTTTGTCACATTTCGAAGTAGCCACCAATTCACTATAGCCTCTATTTTAGCTGGATCCACTCTAATGCCTTCAGAAGATACTACATGCCCAAGGAAAGAAATTTCCTTAAGCCAAAATCACACTTTCTTAACTTAGCATACAAATTATTCTCCCTTAGAGTTTGAAGAACAATTTTTAGGTGCTCAGCATGTTCTGCTTCATTTCTTAAATAAACCAATATGTCATCTATGAATACAATGACAAATTAGTATAAGTAGGGTCTAAATACCCTATTCATAAGATCCATAAATGTAGTCGGTGCATTAGTTAACCCAAATGGCATTACTAGAATTTCATAATGCCATTATCGGGTTCTAAATGTTGTTTTAGGAACATCTACATCCTTTACCCAAAGTTGATAATATCTTGATCGCAAGTCAATCTTGGAAAACACTACAGCACCCTTGAACCGATCTAATAGATCTTCAATTCTAGGTAAAGGGTACTTGTTGTTCACTGTCACCTTGTTTAGCTATCTGTAGTCTATGTACATTCTCATAGACCTATCTTTTTTCTTTACAAATAAAATCAGTACACCCCAAGGTGATGTACTAGGCCTAATGAAGCCTTTGTCAAGCAACTCTTGTAACTGAACCTTTAGTTCTTTCAATTCTAAAGGAGCCATCTTATATGGTGCCTTCAAAATAGGAGCTATACCTGGTAAAATTTCTATAGACAGCTCAACATCCCTCTCAAATGGAAGACTAGGTAAGTCTTTAGGGAACACATCAGGAAATTCTTTCACCACTGGAATCTCCTGAAGGTTTACTTTCTTTCTTCTTGAATCATGTACTAGGGCTAAGAAAGCTTCACACCCTTTTCTAAGAAATCACTTAGCTTGCATAGCCATTATTACATTAGCTAACGATTTAGTTTGAATTCCCTGAATTACAGTCTCTTTACCATCAACATCAATAAGAGTTACTATTTTAGTTTAACAATTAACCACTGCATGATGTCTAGACAACCAATTTATACCCAGTATAATATCAAACTCCCAAAAGGATAATTTAATAAGATCAGTAAGGAATTCTTTCCCTTGAATTATAATAGGATATTATTTATATACTTTATTAACAATAACACTATGACCCAAAGGGTTGGTTACACAAATATCATAATCCAGTTCATGAATAGTAGATATATTTCTGCCCATATCTCCAATACAAACATAAGAATGAGTAGAACCATGATCATTTAGTGTATGCATATTAGAATCAAAGAGAGCAAAAATAACAGCTATAACTTCAGAAGCATTCTGATCCTCTCGAGCTTTCATTGCATAAGCCCGAGTAGGAAAAATTGGAGATGTAGGTCTATCAACTGATTCAGACACATTCCTAGATTGGGATCCCTAATGATTTGATCCCCCATATCCTCTACCTCTACCTCTACTAGAAGAGGGTGTATTAAAAGCTCTTCTACTACCATGCTACCCAAAACCCTACTCACGCTTCAAGGGACAATTGGCCATAAAATGATCAGTACTACCGCATCTGAAGCATGCTCCAGCCAATTTCCTGCAATTGCCCCAATGTTGCCTAGTACAATAAGGACATACTAGTGGTTACCCCCCACTCTACTTCCCTAAAGTTTCTTTACCCTACTTAGATATTAGTGAAAATTCTTGCCTCCTATCCCTTTTTGTAAAACTATAGCCAGACTCAGCTGGCTGATTCACTTGAGCTCTTCTAACTCTTTTCCTAATGGAAGATCCACCCTTGGACCCATTTCTTCTCTGATCTCTCTCTCTATTGGTTATCTCATTCTTTTTGACCCATAAAGCTACTGTAACAAGTTGAGTGAAATTAACCATATGCAGAGATGTAGGTCCAATTAACTTCTCTCTAATCCGATCATTTAATCCATCTTCAAATTGTCTACACTTAAAAGCATCAGTTAACATCTCATCAGGAATATATTCGTACAGGTGACTAAATTCTTTCTCATACTCAGCTACAGACATAACTCTCTGTCATAAGTTTTGAAATTATTTTAGCTTCTCTTTCTTGTATGCTTCAGTAACATACTTTTTCCTAAATTTAGCTATGAAAAATTCCCGTGTGAGGGAATATGGTAATTGAGGTTTCTTTAGAACCAATTTCCACCAGTTATAGGCTGCTCCCTATAGTAAGAACACAACACAAGACACCTTATGACTTGTTGGATAGTGAATTTCATCAAAAACTCTATTTAGCTTTTCCAACCAAAATTTAGCTTCCTCTAACTGTTCCAAATTAGTGGCTCAAAACTCCTCTGCACCGTGCTTCCTAATTTCAGATATTGGAGCTTTGGGTGTTGTCATCCTTTGAAGAATTTGGGCCATGTTCTGAGATATTTTGAATAATACTTCTATAGCATGGCTGCAGAAATCTCATTTTGATTGAATGATGAAGATCCCAGATTGGAAGGATTTGTTCTAGTTGGCCTATTACTTTCAACCAATTCCTCAATAACATCTCTGGAGTTCTCCATCTACTCTCTACAAGAAAATAGGGACTTCTGCATCATGCCAACAAGACATTATACAATACTATAGAATCCTAGGTTTTTATTACCCAAAAAAGCCTAAACCTAGGCTCTGATACCATAATTGTAACACCCCTATACTAATACCTCATTAATCACATCCATTTAATTATATTAATCATGCCTTTCATTTCTAACATGCCCATATATTATCAATCATATATTCATCAAGTTACCATTACTCATATCATGCTATATTATATAAGCATATAGGCGGTGCTACTATGGCTGTTCGCATACTTCATCTCATGTTTAGCAGCATGTATACTATATTATGTATATGCTACTTTAAGTACTATATACACACATGTTCTTGCTTAGTCATATTGTGAGTTGGTTACAATTCATTATACGCATATTAAATACATCCTCATATGCAGATTAGCCATAATACAAAACATTTCAAAATATTAGTACAAAATCTCCCTACATCAAAACCTATCAGTCTTGAGTTGGCTCTTCCTGATGTAGAGAACGTCCCTGAACAAAAGTCTTATCTACTGAACCTACAAGGATAAAATAACTCATGCTAAGCTATAAAGCATAGTGGGGAAATAACTCATGATGGATGACCACTCACAACGGTCATCAGCATACACAATCAATATATATATATATATATATATATATATATATATATATATATATATATATATCACATGCAACATAATGTATCAATAATAACAAGTTTGTAGCTTTAACAATATCTCATGTATATAAGCATTAAAGCAACGAGGACAACAAATATCCCAATATACCTAATTCATATGGATGGAAATTACTCATTTGAACATTTACATTTGAGACATAATTTCTATAATCAAACCAATCATATGATTTAATAATAATATTTAAGCAAGTTATGCTTTGATTCGAGAGCTGTGATTAGTACTATAAATATAATTTAGCATGCCTTAGTTCTAACAATGGATAACGAGAACTGTTGATACACTTAGGTATCAAAACAGTGGATATCCAAAGATACCAAATCGGTAGACCCAAATAGGGTCAAACTATACTCTAGACCAGTCAAGCAGACCCAAATATGGTCGGCTAGCAACCCAAACGGGGTTGTTTATGATCCAAATGGAATCAACTATACTCTAAACCAATTGGGCCACACTGTGGCGCTGCAATTTTCCGTATAGGTGCCTATCTATCCACATTTGAACTTTATTTGTGGGCAATACTATGTTCATGTTCATTTCATACATTAAGACTGTACTTATAGTATACCATTTGCACATGTACATAATCATGTAAAAATATATCTTCTCTAGTGCATAAACATACATGCATAATTCATAAAACAAGTTATACACTTTGCTTATATTATCCTTGTGACTATACATTTAGCTTAACAACATATAGGAATGACATATAATCATCACATCATATCGTATTCATATTATCATATATATATATATGGTATTTAATAATTTACCTTAGCTTACAATTTCTATGTACTTATTTTAACTTTTGATCATGCCAATTACTTTACACTATGATATCATCAAATGTTTATTGTATGTGTCCCTCATTATGTGTTATTTCTATGTCAAGTTATACTCTATAATTATTTAAGAAGATTTAAATAGACTTTATGACACTTTTGGAAATGGATATAGTGATGGAATATGACATGGTATGAATGTGATGATAGCACAGCGGAAAAACAAAAATTTTTATCATACATGCCATACAATTCAATGACAAGAATCGAAACATGCAATTTTAGAGTTTTAAACTTACAACTTTAGATGTCTTTAAAACTTGATTTTGATGATGACCAGCAACCAAGAAGGATATGTCCACCTTAGATCTTCACCACCAATGCCAAGGAACAGCCTTTACGCCACTCCCTCTATTCTCACACACACACTTGCAAAGATGGCTTAAAATCAAGAGTGCTAGCTCTATGATTGTGTATTCGGCAATGGGAATGATTTGAAGCCACAAGATCTGATCTTGTTCTTCCTTTAGGTTACTGTTTCAGCCCAAGAACACAAGAGAACAAAAAAGATTTCTTTCCCCTTGAGTATTTTGGCCAAGAGAGAAAAATAGCAAAACGGCATACCTTTTTATTCATTTAATTCATTAATATATATCACTTAATTTAGGTCAAGTGTGAGTGCCGAAAATTAAGTGTTAATTTCAGCCTCCATCACTTCCTAATTAAGAGATATATCTTAATTTAAATTCTATTAGAATTTAAATTCAAATGGCATTAGTCATTTAATCAAAACAAACTTACTTATTTAAGGTGATAGTTGCCGAATTCTACTAGTATTTTAGTTTGAATTTTGGCTACTTTAATTCCCTCTCAAGTATTATATTTTGATTAAATACAAATTAGGATTTAATACTCAATTAACTTAATTATACATAGATAATTAATCAATTGAAATTAAATGGCTTTTATACTTTTTCCAAGTTGGTTTTCTACTTCGTTCTTAAACTCTTTGAATTTCTCAAAAGTTTCAGACTTGTACTTCATTAGATAGACATAGCCATATCTACTGAAGTCATATGTGAATGTCACGAAGTAGCTAAAACCACCTCTAGCATGTGTACTTAAAGGTCCACATACATCGGTATGTATTAGTTCCAATAAGCCATTAGTCCTCTCACCTTTTTTATTAAAAGGACTCTTTGTCATTTTTCCATGCAAACATGGCTCGCATGTGTCATAAGACTCTAAGTCGAATGACCCAAGCACTCAAGTTTTGTGGAGTCTTGAAATGCGTTTTTCGTTTGCATGTCCTAAATGACAATGCCAGAAGTAAGTAGGGTTTATTTCGTTTGATTTAACCCTCTTTGTATTAATGTTGTATATGGACTCTTTGTTTTGTAAATCAAGGATATAAAGGCCATTTTGCAACATGGCATTGCCATAAGAAATGCCTTGGCGACGAATATGAGCATTGCCATTTTTAATAACAAAATCAAATTCATCATTATCCAAACATGAAACTGAAATAATGTTTCCGCTCATAGCAGGCACATAATAACAATTATTCAAAACAATACAAAGTCCGGAAGGTAAAGTGAGGTGATAGTCGCCTATCTCCATGGCAGCAACTCGTGCTCCATTCCCCACACGGAGGTCCACTTCATTCTTCCCAAGTAACCGCCTATTTCTTAGCCCCTGCACATTTGAACAAATGTGAGAACCACAACCGGTATCCAATACCCAAGTGGTAGAAATAGAAAGGTTAATTTCAACAACAAAAATACCAGAACTGGACGCCTTGGCTCCATTCTTCTTTTGTTCTTCCTTGAAGAGAGCGCAATTCTTCCTCCAATGCCCTATCTTGTTGCAATGGAAGCAAGTGCTCTCACTCTCTTTGAGTTTTGGCGCCTTGGGCTTGGATTGGGCCTGAGGTGAACTCCCAACTGACTTGGGTTTTCCCTTTCCCTTTCCCTTTCCCTTAGCAGGTCCCTTCTTAATTCCCTTTTGAACCATTAGTACGGGATTGGTCTTTCGAATGTTCTCTTCAGCATTCTTAAGCATCCCATGAAGCTCAGTGACTGACTTGTTCATTGCATGCATGTTATAATTCATCATAAATGGATCATAAGCAGCAAGCAACGATCCTAAGATCAAGTCAGTAGCCAATTCCTTTGGCACTAGTACCTCAAGCTTCTCAAGAGTATCAAGATACCCTTTCATTTTGAGTACATGGGTACTAACAGGAGTACCCTCAGCCATCTTGCAAGAAATTAAGGCCTTTGTTGTCACGAACCTCTCGTGATGAGCTTGCTCTTGGAACATCTCCTTGAGGTGCACCATGATCGCATAGGCCTCTTGGTCCATAAATTGCTTTTGCAAGTCAGGCACCATAGTGGCTAGCATTAAACAGGTCACATCATTAGAGTCACTTTTCTTGATCTCAAAAGTTTCCTTTTGAACCACAGAAGCGTTCCTAGCAGGTTCCTCAGGTAAGGGTGCATCCAAAACATACGACTTCTTCTCTTGCTTAAGAACTATTCTTAAGTTTCGAGACCAGTCTATGAAATTGGTGCCATTCAATTTTTCCTTTTCAAGGACCGATCGCATTGAGAAATTGTTGTTTGAAGATGCCATTTTCAATCTACAATAAAATTTAGCAAGATTAAATGAGGTCTTATTATAATCCCACAAACCGAATTAATATCCCTTTAAATAATTCGCGTTAGTGATTTCATGTGGGCCAAGATCCACTTTTCACAACAACTTATTAGTCAAGCTGAGCATGTACACCTAATAAGTTAATTTACTTAGGTAGGAAAACTCCAATCATGTCTCGTACATGACTCTTGGATCAAATGGGCTAACATCTTAAGATGTTATAGCACAAACCCATTTATTAGTTGCCTAGGTCCGGGCATCCCTTTCCATGATAAGTCCAACCTACATTCACAACCCATGCCTCACAAAGATGATCGGGCGCATCTAGGACTCCTAGTCTACGTGACCGATGATTGATGCCTTGATATGTTTCGAATTAGGAAGGCAACTTTGTGACTTACTATTTTAGGGATTAATTTTATTACGGCTTACATGGCATTCTTTTTGTCATCCATACATAGCATGCATATATAAATAATTGCATAAAGTAAAGCATGACAAACATGGGCCCAAAAACCTACAACTAAGATTCTATACTATTACATAAGAATCTTCGAGTTGGGCTTCTCCACTCCGGTGGGCTTCGTCTTGATTTAAAAAGTCTTCAAGTATATTCTATTCTAAGAAATAAATGAAAAACTTTTACAACAAAATATAATGGCTCGCAGGCCATATTTAATTACAAAACCCAGGGCCCATGAATGCACCATGCATATCCATTCATCACACCAAATTAGCAAATAAATATACATAGCATTCATGGATAAAACAAAGTCCAATTTTAATTAATTTAGCCAAGCCCATTAATGGAAATTGTGTATTTGAACCTTTAAGAGATGACCCCGTGATGGGCCTGGGCTGAAGCCCAATGGACTAAATCCTCTTATTGAATAAGTTCTCTTAAAAGCCCAAAACACAAACTAGTTAGATTTGTGCCATAAATAAACTCTAGTATAATTTCCAATTTTGCCATTTTTAATTTTATCTCATACAGCCCATAAACATTAAAAATACATATAATATGTGCTAACATGAAGTAAAAATATAAAATCATGAAGAACACATATATAGTACACGGCATTCATGCAAAAACAAACAAACAACAAAAACTAGTTGCTTAATGCTTATGTAATGCCATAAAATGCACAAATATTTAAATCAATTTTATGAGTCATTTAATAATCTAAATAAGTCCATAAATATTGATTTAATATTCTGTACCAATCTGATCTAAATGTGTTTTTACCATTTTAATCAAAACAAAACAAACAATGTTGATTAAACATGTAACAAACACAAACTAGTCATAGTTTTAAGTGATTTTAAAATTAATCAATTAAATTGTCATGGACCAGAATTAAAACCAAATTTAAAAAATGTCCAGACCTGATATTTAATCTTTAAAAATCACTTACAAACATGCCAAAATCATTTTTACATTTAATATTGAAAACTAGTTGTTAAACTAACAATTAACATGCCAAATAGATCCTAGTTTTAATATTAACATGTACCATCAGGTATTATTAATTAAATTCGACCATTAACAGCTCCTAAAACATCTTAGGACAGTATATTAACATGTCATATTAATTATAATACCTATCTAATCAATTAAAATCGTTTTTTCATCAAAACAATGCAAAGAACTCAAAACAGAAAATTTCATATTTGCATGTTTTCATAATGACGATTTTTAATTAATTATTTCATGCATCTAAAGCACCAAAATAAGCATGTTTAGGCTCTGATACCACTGATGGAATATGACATGGTATGAATGTGATGATATCACAGCGGAAAAACAAAAATTTTTATCATACATGCCATACAATTCCATGACAAGAATCGAAACATGCAATTTTAGAGTTTTAAACTTACAACTTTAGATGTCTTTAAAACTTGATTTTGATGATGACCAGCAACCAAGAAGGATATGTCCACCTTATATCTTCACCACCAATGCCAAGGAACAGCCTTTACGCCACTTCCTCTATTCTCACACACACACTTACAAAGATGGCTTAAAATCAAGAGTGCTAGCTCTATGATTGTGTATTCGGCAATGGGAATGATTTGAAGCCACAAGATCTGATCTTGTTCTTCCTTTAGGTTACTGTTTCAGCCCAAGAACACAAGAGAACAAGAAAGATTTCTTTCCCCTTGAGTATTTCGGCCGAGAGAGAAAAATAGCAAAACGGCATACCTTTTTATTCATTTAATTCATTAATATATATCACTTAATTTAGGTCAAGTGTGAGTGCCGAAAATTAAGTGTTAATTTCATCCTCCATCACTTCCTAATTAAGAGATATATCTTAATTTAAATTCTATTAGAATTTAAATTCAAATGGCATTAGTCATTTAATCAAAACAAACTTACTTATTTAAGGTGATAGTTGCCGAATTCTACTAGTATTTTAGTTTGAATTTTGGCTACTTTAATTCCCTCTCAAGTATTATATTTTGATTAAATACAAATTAGGATTTAATACTCAATTAACTTAATTATACATAGATAATTAATCAATTGAAATTAAACCTAGCACATGCCAACAAATTTCTCTCGTGACCAACTGTTAACAGATTTGCCTAAAACAGCAAGCTATTTTAGGTAAAAAGACAATTCAACATATTTGTTGTTTTAGGCAAAAAACTTGTTTCACAAATTTGCAAAATCGTGGCTTAACAGATTTGCCTAAAACAGCTAGCTGTTTTAGGCAAAATCGCACCTTGACAGTTTTGCCTAAAATAGCTAGCTGTTTTAGGCAAAAAAAACTGTTTTTACAGATTTGCCTAAAACAGCTAGCTTTTTTAGGAAAAAATTTGTTTACCCATTTTATGCATTAATTTGACTTTAAATAAAAGTCCAAATTAATTTCCAATACACAATTTAAATATTTTAAGCCCAATGCTTTGTGTGCGATCCTATAGGTCCATTTAATATTGGCAAAGAATTAATAAATTAATTCAAAGGCTATATATATTCTCTAGCAAGATATTATAGCATTCCAAATTAAATGAAAATGCATATGGCATTTAGTGACCTAATGAAATTTTGCATAGTCGCTTACCCATAAATATCAGAATTAATATAAGGCATGGAACTTGTCATCCTTATATATATTAATTCCTTTCTTGATATTCCAGTGACACTGAACTCTCACATAAATAATGATTACTCATTATTTCATCTCGGTATGGCCATACACTTCTCAGTTCACTGATCAAGTGGCCGATGATATTTTCTCTCTTAATGAGAGGGGTAATCCCTTCACTTCTCTCATGCTCTCTAACATGAATCAATGCATACCCAATCATACCCGTACTTGTCACTCTGTTACGAGTACGTTAGGTGTATGTCAAAGTACACAGTAATTCATAAAGAGTTTCATAGAGATTTTAGGTCTAAGAACTCCGATACAAAACTTGCATATGAGAAACACTTATGACTTGTACCATATAGTGTTCTCATGAGCGGATCGTATCCAGATACCATGTTCTTTAACATATATCTATGATCTCTGATTGACACTCTTGTCCTAATGATTCGTAAGATAGAACTCATAATATTAGAGAGAGCATACTAGTCTTAATTCATTGTTATTCCCATAACAATGACTGACTAGGGATGTTTAGAATGAAGTCCCATTTGTTTCAAGGTCTTACAACCATATGCCTCACACATGATAACTTAAACCGAAACAACATTCTTGGATAGTTTTATCAATTGATATGCACAGGAATACAAAAGATAAAACCAATGCCTCATTTTATTAACTAAGTGTTTTATTACAATGTATTGGGGCTAGGGCTTACACTAACATATAGGGATGATCACACGGCGGACAACCATATGTCTTCCAACTGGGAGTGAACATAGTTAGGAGATTGGGTATATCATGACCTACTTGAAGATAGTTGAGTGATTGACAAAGGATTCACCATCCCAGATTTAACAAGGGAAGTTATCTCACATGATTCTATAATTGCCTTGTTTAGTGAATTTCTGGCCAGAGTAATATGCTGAAATGGATGGAGATCCATGAAGGGCATTTTAGGAACAATGGTTAAATTAATAGAACATACATAATTAGATTTATATGAGTTGACAGAAATCCATACTCAGAATCTAATTGAGATAAGAGTGGTGAAAGGAGTAATTGCACGGTAACTGTTTCTATGGAAGGGTACAGTCAAACCATATGACTTTCCTGACATTTGGGTAGTCATGATGCCTAGCTAGAGGCCAATCATGACTTGTATAATGATGTATCAAAAGTATCAATAGGGATTGATAAGATGATTTAAAGGAGTTTAAATCATGTGAGTTTTGAATAGAACTCACAATTACATATTATACTGCCAATATGGACAGGAACCCAATAGGTCACACATATAGAGAAAAGGGTAAAATGGTAAAATAACAAGGATAATAATATTTGATATTATTATGAAGGTAGAGAAGTAAATAAGATAATAATTAATTAAAGAGTTCAATTAATTATGATCAAATAAAATTGTCCGCGGAACTTTTGAGAAATGTTCTGCAAAATTGGACCTAATTGAAATAATATATTTTATGATTAATTATTATTATCTTATAAGTGTTATAAGACTACTATAAGATTTATAGGATAGATATAATAATTAATAGGTCCATTGGAGAAATTATAAAGGGCCAAAGGAATGAAAAAGTTGGAGGAAGCCCTCCAGAAGAGGGCCACACGCCAACTCCATACAGAAGGGCTTAGAGGGATTTTTCTTGTACCAAATTAATTTATATATGTTACATAAGTGTTATGGAATTTACATATTTAATTTGGTTGGATTTGGAATCCATTTGGGTATTTAAATTCAATTAGATTCACAAAGGGCCTAGTTTGTGGATTTTGTGCATAGACTTTTATGAAAAGGTTTAAATTGGATTTAATTAAGCCCAAATGATTATAATTAATTCCAGAGGCCCAATTAATAATTCTCCAGCAATTTTAAAGAGCCCAATCTCATTAAGGATTTGGAATTTTAACCTAACTATAAAAGGCCAACTAATGAGAATTAGGGAAACAAAAGGAGAGTCTTTTTCTTTATTCTCTTTCCCTTTTTGCGCCAACTCCAAGCTAGCTTCTTGGAATTTCGGCTAGCCCTAGTTGAACACCAATTTTTTGGTTCAATTTACCCCTCTCTAGTGTGGATTACTCATTGGAGGCATTCGATTTTGGACACTGTGGTTTGCGACAACCTGGTGCGAAGTAAAATCAACTGTTCAACAAAAATCAAAGGTGATTTTTCTTATTCTCATATAGTTATATTGTGTATTCATGGTAAGATCAGATCTAATGGTTAAAAATTTTAAAATTCCGCTCATGTATGTGATGCATGTAACCGTTAAATTTCAACATGGTATCAGAGCCACAGTTTTGCCATGGATATACAATTCTATATTTTTCTGCGGAATAAGTTTTGTTTTGTTTTGAGTTATTTATTTCATGAACTTTAAAATATTAGATTTTATTGTTCATGAATGAGAAATATTGATTTCTGGTTGTATTTGTGATCAAATAAATTTGGTGGAAACAAAAACGAAATTTTGAATGATTGTGATTAGGGTTTGGCGTGAAACCCTAGGTGATTTAAGGGGCTGTTCTAATTTAATATCTTATGGATCCATTAAAACATCATTTAGATGATATTTTATGTGTTTAATATGTGATATTAAGCTGTAGGATCGAACGGAATTAAAATCGAACAAGTTTTGCATGAAAACTAGTTTAGTCGAAAAGTTCAATAAATTGGTGTTCTTCGTGTGTTCTTGATATGTTCTTGGTTAGAACGACTTTTGATCTTCTAAATCTGATATATATGATATATTAAAGTGTTTTTAATTAATTGTATTAATTAAAATGGGCCTTAAATTAATTTGATTAATTTTAATTTATTAAAACCACTTAATGGGCTTAATTATGTTTACGGACTTGGTTTAAATTAGTGAATGACTTGGTGGGCCCAAGGAGCTGATTTAAATTAAACATTATAAACATTAATTAAGTTTATTAATGGGTTTTAAGGGCTGGAGTGGGCTTGGCTCATTCCAAAAGGCCTAAATGGTCCAAAAGACACAAAACTAGTTTGTGTGTGAACACAGTTAGGGTTTTTCTTCTGTGGGTTTCGGCCTACAATTGTTTTAAGCCCAAAATTGATTCTTTTAATTATTTAATATGATTAATTAATTAAATAATCAATTTATAATTAATTAATAATCAATTGGATTGATTATTAAGATAAGAACACATGCATGCAAAAAGGTTTCCTAAAATGAAAGTTTCCAAAATGGAAAAAGTTTCCTAATTTGATCACATCATTAAATAACTCAAAATATAGTTTCAAAGGTTGAAACAAAGTTAGTAATCCATTTATTTATGCATTAGAGAGGCATATAAGGGTGAATGATTGGCATGATGGTTAGTTATGGACAAAGCCCAATGTGATTGAGCATAATGCATGTTTTGGCCCAATGAGGACTTTCATGTCCCGGCCACTTGTTTTTGGTTTGTATTTCATTTCAAATTGTAATATGTAATTAGATTACTTAGATTAGAATTAGAAATAGAGATGAAGACCAATATCAAGGAGCAAGATGGGCCGGATGGAGATCCAACAAGCTTGAAGATAATGTAATTATTTTCTTGTTTGAATCATACATACTACCTAGGTGTGACCTTTAGATTTCCCTCTTGGCTCGGGGAAATCAATGTAGTGAAGTCCATAACTATACCATATTTGTATGCTTATATTTATATGATAGATATAGGATACATACCAATGTATGCCAACCATGTATGATGAGACTTAATTAACTAAAACCCTCAAACAAATACTAAGGTATATAAGCCTTCCATTAATTTGAGGAGAACCAGAGTTCTTTATAGTGTCGGTTGTTGACCACAGTCAAGCTCACATTATATAAAATATGTTTAAATCTAATTAAATGGGTCATCTTAGCTAGCCCATTAGTTTGTTGACCACAGTCAAGGCTAATGGTTCTAGAGGCAAGATTAGGGAATGCATATATGATATGCATGCATCAAGAGTTGATAACCTAATGATCCAATAGTTATGTAGAGACACAATTGGTATAGAGATACCTACCTTTCAAGGGTATGGAATTTGGCTTGTTGACCACATTCAAGGTCAAATTACATATCAAGGATTAGATATTAGCCCACTAAGAAAACCATCGGGTTTTCTCGGATTTTATAGTGAGGGCTATTAATTCGCAATAAAATAGTGGGAGTAAATGGATTAATTAAAGACCTTATTAATGCATACATATATGAACATACTCTTATATCTTTTCTTTTTCACATCTAGGTCATCATCATGAGCACATCAAACATTAATATACGATCAATCTTGGATAACAACCTGGTTGGCAACAACTATTCTGACTGGATCAGGCAAGTGAGAATTATTCTCAGAGCTGAAAAGATCCACTATGTCTTGGATAAAGATCCACCACCACTTTCATTAGATGATGCCATTGATGAGATCAAAGGTATTTATCGAAAATACATGGAGGATAGTGAAACAGCAGCATGTCTGATGCTGGGTGCTATGTCCTCGGAGCTTCAGAAGCAACATGAAATGATGGATGCTAGAACCATCGTTTTGCATCTAGAGGAGCTTTATTCTTCTCAGGCTAGAACTGAGCAATATGAGATTGCTCGAGCTCTATTTAGCTGCAAAATGGTGGAAGGCACTTTAGCTGCTACTCATGCATTGAAGATGTATGGGTATATTGAGCATTTGAGCAGACTTGGCTATGTTATGGATAATGATCTATACATAGATTTAATCTTGTACTCGTTGGCTCCAAGTTATACACCTTTCGTGCTTAACTTCAACATGAACAAGATCCAAGTATCCATTCCTGAGTTAATCAATATGCTCAAGACAGTTGATGGATCATTTAAGAAGGATCCAAAAAGTGTCATGGATGTCACTTTTGCTAAAGGCAAGAAGCAGAAGAAGAAGAAGAAGATAACCAAGGTGCAGCCAAAGAATGGTGGGATCTCTAAGAAGAAGGTTGCCAAGAAAGAGAATCCCAAAGGAACTTGCTTCCATTATGGAAAGGATGGTCATTGGAAGCGTAACTGCAAGGCCTATCTAGATTCTCTCAAGGAGAAGAAGCAAGTTGATGCTTCTACTTCAGGTATTCATATGATTGAAATTAATACTTATTCTATTGATTCAAAACAATCTTGAGTATTAGATACCGGATGTGGATCTCATTTATGTAATGATTTACAGGGGCTTAGAAGCTTTAGAAAAGTTTGAAAGACAGAGATATGTTTGCAGTCAGCTACTAGACAGAACATCTCTACAACAGTTGTGGGGACTTACTATTTGCCTCTTCCTAGTGGATTAGTACTGGAATTAAATAATTGTTATTATGTTCCAGCTTTGTCCAAAAGTATTATTTCTTTCAGTTGTTTGATGAACAATTATGATATTTCTTTAAAGGACAAATGTTGTTACATTTTTAAGAACAATATATTTTATGCAAAAGCTATCATTGAGAATGGTATATTTGTTCTTGATTTAATTAAAGAAGTATATAATGTGGATACCAAGAGAATGAAACATGATAATCTAAATACCTCATACTTATGGCATTGTCGTTTAGGCCACATAAATGAAAAATGCATGACCAAATTGCACAAGTCAGGTGATTTGGGATCATTTGATTATGAATCATTTGACACATGCGAATCTTGTTTATTGGGAAAAATGACAAAAGCTCCCTTTATTGGTAAAGGAGAACGAGCTAAAATGGTTTTGGACTTAATACATTCAGATGTATGTGGTCCAATGACTACACATGCCAGAGGAGGTTACTCCTACTTCATTACTTTCATAGATGATTATTCCAGGTTTGGATACATCTATCTAATGAAATATAAGTCTGAAGCATTTGAAAAGTTCAAAGAATTCAGAAATGAAGTAGAGAAACAACTTGGCAAAAGTATTAAAACACTTAGATCAGATCGAGGTGGAGAAGTGTTAAGTGTGTGGTTTCCAATATTCGGCTAGAAGAATAAATGGGTTAAGAATAGTGTTATGGGCACCAGTATCAATGAAGGCAACAACTTGGATAGGGTTGGCATATTTATTAGGATAAATGAGAACACAGGCTAAAGGTAGGTTGTTTGGTATTGAAGGTGGATGTGTGAAAAGTATGTGTTTTATCATTGTTAGTTTCAAATGAGGAGAATCAGGAAGACCTAAAAGAGAGGCTGAAGCAATCTTATAGTGCCTTAAATCAAGAAGAACATTAATGGCAGCATCAGACAAGGAATCATCTGGTAAGAACTCATCTTCAGAATTAGATTCTAAATATTGGATTTCAAAAAGTGTCTATGGATTAGCATCATCATTAATAAAGAAGAAAGACTCAACATCAGCATCATCAAGATTAATGGGTGATGCTTGTTGAATTTGCTAGATTAGCTACACGGATCATTCAGGCTTGTTTGGATAGATTTTTACAAAATGACCTTTTTTGCCATATGCATAATATCCATCACCTTTTTGACAGATTTTCATTTTTTGGAAGAATTTGATCTTTCATCCTCATCTAAAGGGATGAAATCGGATAGACTTTTTGCAAAAAGAAAGATGCTTGTAAGGCTTAAAATGACAATCCTTTTTGAGAGGACATTTGATCTATAAATTAGGGCATCTACAAGCTACTTTAAGTGTTAAATCTATTCATCTTTTTAAGAGATCTTTCATCAGTTGTTGTTGAGTACAAAGTCAATCAAGAGCCAGGAGTACTTTTTAGTAAATTTCTCCAAGAGAGAGAGAATTGAGCTGAATTCCATTTTCTTGCATTAAGAACATAGTATGATCAGAAAGCTCATCAAGAATAGAAGATAAAAATCATTGCTTTAAATTAGGATCATTGGCTCCATTATAAATGTAGAAGAGATAAGTCATCTTCTTGTATACGACATCTTCTTGTAATATCTATCAAGATCTCTTTTGAGACGAGAACAACATTTCATCTTGAAATATTCATCCTTGCCAGTTTTATCAAATTGATTTGGTTTGCCAACAAATTCAGTATGTAACTTCTAGAGAACATAAGCAATTAAATCACTATTAAGAAACTGTAATTTAGAATATTCATCCAGTCGAACAAACCAATCTCTCAATCGCTCTGTAAATTTGGAAATGTTTTCAATAAGAATTTGTTAGAACTATACTTTTGGTCTTCGCATCTAGACTTCAATCCGAGCAAAGAATTCTTGAATTCTATCTCTTCATTTATGAGGAGGAATACTTCAGAGGTAAACAAAGGACCAAAGGAAGGTCGAGACTAAACTTATGGCCTTCTATTAGCTTCTTCATCATCTTCAATAGGCTCATCAAAAGGTTTATCTATGAAAAAAGATTGAGTAAAAAGTGGTTGATAAGTGGTAGTACTTTCTGTTATGGGAGGGTCAGCCATAAAAATATGGAAATGTTTGGGTCTGGTTCTTCTTTAGAATATGCAGAGATAAAAGAACTAGAAGAAGAGTCAAAAAAATAAGTGGCTGAGGAGATAATAGAAAGAGATTGTATAGCATTTTGCTTTAAAAAATCAACAAGAGTATTGGAAGGTTAAATCATGTGAGAGGAATAAGGAGGTTCCTCCATTAAAACTCCTTTTTATTTATCCTTTGGATCAATGGTCAGTGTTTTATCAAAGGTTGACAAAGAGTGAATGGATAGAGAAACTAAGGTGGGGGTTGTTGTGACAAGAGATGATCTTTTAGGCTATTTTCTAAGCTATTGCATGAAAAGCTCATGAGAGTAGCCTAGATGTTCAAGATCATTTTAAGAAGGCTTAAAGAAAGGAGGAACCTGGAAGAAGGTTGGTGAATGTAAGGTACAACAGAAGGGTTATAAAAGGGGAAAGATATGGTTGGAGGAGCTGGTGTAGTGGTTTTGCTAAGGTCTTTTTTAATAGTTGCAATCTCGGCTTCAAGTTGGGTAACTAACAAAGATTTTTGCTTGAAATAGGGTTCATAAACTCTTTGGGTAATCGAAGTCATTAGTATATTGTGTAACTCAATGACTTGATTGATTTTAAAGATGTTGTAACAATTGATAAGCAATAGCATTTTGAGCAAAGACCTTGAAGTTTAAAGTATCTACACAGGAGGAGATGTGATCAACTTTTGTCTTAATCATGTGAAGTACTTTATTCTTTACCAAAGAATTTTCTAATTGCCAGTTTAAAACCACTTCATCAGGTTGAATAGGTCTAGTGACTCCTTCAGTGGTAACACGTGGGGATTTAACAAAGGGGGTTGTTTGAATTTTTGTGTTGGGATTGGTTGTTTCTTAAAGAGAAGGAAACTCTTCTGTGTAGGGAGGAGTTGTCTGAAACATATATGCAATAGGTGTTTAGACAGGCTTTGGGTGCCAAATAAAGGTTTGTTTAGCACAAGATTGAGGATTTGGGAGGAAAGTCTTAGGAATAGGCTTACAAGGTACAGGTGGTAAAGAAATGGATGTTGGTGAGTGTGGTTTATAATGAGGTGAGAAAGTATAGCTAACAGCGTAGTAATATTCCTAGGGTGACAACAAAGGGATCATCATCCTCATCAAGGTAATTCTGGAACCTTGCTTCTGAAGAAACTTTTTTCTTAGACCTTCTCCTTCTTCTAACATCTTCATCATCCAATTCTACTTCAAGAGAGGTTTTATAACATTCATTGCAATCACAGTGGCCCCAAGAACAATGGCCATCTCTCTAAAAAGCATAGATAGGATGCCCATTTACCCCAAAAGCTTCATTAGGAATTTTTTCTTGCTAGTAAAAGGAAAGAGGCTGAAGTATAAATTCAATCAAGAAGATAAGGGCAGTAGATGATTTTTGAGTATCATCATCGAGAGGGAAAATCCTATTTTAACCAAACCATCTTTCTTTTTAATAAATACAGGCTTAGTTGACTAATCTGATTGTCTCTGTTGGTGGATCTATTCATAGCTCATACACCATGATTGAGGAAAATATTGCAACAATTCATCTTTACTTAGTTGTTTTGGGATCTGGACATAGGTAAGAACCTAGGTGGAGTCAGCAGTAATCATCAAAGCATTTGAGGATACAGGGAGAGTAAAATTTATAACATGGTTTTGAACTTTATAGATCATCTAGTAATGGAGAGTGGTAACATCAGTAGTTGAAACCTAATCTGCACCAGTAATCAAATTTGGACTTTCTGTGTATCAAGAACATGTGGATCTAAAAATTCATGTTGAAATTTGGATAAAAAATGAACATGATAGTGCCTGCATTTAAGGAAGTCTAGATAGTACTAATAATAGCTTATTGGTATTACAGATACCGAGAATCTATGAAGGCGATACGGGCAAAGATAGGTATTCCTTTGCAACCATGATAAGTAATTACAATCCAAATTGCTCCAAAGTGTATGTAGGTAAAGCCTTGGTGGAACCAAATAGGAGGAAATTTTGGTGGAATTTCAAGAGTAATAAATTGTTCCTTTCCAGTTGCCTAAATTAGACACTGGTTAAAACTGGAAGATTGGACATATTCTTTGATATGGGTAAGAGACTGACAAATGAGTTTTTTTAATATTGGAAATAAAATTGGACTTATGTTTGGCATTGCTAATTATGTTCGGTAATTCATCCCACACTTTAGCTTTTTTGCTAAACCTCTCATTTAATTTTTGAAAAAGAAACCACCACTATGGTCTACGGTATACACTCAAGCTATCAAAAAGATAAAGCTACCACTCAGAATTTGCCACCTCTTCACACTCCATCCAATGGAAAAAGAATACTTCAAATAGATGCTAGTGATGAATGTTGGGGTGTTATGCTTATCGAAAAAAAAAAACAATGAGAAATATGTTTGTGGATACGCAAGTGGACAATTCAAGGACTCTAAATGTCATTATTACTCTACTTTCAAAGAAATCTTAGCTATGAAGTATGGCATAAAGAGATTCGAGTTTTAATTAATTAGACATCACTTTATAGTTGTTATGGACTGCTCCTCCTTCTTAAAGATGCTTTATTTTAAAGGAAGGAATCTTTTAAATAAACAAGTCTCAAATGGGCAGAATGGTTCAGTAAATATAATTTTACCGTTGAGCATATAAAGGGACATAAGAAACTCATTCCAGACTACCTTTCCAAACCACAAAACCAAAACCATTAATCACCAAAGCTTATACTCTTCTTTTAGTTTTCATAATGAATCCTTGCCAGCCTAAACCTAATCCCAAGAATAATGTCAGTCCCATTCAATATCTTTTTGCTACCAAAAAGAAATCTTTACCTCCCAACTATGAATTTAATAATCCCATAGACATCAAACTCTTTGCCAAAAGAAATTTGTTTCATTTTGTGCTCATATCCTCCAAAAGAAGGAATATCCCTGATGATGCAAACCTTTTCCATATAGACCAGCCATGATCCATCATTTTCAAATTTTCTCAGGATTTTCCTCTTTATGAAGAAGATATTTTCTTCTTATGGTGCCTTTCTATCTTGTACACTCAAGCCATCCTCTTTCCACTCCTTAAAATTTATGAAATTCTCAATACTGTTGACATTCAGTCCTCTCTCCATTGGTAATTCTTGGACTGGTATGCTTCATTTTTATGGTGGAGATGAGAATTTCTCAAGATTATTCAAGACCTTCAGTTATGGAAAAAACAAGAAACAATTATAAAGGATTATGTTGTCATCTACTTTTTCTATAGGCCATATGTCTGGAATCTTTCCCAACAGATCCTTCAGGCATAGAACCAACCTTTCCATTGGCGTAGCTTTGAAATGAAAGATCCTACTACCCTTACAAGCATCCAATAGTTTCTCCATCATGGTTCATGTCACTTCAACAACATTGATTCACAGACATTACATACACCTATCCTTAATGTTTCTTATTCATCATCCTAACTTAATCTATTTTAAGATTCCCAAGACCCATGGTCATTTTCAACTAACCTCTTTAATAATAATGTTCCTGAGCCAGAAGAGCCTTGTAAGGACCCAAAATAGGCTCTAGTAGAATTCAAGGCATAATCATAATCATTAATGTTTAATCAAGATTAATTAGATGAAATATTATAAGTTAAGACCTAAAGGATTGATGGTCTTATGTGATAGAGGAGTAGAAAGTTAAATAAAAATTTTGTATAGTAGTGCATTATTGAAAAGAAATTAAAGATAAGTGGTCAATTAAAAAGAAATTATAAGTTATTGAATCGAAGGATAAATTAGTTATTTATTTATGAGTGCATTTGAAATAAAATTTTAAATTCAAGGGTCAATTTTGATATAATTAAAAATTTAGGGTCAAATGTAATAATATAATATTTATTTGGGGTCCAATTAAAAGAGGATATAAATTTAGATGCCAATGTTACAATAATAATTAAGTGGGGTTAATTTCAAAAGAAATAGAATTTGATGGGGGTTGAAATGCAATTGAAGAATTGAATGGGATTAAAATATGACATGCAAATAAATTAGAGAGATTTGTGTGGCATGTAGAAAGTTAAAGGATTAAAAGAAGAATTTTGGAAGGACCAAATAGGAACTTTTACTTTCACTTTAATCTCTTATTGGTTGCATGTAAGGAAGAGAGTTATAAAAGGAGAGATAGGGATGGCAACTCATTCTCTCATCTCTCTCTCATTTCTCATCTTTCTAAAGTTCTCCATTCTTTCATCTTTAAACTCTTAAGGAGATTAAGTTGCATGTTATGAATTAAGAGGTTTTGACAAGGAATTTTTAAGGTAAATGGATTCAAGATATTAATTAATTTATTCTTCTTCTTCTTCTATATAGTTAGGTTGTTTTCCAAAAGATAAATAATGTTGTAATTTGATGCATGGTTGTATATGAAAAATGATTGTTTTAAGAGGAAGCTAGGAAGATAAAGAAAGGCAAGGAAGTTGTAAAGAATTGAAGTGAAGGAGTTAGTCGGCCAAGGTATGGGATTGAGGTGGTTTATTTTCATTATTATATGTTATAGAATGAAGAGAAGGAATAGTTTATTGCATAAAATGGAAAATATGGATTGTGAAAATTAAGTCTTGGTTTGCTTGTATGGAGAAATTCATGTAAGGATCTTAGAACCTATTGCTGTATTTTATGGACATCTTGAATTTTAAAACTCTGATTTGAGTAAACTCAGTTGGTACTTACTCTTAAGATTTGGACTTAAATTTTTTTAGAAGAAACCTATATTTAATTCTACCTCTAAGTGCTCCTTAAATTAATTTAAAATTCGGACTGAGCTGTTACCTAGTTGTTAAGAACATGTTACAGTATTTTTGCTATAAATATTTATTGAGAAGTCAAAATCCATTGAAAAAAATTCAAGTTAAAATAGACTCATAGGAGCATCCTTTTTTCATGAATGAAGGTTGTTTAAATTATGTACCTATTTTATTATATGAATTTATTAATTGGTGATAAAAACTAAATTGGGTGCAGTAAAGTGCTGCCTAGGGAACGAAAATGGAATTTAGTAATTTAAGTGTATCTCTTGTTATAGAGGTTGAAATGAGATGATTCCAAATTATGATGAAATTATACTTATATATCTACAACTTTTATGAAGAAAACATAATTTTATTCTATTTCTTAATATGTCAAAAAAATTACTTGAATTCAAAGTTGTTGACAGTACTTTTCAGAGAATAGTTTGCAGTGTTTTGTGTATAATTAATTTTATATAGATCAAAATTCTATGATTTAAAATTATGATTAAACTACACTTATATATCTACAACTTTTATGAAGAAAACATAATTTGATTCTATTTCTTAATATGTCAAAAAGATTACTTGAATTCAAAGTCATTGACAGTACTTTTAAGAGGACAGTTTGCAGTGTTTTGTGTATAATTAATTTTATATAGGTCAAAATAATATGATTCAAATTTATTATGAAACTAAACTTATATATCTACAACTTTTATGAATAAAAAATAATTTTAGTCTATTTCTTAATATGTCAAACCAATTACTTGAATTCAAAGATATTGACAGTACTTTTTTTAGGAAAGTTTGCAGTGTTTTGTGTATAATTAATTTTATATAGGCCAAAATGCTATGATTCAAAATTATGATGAAACTAAACTTATATATCTACAACTTTTATGAAGAAACCATGATTTATTTATTTCTCCAAATATGTAACAAAGTAAACTTAATTCCGGAATTGCTAACAACACTTTTTCAGCAACCTATCTTAATTTTTTTTGTAATATCTTAAAAAGTATAAATGATATTGAAGTTATTTTTAAAGTTCCTGAAACTAGAAAAAAAAAAGGGATCATGTTTTTAGAAGATTATTTCGACATAAAATGTCTCTAAATAAGTCAAATATAGCTTTCAAAATGAACCTTAAATTCTATCTCTAGGCAGATTTGTTACTGAGTTTGCCAAGAACCTCCTTAAACCTCTATTGAGTATCTTTGTATTATAAAAGAAGAAATAAAGGGAATTAAATGGAAGAATTATAATAATATCTTAATGAGAAGTATTAAGCATGATTATGTGGCAAAGAATGTGCATGGTGATTGCAATGCTAAGGTAAATTATTATTGACCTACTTGAGATAATATGAATATAGCACTATATGAGGATTATATGTTATACCTATATGTTGTGTCAAAAGTATAAATGAAAAGAAAATAATGGATAAAGCATGGTTACATGGAAGTATACTAATTATCGATAATCGAGCAAGTGCATGATTGCAATTGTTTATATTTGATGAGATTGTGTATACATGTATGTACACTAATAAAGGTATAACTTTCATTGATTATTTACATGAGCAAAAACGTGTGGATTGTGCTATATGATGTGTTTACATGCTTGTACACTAGAGATTTGGTATTTTTTTTCATTAATTACATGTACAAATTGTATAATTTAGTACAAGCATGATATATAAAATGTTAAACATGATAAATGAAATTTATATAAATAATACGTATTTAAGAATATATGATGGTATTGCATAGTTAAATGAAACATGTCATATAACAAAAGTATGAACTAATATACTTATTATTTAGTTGAGATAACATGTACATGCTTTCATATTTGATGAATATGAATTGTTATGTTATTAAATAAGAGAGCAATTAGGTATATTCATGTATAAATACTTGAATGTCATATAAGATGGTATGTGAAAGAGTTACATGTTGTAAAGAAAGTTTCAAGTATTGTAATGTATTAAAACCAAGGTGTGCATGATATGATATGATATGATATATATATATATATATATATATATATATATATATATATATATATATATATATATATATATATATATATATATATATATATATATATATATATATATATATATATATATATATATATATATACGTATGTATGTAAGATACATAGACGTATATAATGATAAAAAAGTAAAGCATGGAACAAAGATGTTTAATCATGAGCATGATATAGTGTTATAGAAAATTATTTCTGCACATGTATATCATTATAATTATCCTGCTCATAGCCATGAATAGATTTATACTACTATATATATAAATGCATGATTGAAAAGGGATCATTCCTTAAAGTAATTTCAAGTAGAAAATAGCAATACTCAATAATGTGTATGATCACATGTTTAAAGAAAGTATTACATGAACATGGATATGATTACCTTCGACATCATTATACATGGGTTTTCACATACACATATGTATACGATTGAACAAAGTAAAGAAACATTTGGAAAATAAAGTAAAGAGATATATTTGCCTGCTTTTAGATTTCAATTATGGATAGATAGGTGCCTATAGGTATATTGCAATTGCCACCATTGACCTTTTTAGGTCTAAAAATTAGTTGATCCTACTAGATCATGCATAGCCCCATTTGGGTTGTTTGATGACCCCGTTTGGGTTCTTGACCAGTCCACCATATAGTTGTCCCTATTTGGGTCTATATTTTTGATATCTTCGGATATCCACCATTTTGATACCCTCGAGTATCCACCGATCCCGTTATCCACCTTTAGAACTTAAGCAGGCTAAGTTACAGTATAATTGCATCATAGTCTACTTCAATATAGTAAGGCATAAGTTTATGAGTTTTTCTAATGCATGTATTATATTTATGCATATACTTATATATATGTATGTACATCAACATTTGAAAAATAAAAATTTATGGTTGCTAAATTATACATTTAGAAATGCATGATACATGAAATTGTACATATAAAATGTGTTGTTTTGCTAAAGTGCTGATAAGTAAAGGTATATCACCACCAGTACATGATAATTATTCAGTTTTGAGTAAATGAGATAAGTGGTAGGTATGACTTACTATACGGTAATAATTAGTGAACTATGGACTCATAAATTGTGAATTAGATTTATTTGGAGATTGAAATGTAATAGATATGTATAAACATGTATGTTGGTGATGTCTTTGAACTATTGTATTGTCTTGTATAATTATCTTATAATTACTCATTTAATTGTTTCCATTGGGAAATGATATGCAATATCTTATATGTAACGATAAGTCACTTATAAACTTGTAACTGGTGAACTGTATATGATTTAGATTTGTGATGTAAGTAAGATAATAAGTCAACACATGAGTAATCTGATAAATAATCAAGAAAGATTGGTAAGTCAAGTGATTAGACAATAATACCATACAGGAATCCAAAGTAAACTTGATGTGTAAGACTTTAAGGGTTAAATGAATATTAATAAGAGTAAGACCAATAAGTAGTCGAAATATTATTAAGCAATTTGTAATGGTTATATGGATAATGTGTATAGTATAGTACCTAAAGTGAAAATATTGTGAACACAGTTTAAATGATTGGTTTATATGCTTAAGGGTATAATTGTATGTATTTGCATTTTGACGACCTTTAAAAGAGGTCGTCCTCATGTTTTATTTTCCCCACTAAGCTATATAGCTTAGCACGGGTGTTTCATCCGTGCAGGTTTTTGAGGTGATATCTACTGCAAGATGGCCAACTCAAGTCATCAGGAGAGACTATTCTAGACTTTTATTTTAAACTCTTTTTATATAGTAAAATTTTTGTGGCATAGGAGATATTGTATATAAAGATGTTAATTAGTTGTTTTATTTTTTAAAGAGACTTTAAAGTATATTGGAATGTTTTAATAGTATAGCACTCTTAGGTATTTAGTCAAAATATATGTTCTCTGTATAGTTGGTTTATGTTTAAGTTGCACTGTTAAACTTCTATAATGAGAAGAATAAAGTGATATGTATAGGTTAAAGGATAAGGGTGCTACAATTAGTGGTATCCGAGCAGCTGGTTTAGCCGTTTCTGGGCTATAGGTGTCTAGAGTTGTTATCATAGGAAGTTATAGAGTGTTTGTCAATGCATATATCTTTGTTTTGCTATGGTTAGAATAAAGTGATATGGTTCAATAGAATCTAATAAAGAGGATATATGAATAACTGTATTGTGGGTAAATGTATATGATTGAAATTTCTAAAATGGACTATATGTATGATAGTATTTTTCTTGGGATCATAGTTTTGGATTGAATAGAATATGATATACGCATATAAAAGAAATTTAGGATTATACTATAGGGTGTGATTAGAGTATATAGTGGTTATTTTATTATGATATATAAGATGGAGTTATGCTTAATTGATGAAAAAGATCTATAGATGAGGCTATTGAGATAATAATTTATGGATTTATTAAAAAGCTCTATATATATTTGTCAGTGTTTCCTTATCGAATATGGGCAATTGATGAAATAGTACGTATGGGATGGGGTAAAACATATGTAGCACATGCGATTATGCATTTGCATCTTATTACATACATGAAAGCATCATTCATGCATAGCATAGCATCTAACATCATGTTACATGTATAGGCCCCGTCTGAAAAGGAAACTGACAGGATATACAATGAGCATAGTAATAATGTAATTGTATGATAAGGTTGCTCTTATATGGAGATAGAGTTATAAGAGAATCAACTTATGTTAAACTAAGCATAAAAAGAATTTGGTAGAGATAGTATGAAATAAAATTTTACAGTGCTAGACAAAGATGTATAAGAATGATAGGGATGCATTTGAGTAAATGATATGAGTATGAATTTCGAGGACGAAATTCCTTAAGGAGGAGAGATTTGTAAGGACCCAAAATAGGCCCTAGTAGAATTCAAGGCATAATCATGATCATTAATGTTTAATCAAGATTAATTAGATGAAATATTGTAAGTTAAGACCTAAAGGATTGATGGTCTTATATGATAGAGGAGTAGAGAGTTAAATAAAAAGTGTGCATAGTAGTGCATTATTGCAAAGAAATTAAAGATAAGTGGTCAATTGAAAAGAAATTATAAATTATTAAATCGAAGGATAAATTAGGTATTTATTTATGAGTGCATTTGAAATAAAATTTTAAATTCAAGGGTCAATTTTGATATAATTAAAAATTTAGGGTCAAATGTAATAATATAATATTTATTTGGGGTCCAATTAAAAGAGGATATAAATTTAGATGCCAATGTTACAATAATAATTAAGTGGGGTTAATTTCAAAAGAAATAGAATTTGATGGGGGTTGAAATGCAATTGAAGAATTGAATGGGATTAAAATATGACATGCAAATAAATGAGAGAGATTTGTGTGGCATGTAAAAAGTTAAAGGATTAAAAAAAGAATTTTGGAAGGACCAAATAGGAACTTTTACTTCCACTTTAATCTCTTATTGGTTGCATGTAAGGAAGAGAGTTATAAAAGGGGAGATAGGGATGGCAACTCATTCTCTCATCTCTCATCTCTCTTTCATTTCTCATCTTTCTAAAGTTCTCCATTCTTTCATCTTTAAACTCTTAAGGAGATTAAGTTGCATGTTATGAATTAAGAGGTTTTGACAAGGAATTTTTAAGGTAAATGGATTCAAGATATTAATTTTATTCTTCTTCTTCTTCTATATAGTTAGGTTGTTTTCCAAAAGATAAATAATGTTGTAATTTGATGCATGGTTGTTTATGAAATGTGATTGTTTTAAGAGGAAGCTAGGAAGATAAAGAAAGGCAAAGAAGTTGTAAAGAATTGAAGTGAAGGAGTTAGTCGGCCAAGGTATGGGATTGAGGTGGTTTATTTTCATTATTATATGTTATAGAATAAAGAGAAGGAATAGTTTATTGCATAAAATGGAAAATATGGATTGTGAAAATTAAGCCTTGGTTTGCTTGTATGGAGAAATTCATGTAAGGATCTTGGAACCTATTGCTGTATTTTATGGATATCATGAATTTTAAAACTCTGATTTGAGTAAACTCAGTTGGTACTTGCTCTTAAGATTTGGACATAAAATTTTGTAGAAGAAACCTATATTTAATTCTACCTCTAAGTGCTCCTTAAATTAATTTAAAATTTGGATGGAGCTGCTATCTAGTTGTTAAGAACATGTTATAGTATTTTTGCTATAAATATTTATTGAGAAGTCAAAATTCATTGAAAAAAATTCTGGTTAAAATAAACTCATAGGATCATCGTTTTCATGAAGGAAGGTTTTTTAAATTATGTGCCTATTTTATTATATGAATTTATTAATTAGTGATAAAAACTAAATTGGGTGCAGTAAAGTGTTGCCTAGGGAATGGAAATAGACTTTAGTAATTTGAGTGTATCTCTTGTTATAGAGGTTGAAATGAGATGATTCCAAATTCTAATGAAATTGGACTTATATATCTACAACCTTTATGAAGAAAATATAATTTGATTCTATTTCTTAATATGTCAAAAAAATTACTTGAATTCAAAACTGTTGACAATACTTATTAGAGGACAGTTTGAAGTGTTTTGTATATAATTAATTGTATATAGGTCAAAATGCTATGATTAAAACTTATGATGAAACTAAAATTATATATATACAACTTTTATGAAGAAAACATAATTTGATTCTATTTCTTAATATGTCAAAAAAATTTCTCGAATTCAAAGCTATTGACAGTACTTTTTAGAGGACAGTTTGCAGTGTTTTGTGTATAATTAATTTTATATAGGTCAAAATTATATTATTCAAAATTATTATGAAACTAAACTTATATATCTACAACTTTTATTATGAAAACATAATTTGATTCTATTTCTTAATATGTCAAAAAATTACTTGAATTCAAAGCTGTTGAAAGTACTTTTTCAGAGGACAGTTTGCAGTGTTTTGTGTATAATTAATTTTATGTAGGTCAAAATGCTATGATTCAAAATTATGATGAAACTAAACTTATATATCTACAACTTTTATGAAGAAATAATGATTTATTTATGTCTCCAAATATGTAAAAAAGTAAACTTAATTCTGGAATTGCTAACAACACTTTTTCAGCAACATATCTTAATTTTTTGTAATATCTTAAAAAGTATAAATGATATTGAAGTTATTTTTAAAGTTCCTGGAACTAGAAACAAAAGGGATCATGTTTTTAGAAGATTATTTTGACATAAAATGTCTCTAAATAAGTCAAATATAGCTTTCAAGATGAACCTTAAATTCTATCTCTGTGCAGATTTGTTACTAAGTTTGCCAAGAACCAACTTAAACCTCTCTTGAGTATCTTTATATTATAAAAGCAGCAATAAAGGGAATTAAATGGATGAATTATAATAATATCTTAATGAGAAGTATTAAGAATGATTATGTGGCAAAGAATGAGCATGGTGATTGCAATGCTAAGGTAAATTATTATTTACCTACTTGAGATAATATGAATATAGCACTATATGAGGATTATATGTTATACCTACAAGTTGTATCAAAAGTATAAATGAAAATAAAATAATGGATAAAGCATGTTTACATGGAAGTATACTAATTATCGATAATCGAGCAAAGTGCATGATTGCAATTGTTTATATTTGATGAGATTGTGTATACATGTATGTACACTAATAAAGGTATAACTTTTCATCGATTATTTACATGAGCAAAAGTGTGTGGATTGTGCTATATGATGTGTTTACATGATTATACACTAGAGATTTGGTATTTTTTTCATTAATTACATGTAAAAATTGTATAATTTAGTACAAGCATGATATATGAAATGTTAAACATGATAAATGAAATTTATATAAATAATATGTGTTTAAGAATATATGATGGTATTGCATAGTTAAATGAAACATGTCATATAACAAAAGTATGAACTAATATACTTATTATTTAGTTCAGATAATGTGTACATGCTTTCATATTTTATGAATATGAATTGTTATGCTTATAAATAAGAGAGCAATTAGGTATATTCATGTATAAATACTTGAATGTCATATAAGATGGTATGTGAAAGAGTTACATGTTGTAAAGCAAAATTCAAGTATTGTAAGGTATTAAACCCAAGGTGTGCATGATATGATATATATATATATATATATACACACACGTATGTATGTAAGATACTTAGACATATATAATGACGAAAAAGTAAAGCATGGAACAAAGATGTTTAATCATGAGCATGATATAGTGTTATAGAAAATTATTTCTGCACATGTATATGATTATGATTATCCTGCTCATAGCCATGAATAGATTTATACTATTATGTATATAAATGCATGATTGAAAAGGGATCATTCTGTGAACTAATTTCAGGTAGAAAATAGCAATACTCAATAATGTGTATGATCACATGTTTAAAGAAAGTATTAAATGAACATGGATATGATTATCTTCAACATCATTATACATGGGTTTTCACATGCACATATTTATACAATTGAACAAAGTAAAGCAACATTTTGAAAATAAAGTAAAGAGATATATTTGCCTGCTTTTAGAGTTCAATTGTGGATAGATAGGCGCCTATAAGGTATTGCAGCTGCCACCGTTGACCTTTTTAGGTCTAAAGTTTAGTTGATCCTACTAGATCATATACAGCCCTATTTAGGTTGTTTGTTGACCCCGTTTGGGTTCTTGACCGGTCCACCGTACAGTTGTGCCTGTTTAGGTCCATAGTTTTGATATCTTCGGATATCCACCGTTTTGATACCCTCGAGTATCCACCGATCCCATTATCCACCTTTAGAACTTAACCAGGCTAAGTTACAGTATAATTGCATCATAGTCTACTTTAGTATAGTAAGGCATAAGTTTATGAGTTTTTTTAAAGCATGTATTCTATTTATGCATATACTTATATATATGTATGTAGATCAATATTTGAAAATTAGAAATTTGTGGATACTAAATTATACATTTGAAAATGCATGATACATGAAATTGTACTTATAAAATGTGTTGTTTTGCTAAAGTACTCATAAGTAAAGGTATATCACCACCAATACATGATAATTATTGAGTTTTGAGTAAATGAGATAAGTGGTAAGTATGACTTACTATACGGTAATAATTAGTGAACTATAAACTCATAAATTGTGAATTTGATTTATTTGGAGATCGAAATGTCATAAATATGTATAAACATGTATGTTGGTGATGTCTTTTAACTATTATATGGTCATGTATGATTATCTTATAATTACTCATTTAATTGTTTCCATTGGGAAATGATATGCAATATCTTATATGTAACGATAAGTCACTTATAAATTTGTAACTGGTGAACTGTTGTATATGATTTAGATTTGAGATGTAAGTAAGATAATAAGTCAACACATGAGTAATCTGATAAATAATCAAGAAAGATTGGTAAGTCAAGTGATTAGACAAGAATAACATACAGGAATCCAAAGTAAACTTGATGTGTAAGACTTTAAGGGTTAAATGAATATGAATAAGTGTAAGACCAATAAGTAGTCGAAATATTATTAGGCAATTTGTAATGGTTATATGGATAATGTGTATAATATAGTACCTAAAGTAAAAATATTATGAACACAGTTTAAATGATTGGTTTATATGCTTAAGGGTATAATTGTATGTATTTGCATTTTGACGACCTTTAAAAGAGGTCGTCCTCATGTTTTATTTTCCCCACTAAGCTATATAGCTTAGCATGGGTGTTTCATCCGTGCAGGTTTTTAAGGTGATATCTACTGCAGGATGGCCAACTTAAGTCATCGAAAGAGACTATTCTAGACTTTTATTTCGGACTCTTTGTATATAGTAAAATTTTTGTGGCATAGGAGATATTGTATATAAAGATGTTAATTAGTTGTTTTATTTTTTAAAGAGACTTTAAAGTATATTGGAAAGTTTTAATAGTATAGCACTCTTAGGTATTAAGTTAGAATATATGTTCTCTGTATAGTTGGTTTATTTAAGTTGCACTATTAAACTTCTGTAATGAGAAGAATAAAGTGACATGTATAGGTTAAAGGATAAGGGTGCTACAAGCCCAGCACTCAAGACTATTTGTCTACTTTCACAAAAGAACTCACGTCTAAACAGGATAAAGGAAAAACAAAATTAGAACTTGATTGGACTCCACATCTTGAAGACTCAAACATAGATCCCAAGGATATTAATTTGTCACCTTCTCATGAGCCAATCAAAAAATACAATAACAAATAAAGGACCCTATGTTACATTTAAAGTTGTAATCTTTGTTTTCTTTAGCTAATGATGGCAGAAATCTCATCAAGAATCCCACTTTGTGAAAAGTATATCTTATCTTAGTTAATGTTTGGTTACATAAGCTGTGGTGTAGTTCTCCATCATAGAGATCTATTTAAGCATGTTGCATCTTTTTGAAGAGGGTAGAATTTTTGAAGCCTCTTCCTAGTAAATAAGATCATGAGTTTATAAATCTCTCTCTTCTATTATCGTTACTCTCTTCTTTAATCATTAATTTCGGATCCTGATATTAGTTTTACATGATCTATGAATCTGGGTTGGGCCTAAGAGGACAATTCGCCAATGGCATGTGAAGCTTTCATTTTGGATAATCATAGTTAGCTCTAGTTAGATTCATAATCCCCTACCTTATTGGTATCAGAGGCTTCAGATTGTTGTTTACTATTAAGGTAATGATAGGAGAAATTTCTCACCATATCTATTACAAGAACTCCATCTTCACTTTCTCTGGCTCTTATATCTAAAGCTTGACAAAAAATCAATTATCTTTATGATCTTGCTTATCTTTTGACTCTCAAAAAATCCAAGACTCTAAACTTCTATTGATAAACCCTTATGATGCTTTTGCCAAGCTTAAGTCCAATTTTATTTCCAATATTAAAACATTCATTTGTCAGACTCCTACATATAACAAATAATATGTCCCATCTTCTAGGGTTAACCAATGTCTAATTCAGGCAACTAGAAAGGAACAATTTATTACTCTTGAAATTTCACCAGAATTTCCTCCTATTTGGTTCTGCCAAGGCTTTAACCACATACACATTAGAGAAATTCATATTGTTGTTACTTATCATGGCCGTAAAAGACTACCTATCTTTGCTCATATTACCCTCATAGATTCTCGATATCTAGAATACCAATAAGCTATTATTGGTACTATCCAAACTTTTTAAATGCAGGCACTGCCATGTTCACTTTTTATCCAAATTTCAACATGACGTTGTTAGATCTACGTGTTTTTGATACATTGAAAGTACAAATTCAGATCACTGGTGCAAATCAGGTTTCAACTGCTGATGTTGCCACTCTCTATTGCCAGATGATCTATAAAGTTCAGAACAATACTATGGATGTTACTCTCCATGCATCCTTAAATGCTTTGATGATTACCACTAACTCCACCCAGGTTCCTACCTGTGTCTAAATCCTAAAACAACTCAGCAAAGATTAACTGTTGCAATATTTTCCTAAATCATTGCTTACAAGATATAAATAGATCCACCAATAGAGATAGTCGGTTCAGTCAACTAAGCCTGTCTTTATTAAAAAGAAAGATGGTTTGGTTGAAACAAGATTTTTCCCTCTTGATGGTGATACTTTAAAATCATTTAATGCCCCTATCTTCTCAACTCAATTTATACTTTGACCTTTTTCCTTTTCCCAATAAGCAAAAATTCCAATTGAAGCTTTTGGGGTAGATGGGCATCCTATCTATGCTTTTCAGATAGATGACCATTGTTATTGGGGCCACTATGATTGCAATGAATGTTATGAAGCCTCTCCATCTCTCTCTCTCGTCAAAGAAGAAGAAGAAGAAGAAGAAGAAAAGATAAAGAAGAAGAAAGTCCAAAAAAAGAGTTTTTTCAAAAGCAAGGTTCTAATATCACTTTGATGAGGATGATGATCCCTCTGTCGGCACCCTAGGCCAACCATCTGGAAAAATATGACTACACTATTAGCTATACTCCCCCACCTCATTATAAACCACCCTTAACAACATCCATTTCTTTCCACCCTACACCTTGTAAGCCTGTTCCTAAGACTTTCCTCCCAAATCCTCAATCTTATATTGAATAAACCCTTGTTTGGTGCCTAAAGCCTATCCAAATGCCTATTGTATATATTTTTCAGCCAACTACTCCTTACAAATAAAAGTTTCCTTCTCTTCAAGAAAACCAATCTCAACACAAAATTTCGAATAGCTCTCTTGTTAAGTCACCAAGTGTTACCACTGAAGGAGTTGCTAGACCTATTCAACCTATTGAAGTGATTCTGAACTGGCAATTAGAAAATGCTTTGGTACAGAATAAAGTACCTCATAGGATTGAGACAAAAGTTGATCACGTCTCTTCCCACATAGATACTTTAAACTTCAAGGTCTCTACTCAGAATGTTGCTGCTTATTAGTTGTTACAACATCTTCAAAGTCAAGTCATTAAGTTACACAATCAACTAATGACTTCAATTACCCAAAAAGTTTATGATTTCACTTTCAATAAAAAAGCTTTATGCGTCACCCAGCTTGAAGCCCTAGATTGCAGCTATTAAAAAATACCTTAGCAAAATAAATACACCATCTCCTCTAACCATATCTTTTCCTTTTTATAGCCCTTCCCCTTGCACCTTACACTCACCAAACCTCTTTCCAAGTTCCTCCTTTCTCCGAGCCTTCTCAAACAATCTTAAACAACTAGGCTACTCTAATGAGCTTTTCATGCAATAGCTTAGAAAATACTGCCTAAAAGATTGTCTCTTGTCATAAACAACTCTAACCTCAGTTTCTCCATCCACTCATTCTTTGTTAACCTCTAATAAAACACCGATAATTAATCCAAAGGATAAACAAAAAGAGAGTTTTAATAAAGGAACCTCCTCCTTCCTCTCACATGATTTAACCTTCCTATTGTTGATTTCCTAAAGCAAAAGGCTATACAATCTCTTCATGTTGCCTCCTCAACCACTCATAATTTTTTACTCTTTTTTTAGTTCCTCTAACTCTGTATATTTCGAAGAAAAACCAAATCCAAAACATATCCTTATTTTTATAGCTGACCCTTTCGCAGCAGAAAGTACTACCACTCATCAACCACCTTTTACTTAGCCTTTTTTCACAGATAAACCTTTTGATAAACGTATTAATGATGATGATGAAGCTAATAGCAGGCCATAAGTTTAGTCTCAACCTTCCTCTGGTCCTTTGAAGATAATACTCCTAAAAAATAGAGAGATAAGATTCAAGAATTCTTCACTTGGATTGAAGTCTAGAAGCACAGTTCTAACAAATTCTTGTTGAATGCATTTCCAAATTTATATGGTGATTGAAAGATTTGTTTGTTCGAGTGGATGAATATTCTAAATTATAGTTCTGTAATTGTGATCCAATTGCTTATGTTCTCTTTTCAGGAGTGATCGTGACAGACATTACAAGAAGTTGTCTTATCTCTTCGACATTCTTAATAGAGCCAATGATCCTAATTTAAAGTAAGGATTTTTATCTTTTATTTCTGGTGAGTTGTCTAATCATACTATGTTCGTGATGCGAGAACATGGAATTTAGCTCAATTCTCTCTCTCTTAGAGAAATTTACCAATAAGTACTCCTGGCTCTTGATGGAATTTGTACTCAACAACAACTAATGAAAGATCTCCTAAAAAGTGGAAGAGATCTATCACTTAAAGTAGTTTGTAGATGCCCTAATTTATAGATCAAATATGCTCCCAAAAATGATTGTCATTGTAAGCTTCACACGCATCTTCATTTTTGCAACAAGTCTATCTGAGTTCATTCCTTCAAATGAGATGATCTTCCATCAAAAAGGTGACATATGCTATGTATATGGCAAAAAAGGTCATTTTGCAAAAAACTATCCATACAAGCCTAAACGATCCATGCAGTTAGTCCAGCAAATTCAACAACATCACCCATTGATCTTGATGATGCTGATGTTGAGTCTTTCGTCTCCATTGATGATGATGTTAATCCATATACACTTTTTGCAATCCAATATATAGAATTTGTGATTTAGAAGATGAGTTCTCCTCATTTGAAACTAACAATGACAGAACACATACCTTCCATAAATCTACCTTTAATACCAAAAAACCACCTATTTTTCCTCTCATCCTAACCCCTTTAGCCTATGTTCTCATTGATCTTGATAAATATGCCAACCCTATCCAAGTTGTTG